>VUYV01000079.1:1193847-1482194 GCA_008711295.1 Anarhynchus alexandrinus | reverse complement strand
TTTTCTTTTTTTTTTTTTAAAAAGGAAATATATAAACCTGCATTTCAGACACCTTAAATAAAGAAATGAGAATCACTTCAAACAATCCCCGTTTTGCAAAGCTATTTAATATTCTAGACTGCTGGTCTGCAGGCGTCCAAATGGAATGCTAATTATCCACTTTCTTCCCCAGCTAAAAGCTTCACAGAGGCTGACAGAAGGAAAGGCACTAGACTGTTGAACAACAATACCATGCTTTCAGTGGGAAAGACAACTATAAAATGTTTCCTGCAGCCTAATTCTTCTAGCATCAGCTGATCCTTTACTAGTCCCTACTTGACACCAATTAATCTCTCCTCTACAGCTTACTATTCCCCGGGGCCTTAGCTGATATTCCTTTACATTATGCTGCGTTTAAGATGGAGGTTGGGAAGAACACATTGAGTCTCAAACACAGTAGAGTGATACATTTAAATTCTCCCTAATCTGGTGAGATATTTGTCATTACAGTCTTTCATTGCCCACCAAAGGTATTTCCAAGATTGCTAGTTCACTGGAATGTCTCCATCATCTTTTCCTTAAAACAAGTGGTGTCCCAACTGAAAAGCAGAGGGAAGCTTCACCTCTTACTGTCCACCAAGCCAAAGAAACACAGAAGTAATTTACTGCACAATTTTTAATGTGCCTTCCCAACTCACTGCCTCTAAGTTTAATTATTTGTTGATGCACAGAGCATAGTTCCGTTCTTCATAACATTATTGAGGATTGCCTCAGAATGAGGAATATTTAGGCAAGGTTTGTCAGGAGGGGTAATACCACCTGATGCGTTTGGAAAACAGTCAAACTTTGGACTTGTCATATCAATAACATTCATGCATGAAAGGTTTTCTTATTGTCTAGCAAAACATGTTAAATCTTTTGAGAATTTCACTTAATTTCACTTGAACCATGGTATTCAAAACAGATTTATTGTTATTGAACAGCTATCAATATCAATATTCTGCAAGAACATTTTTATATACTAACACCTGGGTTAACATACAGGCTAACATACATAACATAACATAACATAACATAACATAACATAACATAATATTTGTAATGATTTTTTTCTATAAAATGTAGGGTTCTTATAGACATTATAGACTTTAAACTCACATTCCAACCATTTGTTACTAAACTTTGTATTTGATGCTTTTGGAGTAAGTGAACTAAGCAGAAGGTAACAGCTCAAAGCTGTCTGTAACCTCTGGAAAGGCAAATTATCATAGCTCATCCTTTAGGTGATAAGTACAAAAAATGGACGCCAAGCCAGTACACGGACCTACTGTCAATGTTTCCTCTGCCTGGAAATGTAAGGGTTTATTTGAACTGAACCCTGTTATATCAGTGCCACTGCCAAGTACTGAGGCTTCAAGAGATGCAGTGATCTGATCTAACAGCTCATGTTCTCTGCAATGAGGAGTTCAGGCTTCTGTCTCCCTTTCTCCTCTTCTGCCTGGTCCTGGCCACACAGTCCCATTTGGTGCGAATACTGAGCTGAGATAACTCACCAACCTATGAAAAAAACCCCAAACATCCTACCAAAAGAAGACCACACCAGAAAAAGAAGGATAATTTTCTATTGGACTATGAAATTGAACTGTTTCTGGAAGAGTTCAGAAAGTGTTTTGACCAATACAAAGAAGGGCATAGGGTTTTGGTTCCTGGAGCTGGGAAGAAGGGAGGGAAACATCTGAGAGAGAGAAGTGAATGACAGCCCTGCCCTTTTGGAAAGTACACTCCATCAACTGTGTTAGTTCCTAAGTACAACAGAAATGTCCACTGCTCAAAGTTTTTAAATAATCTTTCCTATACCCAGCCTACAATGGAACATGTGCTTCTATAGGGCTCCCCCTAGCAATGTGCCCACTTTCTTCCAGGTCTTCACAATTCTGTTCTTAAGTGTTTTTTCCTCATTTGCACTGATTCAGCTCTGCTGATTCTGAAAAATAAAAGTATTATTTACACTTCATTTGTATGTGCTCAGTATGGAGAATTGGAACAGCAGCTGAGAAACTGTATTTTGTTTCCTGGCCAATATGGCACGTGTAAAACTTGTGGAGCAGCAGCTGAAAGGCTGTGTTTTTAGTTTTGGGACCAATTTGACATCTTTTAGCAATTTTTTTGGGCAGCAATTCAGAAGACTCAGATTCTTCCCCCACCCCAGACACCAATCTGGTATCTTTCCATCTAAGATTTTTGACACCTTTTGTCTGTGGAAATCAATAAACAAAGCCTGAAAATAATTTTCTTTTCAAAAATAAACTATTATGGAGATTTCTGATATCATTTTTGGCCAATGTGTGACTTTAAAATACAGGGGGTTTGTCTTTCCTTGCCTACGTTATGCTACATTTTTTATACTTCATTTTAAAATTTAATTAGTTTTTCTTCTCATAGAATCATAGTATAGTTTGGGTTAGAAGGGACCTTTACAGGTCTTCTAGTCCAACTCCCCTGCAATGAGCAGGGACATCTTCAACTAGATCAGGTTGCTCAGAGTCCCGTCCAACCTGACCTGGAATGTTTCCAGGGATGGAGCATCTACCACCTCTCTGGGAAACCTGTGCCAGTGTTTCACCACCCTCACAGTAAAAAATTTCTTCCTTCTATCTAGTCTGAATTGACCCTTTTTTAGTTTAAAGCCATTACCCCTTGTCCTATCACAACATGCCCTGCTAAAAAAATTTTTAAATTGAATCTGAGAATGGGTATGTTTCAGCCACATGTTGAAGTGAATGATTAGCAAAATTTTATTACAGAATTTGAAGAGTGATTGCGGAGGCTATTAGGAATTTTTGTTATAAGGCCTCAGATATTTTTCATACACCAGATCCCTTTAACATAGTTTTTTATAAATCTGTTCTTCATGAAAGGTGCCAAACAACAACCTTCTAACAGGAGTTCACTGTTCATCTCTTGACAATCCTCTGCATATTTTTGTCTCCTAGCCACATTTAGGAGATGATAGAGAATATTGCAGTTTCCATATCTGAAAGACTTTGTCCAGCAAAGAATCTAATTCTAGGGTAATATATATAACACAGGCTTCCGCTTATTAGGGACAGGGCTGACAATAACTTTAATTTTATGTGGTTGTCAAGCAGTGCTTTATAACACGGTAATAACATCTTATTTTATTTGATGTGGTCCAGACTAAAACATAAATGGCAGCTAATGGCAACATGCAGGTAGGATTTGAAATCTTTTGCTTCCTAATTTAAACCCATTGAGAACTATCAGACTCATAAGGGGACATTATCTTACATTGAACTACTTAGTAGTTTCTTTGATATGTTGAGGCTTTTTAGCAGTAGCTATTTGGGGGGCATATTGCTGAACTAGGTACGTAACTTGCCTGGCAGTGGTATTTCCCGTGTCCCAGTATAGTCATTCCTATGTGCTTGCAACATATGTAAAGCGAAAGACTGACATTAACAATTCTCTTTGACTGCATTGATTTCATCTGCACTACCAATCTGCAGATAAAAATGTTAAATTCTTTCCAATATTTTTTCAATTCACTCAGATTTTATGTCTCTGCAGAACGTTGGCATACTCAACAAGCATAAATCCAAATAAAGATCCAAATGTTCTTATCCCCTATTTTGGGGGATGAAGAGGAAAGGTAAAATTTTTTCCTAGTCTTACACAGGGGGCAAACAACAGAATCAAAAGCCAATCCTGTACTTGACTAAAGAGACCACACTTTCCCTTGAATCTCATAACTTACAGTGAATAAAACCCCCCACCCTCTAGCCTCACCTGAGCTCAGGAACTGAACCTGTATATATTATTATTTTCATATCTTTACCTGGGTGAATATGCACAGAATACTGTTCTAGTGGGTCAGATCCATTATCGTGGCCAAAAAGATCCCTGCGGATGCCAGGGAGCAGTAGAGCAGCAGTGGGATGAGCCTAGATTGGAACTCAGTGCCACTGCACATTGAATGCTGGTTGGTAACAGCTCCTCACATGGGGCGGGAGCACAGTTCATAAAACTGCAGTCTGAAGGAGCCAGAACAGGGGGATTAAAGGCTGTGTAATTAGAGGTCCTCTACTTCTCCACATCGGGACAATCTGTATGAGGCTTGATATACTGCTGCTAGGACCACAGAATTCCAATGACATTAAATGTCCACTTTGCACAGAAAGACTTCTTTCCAGTAATTCCTTTCTTCAGTATCATGAATTTTCAATGGGATTTCTGTTTAGGGTCATTCTTGGATTAGGCAAAATTATTCACAGAGACTGCATGAGTGCCTTTTTACAGACTTTTATTCCTTTACAATTTGATTTAAAAATCCTTTCCTCAGTTTATAACTACAATAATTTTCCAATGTGAGTTCCATTCAGTCCTCAAAGCAGTACATCAGGGCACTAGTTCATAATTATGAACTTTGTTTCCTCCTTAGTTACTATCTTCCTTCTTTGCACTGCTTCACTTGAGCAATTTCACACACAAAGATCACCCCATTGGCCTGTGCCATCATTCAATTAATAAAAAAAAAAAAGAAAAAGTCAATGTAGAAGGGATCCATAAGCAAAATCACACTGATCTATGAATAAAGTAATTTAACCTGAAAAAGCCTTTTCAATTGCTTAGACAACTTCCATATGCCTTGGCTCACACTGTATGCATGTTTGTGTGTGTAAAATGAGAGGGAGAGAAAGAACAAATATGTAAAAGGAGAGGTAATCAAAAGTATGTGCATGCTTAATTATGGTCTCTTCTCAGAAACAGAGCTAGTCCCATGAAGCTTACAAATTGTTTTATTTTGGTCTTCAGCTCTTTGCTTCCTATTGTTTATCAGACAGGCTGGTGCAGGCAGATGGTTCTAACCTGTAGTACTTGTCACACTAAGTCACTGAGCTGAATCGTGCATACAATTGAATACTGATTGCAGTTTTACCATTTGTGAGATTTGTCATTCTTTGCATGCGGTTATTTTCTTTCCATCTTATTGTTTATGCACACGGGCAATATGTATGTTTGGTCCTGGCTTTCTAGGAGGACCTGATAAAAAGAGACTTACAGATCCCCTATTGTCAAATCTCAGTAGCCAAAATGAAAACCCTCAAATTTAACCCAAAATCATTGCCTGATTTTCAGATATACTATTTCCTACCCTAGATATATTACAGCCAATGAGATTGTTTTTCTTCCACTGAGGCAAAAATGAAAAATATTTGATGTCATCAAAAATTTCTTCTGGAATTTGTCAAAAGATCTGTGTGTAGTTATTTTTCTTTGCATGCAGCACAATGATTTATTCTTTTTATTATTAAAAAAAAACCCCAAAAAAACCCCAAACAACAACCCCCCCCCAAAACAAAACAACAAATCAGAAAAGGAATTTTTTCCATGAACATTTTGTAGCAAATATCTCTCATCCCAATAGATCAATTATATAAGAAAATTTCATCCTTTTCTCTTCATTACCAATTCAGTGGGGCAAGGAAGAACTGTGGCATAAAGAAAGTCAAAAGTCAGTGTAGTATTTCCAGGAGAAACACAGATTAAACACAGGTATTTTTAATATTGCTATGGGAGATATAATTTCAAGACTGCCATTTCTTTCTAAGTGGGTGTTTTATTTGCATTTAAGTATCCAATGTTGGAAAATTTAGGAAACAATTTAAATGAAATCATGGATGGTAAAGCCTGCTACTGAAGTTCCATGTTTGTTCCTTTGCCAAATCAGGAATATTTACTATGATGTTTTTCTACAGTCTTATACAGTACTTTCTGTATCAAAAATAATAAATTTAATCACTTGTTGGATGCTGTTATTCCATATTCCTCTCCTGTAAGTCTCACACTAGGTAGTGAGACCTCCTTTGTTACACGTGTCAGAATAGGACTATCCCACCAGTGAATATTTAATTCTCTGACACTCAATGAAGGAAAACGTGTGGGCCTGAATCATTTTATATAGTTTGAATAAAAGTGGCAGCACTCATTTTAAGCAAAAGTGGAGGTAGGCATAAATGTAGAAAGGGGTGACGTGGTGGAGAGAGAAGAGGGAGAGACTGCCCATCTGCAACAGCTGCACCATGGTGCTTGAACCTGAGGACAAACAACAAACCAGGCTGGCCTAGGAGGGGTGCTGCCAGCTCCTGAGTTCCCCATCACCTCACTCTTTATTCAGGCTAACCAGAACCCTTTTTCCTCATCTAACAGGTTTTAAGAGTTAGATGTATTCAAGATGGTGTTCAAGGCCAGGCTGGACATGGCCTTGGGCAACCTGGTCTAGTGGGAGGTGTCCCTGCCTATAGCAGGGGGGTTGGAACTCGATGATCTTCCTTTCCAACCTAAACCATTCTATGATTCTATGATTCTATGTGTTCTAGCAGTTGGTAGCTGTTTACTTTGCCCCTGCAGCTGACCAGGTTCAGTCCTAGTCAGTCAACTCTACTCTTTTGGACTTTTACCAAAAGAAATGAGGGATCATTGCTTTACATACAGGAAATTCTGTTCCCTTTTTCAATTTTTTTTTTTTTTTTGATGCAAGTAACTCTTGTCCTTGTGCAGAAGTCTGTAATAAAGCTTATATAGCATTTACATCATAATTATATCCTGTTTGGAGGGTATAAATTGGATGGCCCACTGAAAAGGAATAGTTTAATCCTAACAAGAAAATATTTAAGATCTGACTCCTCAAATAAATCTTTGTATTTGCTCCACTACTTGGAATGTCATGCAGCAATTCTTAGGGGCAGCTGTAATATGTGCTGACATATCAGCTACAGTTTTGAAAATCTTTACACAATAGCAGATACTATTTTGTTCCTGACTTGCTAAAATTACTTATGGAGAGTCGCAGTTCTCACCACAGGGAGAGCCCCTTTCTCATCCCTGTTGAAAGTCTGAAAATCTCTAAATGAAGTCTCTGTTAGATTTGAAAGTTGTTCTCACAAATATCTTTCCCTTTAGCTACATTTCCCCACTAAGCAGTGTCAGAGCACAGGCAAAGACACTGGGACTCACTCATCTGTATTTTCTTTTTTGGTTATAATAGTTCCTCACATAGTTTTGGTCAGCTGGAACTCTTCCAAATGATTCCCAGGCATTCCCAGGCACAGTTTGGGGTTACCACATGACAAGGATCACTCCTGATAAGCGATTTGGATGAAGCTACCCAGCTCTAAAAGCAAAGAGAGTTCAACTGTATGGAGATGACCAGACCATGCCAGCTGGCCTCAGTCCAGAGAATGGGCCCTAGCGCTGTTTAGTTGACTACTTCTAGTAGATGCAGTTTCTGGGTCTCATATATATGGCTCATATATACGTCAAATATATGGCCATTCTTGTAAAATGGCTGGAAGACCAGTTGAATAGACCATAACTTTTCTGTTAAGCAAGTGCTAAAGCATTAAAATTAAGTACTTAATGCAGGACAGCAAAAGTGTATTTTGGACTAGCTTTCAGTTCCCGACATGTCCTATTCTGCATTGCTGCTCTCTGTTCTGTTTAATTGAATATCCCAAGTAAAAAGTGACAAAAAGAAAAAAGAATGTTTAATCCAGAATGACCACTTTGCTGGCAAACTGCATTTGCTTCAATGTAACATTTTTGTTAGAGTTGCTTTCATTTTTGAAAGAAAGGTCAAATACATCTTCTTGGAGAAAAAGACCATTCTAAGACCAGCCTCTAATAAATGACAGTAGCATACTGCAGGAAGAGGTTAGGCTATTGTGTTCATTTAGTTCCTATATTCATTGTGACCCCACTGTGATTACGCAGAATGCTTTATCACATGTAAAGGCATAACTTCCTCAGTCCAAGAAGGCTGAACAGAAGTGTCATTAGCAAGTACAACCAGAACATGAGGCTCTTATTGTGGCATCCTTTATAGATTTAGATACTTCATTATGTGAAATGAAATATAAGGCATACCCACATATGGTGTGGGTATGCATTAGACCTTATGAAACACAAATACCCTTTGATAAATGCATAAGATACAGGAAAAAAAGAATGAACTTCTCAATATAGTTTGGTTCTTCTACTCCATAGAAAAGGAAACAGGGCATGTGCAGGTCACAGTCTTTTTCCCCTTTTTAAGTTAAACAGAGCCTGAATTTTCTATCAGTGTTGAACAAATTTGAGCATTTCTGGTGTGTTTCCTGAGCAAACTCTTGTGAAGCAGTAAACACTATGGAAGCCCGAGTTCATTATATCTCTGACGATGTCAAAGTTTTCCATGCTCAGTCTGAGGTAGCTATCAAGATCTATTTTCAAGATAAATTATTTAATTTCCTTCTCTAAATCTGTTTTCCAGGCACGATACACTAGCTGCTTTGAAAAGGGAGTTGTTTTTTTCTTTTTTTTCCCAGAGAGCTTTCACTTCAACAGATCAGCCACTGACATCTCAGGTTAAGCTATCTCAGCATAATCACTGATACTACAGGGTTTGCAGGAAGTGAAATGAGCTCTGTGAAGGTTTCAGGTCAAATATTAATCTACCTGACAGTAGCATGTCTGGAAAGTTTCATCTTCAGCATTCCAATGATGCCTAAATCCTTCCCACCTGCTGGGACGGCAGCGATTCCCAAATTATACAATAATTTAGAATCTAAAATTTGCATTTAAAAGTCTATTTGAAGAAGGGATTTTATCTGCTTCCTGTAACCTCGTATACTTAGTAGTGAGCAAGGGCTGGAAACTGAGCATTATATATTCTTTTTAACTGTTTCTTAGTTTGTTTCTCCTGCTTCAAAGAAAAGCCAGGTCTCAGACACAAACTTCTGAAGTCAGTGAAAGATATCATCTCTCTGCTCTGTGGCTGGGAATGGATAGCGCTCATTTAATCTATGTACATAGCTTTTTTCTACAACAATGTAAAAGAATACAACAGTGGTTATATTGTTCCAAAAAGAAGTTCCTCTTTAACAAAAAATCAGACATAATTAAACATATTAATACCGCATTGCATAACAAAGGCACTGTGTCAAAGTAAAATATTTCTGCCATAAAAAGCTTCCCATGCAAAGTACACTTTAATAACTTTACCCACTTTACTTCTGGAAAATTCAAGGCAAGATCAATAAAAATAGTAATTAAAAATTTACCCATTTCTTCAGCACAAAAAAGATAGGGTATGATTAGCTCACAAAGCTGAAACATGTTATGGGAAGTGGAACACAGAAATACAGAACAGGAGGAGCACTAGTGAATACAATATCAGCCATTTCAATAATGGTTGGAAAATGGATCAGCTACCAACTAGTTCCTACAAGCATAATGGAACATATCTTGTAAGGTTGCCATGCTCCATACTCATAGGTGTACGTACAGTCCTGTGTATATCTCTTTCAGTCCGTTTTCTATATTGTCGTGTCACCCTATGAAAACATGCAAAAATATAACTCCAGAATGTCAGCCAGATTAAGTTCTAATAACCATAAAATCAATATCTAAGAAGGTCTTAGCTTAATTTGATACATTTGCAAAATACAGTGTATAATTATTTATTAATTCATTCTATAACCTTTGAAAAACCACAGCTGTTTTGTATAAAAATCCTTAATCATTCTTCATAATTCCCAAACTTCCTCTCATTTACACCTGATGATAAATGTACAACCTGATGATAAATTATTTGATAATCATCAGATAACATGCTATTATTGACAGCACAGCTTAATCTGATCTACTACACCCATTTTATGTTAATGTAAATCTGTCCATTTCAGGAGAGTTACAAAATTCACGTACGAGTGAAGCTCTATCTTCATCTCTTTCATCTTCATTGTTTTGGAGATATCAGCTAATACTCTTTTGTTTTAAATACTTACACATATAAACCTATATATTATTAATATGCCAGTTCAGTATATATGTCAGTTGAGTTGTGTGCCAGGGGAGTCTATTCTATACTTAAACCAAGGATAGAATTAATTGTGGAAATAATTTTGGTCACCTTGGTCACCTTGAATTTGTCGAAGATTTTTTTCTTAATCATTGTCTCCAACAGCACTGTTACCTGGTATTATAAAACTATCTTTAAGACGTAGTTTTGGAGGAATTTAGGAGACTATACAGAAGAGCAGTTTAGGAAAACTCTGCCTGTTTAGACGACTGAGAGATCCTAAATGTGTACAGTAAGAGTTATCTCCACTACCTTTAAACACAAAACAGAGACATCTACACCTGATCTAGTTATTATCTTTGAGCTTGTCATTGGAGGGATGTAAGGGTATGACTCATTGGTCTATTTTAAAGTCTAGTTCACACTGAGATTAAACACAATAAGTGTGCCAATATCTTCCCAGTGAGTACGAAGGGAGTAAAGATGACTAGCTGAGATATAAACGTCTACATCCTAGGTAACTATCTGCTATGTCTCCCACACCAGACATCTCAAGGAATTACCCTTGTACTAAGGCAACAAAACCAACCCAGTTTTCAGGATATATCTAAGATGAGGAAACAAACCTTCTGTACGGTGTAATACTTGAAAATGTAATGGTAGAACACAACACAGGTGTTGTCAGAAGAACTGAAGGTGGACAAAGCTGGACTGGCTAAAAGAGAAAGAAATACTCATTAAAACTTTTGGGATTAAATGAGACTTGAAACATGATTTCTCAAGGTTTCATTCTGTGCCTAATTTTTTTTATTCTATATAAAAATAGTTTGTGCACATGACAAATAGACTAACTGAGCCTATCTATGAAAACTAGAAAGTTTTGTACTAAGTGGTTCTTCATGACAGTGCAAGGAGGAAATCTGTGTCATATAGGGCAGCTCAGTTACCTAAGGCACCTCCATCACTGATGGCACATTGGTTACCTGGATTACCTCTGGCATATGGGTAAGGAACTTCCCTTCATGTCCATCCATCACCTCTGTCATTTCTGTCAGTCACCTCAGAAGGCCCAGAGAAGAACAAGAGGTGGGATGTAATTTTATCACCAAAAGTTACATTCTAAAAAGAATTCTTCTGTAAAATAAATTTTCATCAACTTGAAATAGCAGAAGGCAAAAAAGACCTGAATATCCTTATTCAATCAAATAGTGTCACGTGACTATAAGCAGGCAAAAATAATCCTAGCGCGCTTCAGGCAAAGTGATAGAAATAGAGATGTGTTGATGCTATTATGTAAGGCGCTAGAAAATTCTCCTCTGAAGTACTGGATCCGGTCCATGCGCAAGAACTGTGAATTTAAACTAGAACTAACTTGAAGAATAACCTTTATACAGATCTGTAAAATAGAAGTGGAGATAATATATATGAAAAATCACAAATATCTGTAAGCACGTATGGTGAAAACCATCAGGGAGAAAAGAGGAGCTATTAAGCTAAAAGATACTATTGGCACACTAATAAAATGGTGCAAAATGGTCATGAATGAATACTTTTAAACTGGAAGTTAGGAGATTTCCAACGTCAGGAATGGCTCTCAAGCAGAAACAGAGGGGTTAGAAATCTTAGCGAGTTTTATAATGAGTCTTACAGCATTTATAAACAGGTTTCAGTTGCCTATAACAACAGGGAACAGGGTTTTATGACCCACTAAGTTTTTCCAGCCTTATGCCCAAAGACACAGAAGGCATCGGCAAAAGAAATTCTGCTTGTTCATGTAAGTGGGAAGTTTTCAGAAAATTTTTGTAAGTACAAACACTGGTAATATGTTTACTTTCATGATATTAAAAGCAGGCATTCATTGATACTGTTATTCTGAAAATCTGTTCATATACTTTAGCATTATTTTCCATTGTAACAGTAAAAGTATTGTTTTTCATTCAGAGTTGGCTTACAGTGGACTTGGATGTCGGGTGCATCTTCTTCATATTTACATTTCACCATAATGCAAAAGAGAAGGGAGAGATGCTTACGTTGGTTTTGTTTGCTTGCTTTTTGGCTTGTCCCATATTTCTATTTGTGGAAACACAGTTTTATTCACTGTGTGATAGTGTTCCATCTTTGTTTCTGAGAAAAGTAGTACTCAACTTCTTTAAAGTTGAATAGACTACGTGCTAAGTTTTAAACATCTGCAGTATGTCATGTAATTCATTCTATGTGTTTCGTTTAAGATAATTTTTGTCAACATTGTTTTGCTTATTTATGTTTAATGAGGATTGAAGTTACTTTTTATAAAAATAAATAAACTCAGGAAATTCGTGTCAGTTATTTATTACTACAGAAACCATTTTAAGACTATCTTTTAACAAACAAACACTTCAATAAAACATAAGTAAAGGCTCTTTCATTGCTACTGACAGACAGTATGTTTTCCAGGTCTGGTTGCAAGGTGTTAAGAGTAATAACCATGAAGTGTTACTAATAATTTCAATAGCAACAAAGATAATAGAACAATAAAAATAACAATTAGCCATATGTATTAGCACAGTCTCATTCATATTGCTGCCTCCTAGTCTGATTTTCCCTTTCTTTTTCTTTCCAGTCATATTCTAAATTCAGTCTATAGATAGAGGTAGCTTGAGGTTACAGAAACTACATGGCAAACGAGCTGAAATCAGTGGAAGGAGTATGAATTTAATTTATATTCACCTCATTGAGGACAAGGTCCTAAACAAATAACAAAATTGCTTTAGTAGTGATCTAGAAGCCTGGGCTAGCAGTACGGCTGGCAATGATGGCTAGCATTAACTAAAATTAGGATTTCAGTAAGCAGTGGTGCTCACTGCTGCGTTTGAGCAGGAAAAAAAAGGACAAGCGACATCTGCTTTCTCAGATAACTCCTATTATCCTTTCACTGAAAGAATAAAGTGTATTGAAGATTTAAAAGCTGTGGAAAAGGCAAGAAGATATTAGGTCACTTGGCCCAAATCCCAGATTTAGTCAACTACTGCCCCTAGAATAGAACCCTGAATTCCCAGCTCTCAAAGCACCATGCCAGCCGCTGGGAAGCACCGTTTCCTCACACGAAGTTTATTTAAAGGAAAGCAAGAAAGAAAAAGAACCCGAGATTCCAAAATCCAGAAAGAAAAGCTTTACTTTGCCTTGTAAACCTGAGGAAATGCATGATGCATTCTTTTGTGTATTTCAGGTCTAATTCTAGTTCTTATGCACTGAACGTTATAATACTTTACTGATGTTTGATTTTTACTGAAGGAAAAAGTGCCCACTGTTGGAAAAGGATGAGTACTTTTTTCATTACAGGATACCAGATTACTTTGTCCCAGTGTGCTGAAGTGTACATAAAAGCTGCAAGCAATCATTAAGAGTGTGTACAGATGTGCACGACCCAAACAGGTATGCCCATAAAAAATGTTGCTGTATACTAGCCCACATCCAGCTGGTCATTACTGCCCCTGTTGCAGAAGTTATTACTTTAATTTGCTTTAAGAGATGCTCACACAAGCACTTTGTACCTTCTAAAGTAAGGGGCTGTGAGCTGAAAGATTTTGGGTAATGGATCTTGGCAAATCCAGCTCATTAGGACCCAAGCAGAACAGCCACCATCCACATACGAGCAGCAACTGCACCCAGACCAGAAAGGAATAACCTGGTTGTTGTCTCCAGGGGATACATCTAAACAACTCAGTGTCACAGAGTTTAATTCTTCATTAAATTAAATTCTTCATTAAATCTGAATGACAAATTTAGAAATTACAGATAGGAGGAGGCCTGGAGGAAACCTTAACCAGACATGTCATACCTTCCTATGCCCAAAGAGATGATCAGATATTTCTATGTCATTCCTGACCAGTTCTTGTCCAACTTGTTTTTCAGTAACCTCCAGTGATGGAAACTTCAGAACCTGCCCAGGCAATGCATTCCAGTGCTGCACTAACCTTTCTGTTAGGAGCTTTTTCCTGTCATCTGATCTAATCTCCCTTGAGCTAATTAGAAACCCTTGTTGTAATCACAATACATTATTCAGTTGGTCCACATCTCTCTTGAACTGTACACAAAATCAGACATTAGTACTCCAGCTGACACCTTACTAATGCCAAATACAGCAAATATTTCAGCTGAATTAGAGATAACGCTCCTATTTACTTTTTTTTCAGAAAAGCATAACATTCTTGACTCATGTCCAGCTTATGAGCCACAGCAACTCTCAGATCTTTTTGTTTAGCCAGACAGTTTTCAGTTTGTACTTGCAGAGAAGAATTTTCTCTGTGTCCTTGTAGAACTGCATCTTTTTTCAGTATGTGGATTTTGAAAGGCCCTGATCAGCTTGGTCTAAGGTTATAGTTAGCCCCACAATGAGCCAGAGGCTGGACAGGTGACCTCCTTAAACCCCTTTCAACTCCAATAATTCTATAATTTTCTTATTTTCTGAGATAACTGTGAACTTTAATTCTCTTCTACAGTGTACTTAAAGCCTTCTCAGCTTGTGTCATTTGCAACTTTAATAAAATTACTTTATTGCTTCCTTCTGATTATCATAAAAACTTTGCATGGTTTCTAACCCGGGACAGATCCTTTAGTCCAAAACTGAATATATCCTTCCAGATGGACTATGAATCACTGCTAAAACACTCACCAAGTGTGGTACCTGCCATGTAATAATAGCTTCACCACTTTCCTCATTCATCACGAGTTAGACGTAACTGTAAGAAGTCTGAAACCCTCTCAGTGACACCATGTGTTCAGTAGGGGCTTCATCTCCAGGGTACATCTGTGCTCTCCCCAGACTTTTAGCCTCTCCCAGAAGATCTAACTGAAATATCATCTGCATCCAGCCCTTTTACCTTCCTTCCCAGAGGTAGATGATGAGTTCTCATCTATTTGGTATTATTACTGTCACTATCATGAGTTCCTACATGGACAAGCAGCAGCATGAAGCCACTAGGCCAGATGAGCCTCAGCAAGCTTTCCAGACCATCTTGGGTTTAGAGTGCTGGCAGGGTATATATCTCATGGGATGTCAAGTCCAGTAACCACATAGATCACTTCAACTCTCTCAGGACCCAACTACTAAATAATTCTGTCTTTCATTTCCTCTTTGGAGCTCTGCACTGCATCTCATGACCTCTTGCTCCTTCAGTCCTGGAATTATTCTTCACTCACTCTCAGGACAGCATGCCGGTACCAGATTGCAGCAGGACACTTCATGGAGGTAGACCCTCTGCCTTAAATAGAGACCATCAGACTCTAAAGAGCAACCAGCTGTAGTCAGCTTCAAAAATTCCTTTTCTCTTTTCTTTTCCACCCCGTATAGCTTCCTAGGAAACCATGTTTCTTCTAATTAGATCTGACAGTCAGCAATTGCATTATATCCATCCAGACTGGCGTACTGCACCTCATGGTCTCTAAATCTCACTGCAGACACAATGAACGGAGTCTTGCAGCTTTAAACAGAGGTCTGTTTTTTTCATGCCATGGCTGCTATGGATCCGTGCAAGTTCACCTGTTCCTAGGTTTCATGCCAAAATGATGGCCTCAGGACTCAAAGTGGATCAGTTCTTTGCTGCATGTACCCCAGCAGCAGAATTCTAGGAAGAAGAAAGCAATTTCTGTGAATAAAGACACCTCCGGTTTGTCTGGGAGATGAAGGGCTCAGAATACGTCACAAAACTTCACTTCGTAATAGCTTTTACTTGACACTCAGAAAAATTCCTTATTCATGAACTTTCCCTCACCCAAAAGTCCATTTCTCCAGTTTGAACATGGTCTCTAAGAACTTCAGTAATTATTTCACTATTGATATTGATATTCGTTTAAGTGCCAAAGTAATAGAAAAAAACTCAGCTATATGGATGCATAGATACATAGCTCATTATTTAGACTGGCAAAAAGACAGAAATAAAGAGTATCATGTGAGGAAAAAGAGTGGAGAGGAAAAAAAAGTTAAAAACCTTGTTACTGTGAGTAAATCTGAGTAAATCCAGTCCAAAGCTCTCACAGACAAAATGAGAGAAGAAACAATAGTTTTTAACTGTGCCGGTGCGTCTTTGCAGCCACTACTCAGGTGATGTCCTAGATATGTGTGATACTGGACTGAGAGAAGACATACCAAAGACACCTTTCACAGAATCAAAAGTGACTGAATGGGCACCTACTTGTACATGTGAGGTTTTTTTTTAGAGGGACTGATGGTTGTTCAGGCAGCACATAGCTTTCAGGGAATGTTGTTAATTTATGTTTCTGCCATCAAAAAAAGCCAGAACGTCCCTTTGAAATATCTCTAAGATACTGAAAAGGAAAATCCACTTCCATCCTTACAGCACTCTCATTAGCTCTCTTAATTTGGAAAAGATCACATGATGGTACTGCTAGTGCTGTCTTCTTTCGATCAGCTGAAATGACTTTACGCATGACATGAGATTTTCTTCACTGGGGCTTGCGTAAGCAGTCAAATGCAGGAAGCAGAGTTCAGAGATTATGATCTTCAAAATCTGAAGATTTAAATCTTTTTGGAATTATATAAGTACTTGTTATATCCTCACAGTATAATTTGGGACATTCTGAGCCAAGTGTTCTCAAGAAGATTTGCAAAAGCTACTCTAAAACTTGGTAATATTCAACTATGTGTGTGTGGAGAAGAACAATGTGTT
The DNA here is from genome assembly GCA_008711295.1 of Anarhynchus alexandrinus. Taxonomy (NCBI): domain Eukaryota; kingdom Metazoa; phylum Chordata; class Aves; order Charadriiformes; family Charadriidae; genus Anarhynchus; species Anarhynchus alexandrinus. The sequence goes on along the minus strand of VUYV01000079.1, from coordinate 1,465,691 downwards.
TATTTGCTATGGGGGAAAAAAAAAGGAAAACTGTTGGCATTAGAAGGTCTTTAATTCTTGTTTTTCCTCCCTCCCTTCCTAAATCCTGGGATCAGCCAAACCTGTGTGTGCTTTTATCTAAGCTGAGTGACCGCATTGTAAACCTAACCTCGTCAACATGCTGTAAATGGTTTGAATTAATTAATTTCCTCTGGAAATCTGTTGTATCCTGTATCCTGCTTTAACCCCCTATGAAGAAGGCCCAACGTGGAAGTATCAGTTAGCACCATAAGCACAGTTCAGTGACAACTTACTTTGTTGTTAATGAAAAATGGTTACTGTTCCATGCGGAAGCCTATTGATGTTAATATGTCCAATGCTCTTGTGGGCTCACATCTGGTCCGTGTTAGATGTTAATTCTAATTCTCAGTCAATATTTTTGGACACTGCTACTGTTGGCAATTTATTGATATTACCTGTGTGTTCTGCAAAGCTTTGTTTTGATGTATGTAAAGCACATTTATTTTGTAATAATTCATTAGTATTACTTCCACTTTTTTCGTCATGTTGGTAGGGTTTGTAAAGACCCACATCATTAATACCTGCTTTCTTGTTTAAGCCCCATTTGATTCTCTTAAATGTTCCCATTTGAAGCACACCATTGCTGCTTATATGTATGTTCGGTGCTGAACTCTGCCAAGATGTGGTAACAGAAGTACATAAAAAGAAGACTTCCCCACCCCCAAAAAAACATTATGAAACTAAGCCTTAGTGGTCCGCATCAGAGGAGTAAGGGGAATGGAGAGAGAAGAAATATGCACACTGTCGAAGTTTAAATACTTGCCTGTAATGCCTGTGTTTGGAAGGTAGTTCCACTAACGGCTCATTATTGCTGATTCTCCTGTCTTCTTCCTGCCCTGGTAGATTTTGAATATAAAATAATTAAATACATTTTCTGTTTATTAGGTAGTAAGGAAGGACCTGCCATCTACCAGACATTTGTAAATAAAACTATATTGAAATCCATGCTGGTGATATTATAAATGACAAAAAGTTAATAAGAATGGTCCAGCATTTCAAGCAATAGTAAACTTAATAGATAAAACTAAAGAACTGGTAAAGTAAGAAGAGTTCAGGCAGAAGAACCTGTTAGAGCAAATGGTACCATTTGATAGATAGAACAAAGAGGGAAGATAGAACTCAGGTTAGGAGCAATTAAGCTGGAATAATTTTCCATCTGGACAACTGGAATTGAGTGGACGAAGGAGAAGAGACAGGAAGGCAACAGGGCTTGTGAGCCCAGACAAGAGAAGGGAGAGTATGGGAGCAAGAGTCAAGAGGTGGTAGGACAGAGAAAATTAAGACTGAACAAGGAATTAAAAAAGGAGTTAGATAAGGGGCAAGGTAAGAGACTAGTCTGGGAGTGCAGGAAGGAATAGAACCTGCCTTGAATCCTAGGCGGGGATGGGACCCAGGTAAGAGAAGATTTGGGGATCGGGTCGAGGTTAAGTGGAGAGTTTGTGAATAGAAAATGAGAATAGATGTGTGCTGAACCTGTGGAAATGACTGGACTAAAGGGATTCAAAAGAGTGCACTAGGGAGAAGCAATTCATACTGCCAGCTCAGGTATGAAGATGGGAATGGTACCAGCGACCTGGTGCCACTGAGCAGAGGGTAAAGGTTGGGAGAAACAATAGAATGGCCTTAGTAAAAAGCCTTATTGTCTCTTTCCTAATTTTCAGGTGCATTACCTTGCATCGTTAGCATCTTAATGTGGGGGTGATGGGGGTGAGGTGTGCACTGTAAATGTAGTTTGTTAGAATGGGGGCTGCGGTTTGCAACACATTGTTAAGCAATGAGAAGATCTTAAACATCCTCTTTTATAAAGAATCCTTGGTTGCTATGGAGGCAGTTTCAAAAGTCCTTTGTTAGAATACGTGTTTTCTGCTAATAAAAAAAGAGGTCACACATTTTTGGCTCAAAGATGATAACCCAGAAATAAAAAAAAAATAAAATACTGAAGGGGTGAAGAATTAGAAAGTCAGGCAAAAGCATGCTGTCCATAGGGAAAAGAGAGTCTGTAACCAAGGAAAGAGGAGACAGGTAGGAAACAAAGAGTCAACGTTTTAAGAATATTTTTCATTTTTTACTGGTTATCTATTTGCAGAATTAGAACAAACTACACAGGGAGGGGAAGGGCATGCCTGCTCTTGCAGCTGGAAAGTCAGACCTATACAAATCAAACATAAACTGAAAGCTTCAGAATAATCCATCTATCTGTTCCAGCAGGCATCCTTCTTACACTGCTCAGAAAGGTGTCTGAGCAGTTTCCAAGGAAAGAGAAACAGGCGGTTCATCCCAAGGTCTTTCTCTTTTCTTAGTTCCCAGTAGCAAGGGACTGTGTTTAGCATTAGTCTACAGTTCGGGGCACTTGTGGCTTAAAGGAAAGGAGAGAGGAAGGTGTGGGATTGTTTTTTTAATCTTTTTTTAATGGGCTAGAAACCCCTCGTCGTGGGATCATCAGTGAAAAATCTTCCTCAGCAGTTTTATGCTGGATAAGCTGCATCGCTTCTGGGGAGCGCTGCTATCGCAGGAGTCCCCGCAGAGTCAGCGTGAGCTGGAGAGTCTACGGCTGAAGGCCGTCTGTGCTGGAACGGGGATGGTCTAGGCATGTTCTCCAAGCCAGCCAGGCTGGGTTTGAACCCACCGTACTTCTGTTAGTGCTACAGCCCCATTGTGTGTCTGCGTCTGAGGCTCGGGAGGAGGGGCACACACTGCTGCGAATGGGGCCCATGTGGGTGGACTGGGGCTGGAGAGCATATGTGAAAAGCAGATGTGGTGTGTGTTCCTGAGCAGAGCGGAGTGTGACAGCAGGGGCTTGGGAAAGAAGTCTCTGTAATGACTGTGTTAAGATATTTTAATAAAGAAGTTACCTAGTGTAAATAAATCCATATGTTTTGTAATCCGTAGTCCCATTCTGCTTCAGCATCTGGCAATGTGGGGATTTAGCAGTGATAGAATTAATGGTATAGCTTCCTATTATATTTAATGGGGGGTGGAAAACAATTAATGACTTATTTTAAATGACAGTTTCAAGAATAGCCTTCATCAAGGAAGGCTCGCAATTAAAGGAGATTATGCTTGCTCAAAGCCAAAAAGAATTACACTAACCAACAAGAGCAACTTGGAAGAGGGATCCATATGCAAAAGCAGTTTGTTGTTGTGTATGTATTATAACTAGGAAGGCTCAAAATTTGTCATAGAAGTGATTTGGGAAGAAGGGAAATATTTCAACAAAACCTTGTTTTCTGTATAAAAAGTACCCAATTTATCTGACTTGTATTTACCTTTTGTTAGTTTTTTCCTACCCTCTTAATTCCTTCTCCCACAACCAAGAAGTGACTTTGTCAAAAAAAAGTAAAGGTTTTGTGGAAGGATGTGGAACAGGTATTGGTTTTTTACCAGAAAATCCTGACAAAAAGTGTCTCTAATTTGCTTCCTTTAGCAGTGAACTTTTTCAGAAGAAATAAATAACCAGCTATATCTTCGATCTTTATGGACGTACTGGGCCGAGTAGCCTGTATACAGGCTTCCTGTTTGCCTCTAGTTCTTACCCCGTAAAATACTAACCTTTTATTTCAAGAAAAAAGCTTCTAGGTGAGCACTGTCATGCTATTGTTTAATTTTTGGAAGTATATTGTTCTTTAAAACACAAATTGAAGAGACCACTGGAGAGAAAACTGGAAATTACCGCTTTTTAGTCATTAGGAGTCTCACCATGAATATTCAAATTTGCAGTATTTCCCCCGACTTCTTTCTTGCTTTGGAATTGCATTCACTACTATTTAGCATTTTCTTAAGGTTGACTGTGTCTGAGATTATGTGGAATACACACTAAACGCCACTGAGAATGTTTTCAAAGTGTGCAAGTTCATAGCCGTAATGATAGTTGCAATAGTACTTTAGCGCACTCAAGGAATCCTGTGAATCTTCTTCAAAAGGGATGGTACACTGCCAAGGGGATTTAAATAATGTTGTCCAGAAAGCTGTTTATCATTTCTCTAGCTGTCTGAATGTCCTTGCCGATAAAAGCGTTCTGCAATTTTCAGTCAGTTTGTTCCCAGTTTCACAGATCTGTCACATTGCTAGGGGAAAAAATACCCACAAATTTAATAAAAAATAAGAATGTGAAATGTGACCATTTAATTGTAGCTTGCTTACCATCACTACAACAATAATTCCTGTGTGTATTCTGGGAAATTACCGTTGCCAACGGGGCACAAAGTTGCCCAGCTATTTCCCACTCCTGTTTTCGTCCCTTCAGGAAAAGGAGTGTCAGGGCTTTTCCTCTCCCCACTGGCTGGTGTGCAGGAGGGTGGGGTTAGGGAAATGATAAAAGGGAGTGAAAAGTTACCTTGTTTTTATAGTTTTGCTGCCAGGAGCTAGCCCTAGGGGAGACAGCCGTATCGGTAGCTAGAGCTTTAGCCATGTAAGAGATCCCTGGATTTAAAGAAAAGTGCTTGTTCCTCGCTCAGCCAGGTACCCCAGAGGCTTGAGTGGATACAAAACAAGTGTGCTACATGCTGCTACAAATCTTTACATTCATGCTAGCTTGAGTTTCCCCAGCAAAAAAAAATGCAGCCCTACGAGATTTCTGAAAAAAAACAGTGATTTCTGTTGCGCCGTACACAGCGAGGGATGGCGGGCTGGGCTCCCCTCTTCTCCCTGCCCGAGTGCGGCATGGCGGAGGCAGCGGGATGGCGGTGCCGACGGCTCTCCCACGCTCCGTGTCGGCCGGTGTGGACTGGAGGGCCTGGGGGCACCCAGGAGCAGCTGCCAGATGGATCCCAGCGGCGTAGGCTCCTTAATGGCCACCGCCCCGTTGGGAGATTAGTGTGGCAGAACGCTGCCATATGCCTCCCTGCCCCGACAAATCCCCTTCGCTCCCCTTACACACATATACAAACCCTTTTCCCAGGCAAGCCGCAGGGCAGGAAAGCATCTGCCTTTGAGTTGGGTCTCCTCATGAAACCGGGGCTATCTGGTGTTTTGCTGTACGCGCAGGAGTCTGAAAACAGATTGGCTTGCTGTTGCTTTATTTATACTCTCCTATTTCCACACTTCCAGGCTCTGCTGATCCCCTGATTTGGCTTCGGGGATAGTGATGAGGGGTGTGAGGATGCCAAGATGCAGAAGATTGGCCAGAGGTAGGCAGGATGCTCTGGAACATTGTATTAACTTCAGTAGTTAAAAGTTGTACAGGAAAATTTGTGTAGCTTGCTTACACACTCAGATCCCCAGATTTGGCTGGGTATTGGATTCCCTGGGTTATATTAGCAAGGACGGTTGTGTGCTTGTTTTTCACCTCTCTGCAGCATGGGTCGTAATTTTCTGTCTAGGATCATCGAGAGGGTTTAATGAGTCCCAGCACCTTCTCAGGCAGTGGCAGTCTCCACTTTCTGTGCCACTTTGTCATTGCAGCTTTTGGTCTCATACTGCAGATCTTTAGCATCTGCCATAGGGTGCTGGAGACAGGTTTGCAGAGACATACAGAATAAAACCTTCTTAACTAAGCCAGCTCATGCATGGTTTCCTACAGTTGTTAATGTCTGGGCTTGCTGATGTAGATGGTCCCTTCCAGGCCTAATGTAATAAAAGTAGAGAAACAGGGCCAAAGTTTGAAATATTAGTGGTACCATTCAAGTGTTGTGGCACAGCAGCAGAATTATGCTATATAGAGAAAGAACAAACCATGCATTTTTTAATAACTTTTAAGACACCTGACCCCCAAAACAGGATTCATCTCACCTGTAACTTCAGTTGCCCTGAAGTCATGATTATCCTGTTTACTGCTGATAAACAGATGAAGCAAGAAGTGGCCACGGTCTTAATTTAGTTGTCTGAGTAAGGTGCTTGCATCCTTCCAAGAAGCTAACAAATTCACCCATGTCATGTTTATCTCTGCTAGGCAGAACTAAGCCATGTTCCTCAAACACAGCTGCTGGAGTAACACTAAAATTTCTATTTCTTTTTATGTGAACAAATTTATCTAAAGAGAACCAAAAGACACTTTTACTTCTTTTTTATCTCACTGCAGTGGGAAAAGGGAGACATGTCAAATTTGCTCCTACTTTGCTTTTGGTGCTTCTGCACAAATATATTTTCTTATAACATTTTTACTGTCATACCCTAGGGAGGAGTGTTAGCAAAATCCAAATATTTAGATGTTTATTATCCTCTGCACATGTATTTTCCATTAGCATCAATGGAATTTAAACCTGTACATAGGGAAAGGAAAACAAACAGTTAATGATCTAAGTGAGAGAAGGGGAAACACAGGAACCCCAAAAAACAAGTTAGTTGTAGAGGGGAGGAAAATTATTTTCCTGAATTAATTATATATAACAGCAATGGAAACGACATGATGGACTTGGATCATCTCCCTCTGCCCTCTGCAGGAAAGGGATTGTATCTATGCTTGTCTCTCATTCTTGGTACATAATCTACTCATGGGGACCTTTAGTGACAGTGAATCAAATGCCTTCAGAGCCTTATCATTGGCGACTAATTACCATGACTGACAAGAAATGTTTTCCTGATGTGCAACTTTACCAGAAAAAGAACTGCTTCCTCAGCTCAGAAAATACACGGAGAGTTATTTGTGCACTTAGCTGTGACACAGAGAAAGCAAAGAGGTAGTACTAAGTGATCATAGAATCATAGAATTGATTGGAAGGGACCCACAAGGATCATCAAGATGCTCCCAGAAGGAGAAGTACTTCCTGCAGGTCTATTTCAGAGTGGCCACACTTAGTAACTTTGGAGCTTTACGAAAACCACAGCTTTGCTTTCATTTATGACCCTGTGAAAACAAGTCAAAAATAAAGAAGTCAGTCTTGTAATGAAAGAATGTATGTTGTAACGTCTGTTGTCTCCAAAAATCCCAAATAAGCAAGGAAATGCCGTGGATGAGTACTGAGTCACAACGAGTTTACTGTTCCACCGTTTTGATGAAAGCAGTGTCAAGTCAAGTGCGAGATACTGAAACTTCTGGCCATTTCCACAGCCAGAAAAGTGGATGACAGAACAAGACAGCAGTATTTTTTCCTCCCATAGTGATCCTTCTAACATTTCATATGGTGACTCCTGATGTCTCATTTAAACCAGTGACAAGTAGACCCACTTGAACAGCCAGAGCACTGCAACTGCTGGTGCCCGTGTCACCCCCAGTACTGCATTACCGATGGTATCAGTGTAACCAAGCAGCTAATGGGCATCAACATACAGCTTTGGGAAACTGGATGCTCTGACGCAGACCACAGCCTCTCAAATGACCATGGAAAAGACACGGCCTACCACAGAACATCTGAAAATATTTGTGTTCGTCTATTCATTGTGAACGCCTTTCAGAGGAATGAACTATTCTGTGTGGTGACAGGCATTTCCATAAAAGTGGAGGTGGAGGAGGTGTGTATATCACTACATCCACCTTTGGGAAAGGTTGTTTCTTCTAGACAGACTTCTTTCTTTGCTTCAAAAGCAGTTGGTTAGGAACATACTCTGAGCTGTGGCAAAAGCCAAGACAAGTTTTCCATACCGTAAATTTAGCTAAACTCATACTACCTTGGAATTTTACTGCAGTGCCCAACCAGTCTATTTCTCTCTTTTCATTAAACTAACCGTAAAATGTTAAGGGAACGTAAATGAAATAGGTAACTGACTCATTTCTGGAATAGTCGCTGACCTATATACTCAGAGGAATAAAAGAGCTTTGATGTCAGATTAGGAACTGAGCGGTGCATTTGACTGTCTAGGTTCAGAAGGACAGAGAAAGCTGAGGGAGAGCCTTGGTGGATTAAGACCATTAGGGAAATTCATGATGTGATAGTGACACTTTCAGTAAAGGGTGAAAAGTAATGCTTTACTTTGGAAATATAATTTTCCCTGATATTTTAACAGCTATATCTCTGGGATCATCATTATCCTTTATTCACTTCTTAATTTCATTATTGTTTTTCCACAGTGGAATCCATTGAGGTTTCCGTATTATATTTCTAAATTGCTATTGGAGGAATGAAGCAGAATACAGTCACTCAGAACAAATGAGAACTGATAATTAAAAATAAATACTTCAGTAATTACAAGGTGGTTCAATTAAGGTAACAAAGAGAACCAATTGTGATTGATCCATTCAGAGTCATGGTTTATTGTTACAAATTGGATTTGAATTCTGTCTAGTCAGGAACAGGCAGATGATCTCAAGGTTGCAAGCGCCAGATAAAGAATCTGAATGATGAATTACTTGCATTCAACCTTTGCTTATTTTCAAGGGAGAGCACCACTTTGCACTGGTGATTCCAGCAAGATTTCAACAGCTTTTTTTTTCTGGGATATGTGGGGTCTTTTTATTTCCAGTGGGTAATTTCATTATCAATCAGACTCTATGCATAAATATCTGCAACGAAGCAAGCAAAAATCTTACAAAGATGGAAGCATGAGAAGGCAAATTAAAAAAACAAAGTCCCTCCTAGTTCTATACTTAGAGAACAGTTACGAGGAAGAGAGATGGACAGAGACAGACTGCTATCAGGATTACAAAGCCCAGAGTATTGGAAAGCCCAGAGTACTGATCATCTCATTAATGATCCAACACCTTCATAGGCTTTTTGTTCACAGGTGATTTCACGTACTTCTTTCCACAGCTAAAGAGTAATTCAAATCAAAGAAACTTAGAATCATACAAAGTAGGCATTGCACCATCTAATTTATTGAATTAAGGACACAGGACTAGATTCCTTCTCTTCTTTATATGATGACTGAGAAGAGTCACACACCTCAGAAAGGCAGTGAGAAACCTCACACGCTGACCAAGAAGCCACTAAGAAACCCATGTTTCTGAAATTACAAACTACTTTGAGCTTTTTAGGCCAACTCCAAGAGACCTCTTGATGTGTTTGAAACCAAAGACAAGGATTGTTTCTGGAGAAATACTAGGTACCATCTAAAGTAACTGATCACAGATACAGTTTGCCCTTTAAAACATGACCAAAAGAGGTGTTCCTACCCAGTTTCTCTGTAACAAAAAGGTGATTATAACACTCAGACAAAACGAACTGCAAGAGCCAGATTCTGTTCTTCTCAAACCGAGAAGTTTTAAATTTATAGTTTCCAACTCAGTAGGCAGTTTCCTCCTGGAAAGGAACAGTTATTCTAACACTTTACTGGGCAGAAACAATATTCTGCAACTTTCTTGGTGAAGACAGGCCATTGTCTAGGAAAGATGATAAGTTTAGCAGGTTTTTCATTTGGCAAAGTTAAAAAAACCCTGGAAATTAATGTATTTAGTATTGATGCAACAACATTGCTGTGACATGATGTCAGAAAAAACAGACAATATGTAAAAAAATTCCAGTTGTAAGATATCACTTTCTCTCCTGCAAAGAACTTTCACTGTCTTCTACTTATCAAGTAGTAAATAACGTCCCTGTGTATTAGTGCAGGAGGATAAATTCCGATATGTTTTCCTGCTTCCTCATCTTTGTGAGATCATTACTACTAAGCCTTTCAAAAATAATTACTGAAAATCAATTGTCCGTAACTGAACTAAGAGACTGTACGTGTAAAGGTATTTTGGGAAATGTAATCATTTGTGATTTGTAGCATTTATGCTGTCAATAAAAGCTGTTTTTTTTATACTACATCTTTTCTGGCTAGTCTTTCTTTTTTAAGTCTGTTTCTTCTTTTATCAGAGAAGAAACATGAGGTAAAGTGATCAAACACAATCCTCAGGAACAGTTTGTGCAGGATGATTTGTCAGGCACAATGAATGGAATATTTCATTCCATTAAGTGAAAGGAATCTTAATTGATACTTGAGAGCAATTCCTTTGACAAGAAGAGGTTTTTACAAAGTTCTCCTATCCTGAATATTATGCGGTTTAGTGATGCTAAATACCAAAATATAAACTAAGCTGTATTTTCAGCTGAGTCTGAGAGAGTAATAATTTCTGTAGGGGTTAAGTACCTTTTTATATGCATTTCAAAACAGAAATATAAAGGAAGCAACAGCTAATAGCGGAATGTGTAGAAAACGTTAAACTGCTTGTCGTCTCTGCCTTTACCCTCCCACATTGCTTCAGAGTCCATCTGAATGACTTCAAATCTAATATTGTCTTGTCTTTGCTGTATACAGCATGATAACTCACACATTTCATATCGCCTTTGTTTTTCAGATTTTTTCCCCCTAATGGAGTTGTTTTCTAGGTCTGTATCTATAGCAGGACGAAGGAAAATTCTCCGTATCTATAGCAGGATGAAGGAAAATTCTTCTCACAGTACAGTTGACATCATTGCCAAATTATTTTAAATCCGAGAAATAAAAAATGCAAGACTTCAGAAGATTCCAAGAGATCACCTAGTCCATCCTGTTTTCTAGGAAGCATAAGAATATGTACACAACAGTGATGAAAATGATTGAAAAACCTTGCTGATTATCCCAAAATCTTCCTCATAGCAGAAGTCAACTTCATGGGCATGTTGCTCTTTACTAATTTCTTAGTGTCAGGCACTGAGTTAGCCATCTGTCCCTTTCTCTGGGGTCACTGCCATCCTTGGCAAGATTTCAAGATTCTTGCCGAGGTTTTTCCTATTTCTTCCCTCACTGCTTCCTCTTCAGACTCAAGGATGTAATATGTGTAGGCCTGGAGGAGCTCTGTCCACTTAAAACAGCTATAATTGCCATTCAATATTTTGCTACCTCTGCCCTCAGGAAATTTCCTGTGGTCCTCTTTAGAATACAAAAGGTCTTGCAGCAAGTCGACCTGCTGATGACAGTTCTTATTTTCTGTCTTGCCCTCTGATCCTTCGTTCTCACATCCTTCATCCTATTTTAAGAAGGGTTTCAGCAAAGCTCTCTTCCTAGCCCTCTTCCTTGTCTGTCTCCTTCTTTAATCTGTCTTTATCTTCCATAAAATGTGTTTCGGGTGTTTAGTGGAAATACGTCTCATTGTTGACATCTTCTTTTGTCCCTTTTCACTGTGTCATCACAGTAACAAGACAGGCAGATGGGGGGTGGCAGTAGAATTGCTCAGCTTGCTAAGCGCTGTTTTCCTTATGCTATTAATATTACCTGGATTAGTACTTTACTGACACAAAAAAAACCAGACAAACAAATCTTTTCAAAAATAGAAATGTGTACTTGTAGACCTAAATCCCATTGCCTATGATTTTTTGCCCCCAGTGTCTTTAGTTTCTGCTTTTAACGTTAGGTTGAACTAGACAGAACTGATTTTAATCACCTTAATTTTTATGTAAAAGGCAATCTGTAGCTTTTAAAAAAAAAATAAAACAAGTAAACCTGTGGCTAGAACAAGCTGCTCTGATATATGAAATTAATGCTACTGCTCTACATCAGGAGACATCTTAAAGATCATTGACATTAGATCCTCACACCTATAGTATTATTTCCACTTCTCATTCACAACTGCAGTGTAGAAACGCCTGACGAATCAACGCAAAAAGCCAGTATAGTCTGCTCTTTGTTATCTGTTTCTTCTTCAAGCACTCCTCACATGCAAGGATCCTGCCAAAATGCAGTGGAACTCAAAACTCCAAAAGACTGAAGTCATCAAAAGCTGTTTCACCTGAGAATCCAGTTCAGTAGGAAGAAGTTAATCTGCCACTGAAATACTGTCACCACCTGTGATACGCTGTGCTGCAGCTACTCAAAATTGCACATTATTATAGGGCAGAGGGGGAAGAAGAACCAACTGCACTTAGAGCTAGGACATATTTACACCACCTGAAACTTTACAAGTTTATTACCAATAAAATGCTCAAGGCTAATTAGTGACGAGAACTTGGAGTTTATATCTTGTTGGTTACACCAACAGCTGTCAATTAACCCCATGGAAATTAATTTTTGCTCAGTAAATTATGTTAGTCTTAGGTTGGGTGAAGATGCAAAGAACGTATCCACTTCTGGTGCTCTCTGCATACCTATATGGTCCCAGACATCTTCATGTTCAAATGCTTCATATACGATATATAATTGTTCCTATTTTACTGAAGGAGAAGAGATATTCAGAGATATGCTTAAGCCACGCAGAATGTTGGTCAAAAACTAAAAGCTTAACTCAGGTTTCTTAGCTTTTGCACAGTCCATAATCTTCCTTATCATAACTTCTGTTGTAGCAACAGATACAAAAGCACAAAGAAGTTACTATCAGCAGATACTTCTGTGCAGGTAGGAAGTGAGGTTTTGATGGATAAGTTAAACCAATGAAGTCCTTCATGGAAGATTCACTCTATTCAAGCTCACTCACCCCACCCCACAAATATCAGGTTTTAATCAGACAGCCCATATAGCTCAAATTTTCTGACTGTGTGGTCTGTGTGGTCCTACATTTATTAATACTGGATCCAAGCACTTCCAAATCACCTGCAATACAAATTCAGCTTGAATCACCATCACAGAATCACACCCCTGCTGAATTAGCCAGCATATATTATATAAAGTTTATATTGGTTTTATGTTGGTTCTGTGGGAAGAGGTGATACCCGTCACACCTGAAGTAAGGAGCATGTGTAGATTGTACTTGACCTGGGATTAATTCTGCTGGAACAGTGTCCACACACACACAAAATAAATTGTTTGTTTGAGTCAACACTTCTAGAGATTCTATTTCAAGTATTTCACATAGTTACAGTAGTCGCATATCATATCCTTTTAAAATTTTTTTTATTCCCCCTTCTGTTCTGAATTATGTCACAAAATTGGGCCCATTGAAGTTTGGCTGCCTACAGAAACATTTAAGAGATGCTTGGATATATCCAATGCCTTTTTATGCTTTTGAACGTCTTTTACTTAAAAATCAGTAAAGTCCTTATCAGACTCTGTGGCATTCCCTGGCACTCTGCTTTTTGGAACCGATTCCACACTCGGGGTCATTTGGGGCACTTCCTTCCTTGGTTTCAAGGCTTCCTGACAGTGTACACAAAACTGACATTTTGACTGCAGAAATGAGGACAAGGCGCTTTGGAGGGGAAGGAGCAGTGCCAGGCCAGAAAGCTGGGAAGAACCCAGGCAATTTAAGCTTCCTACTCCCACTGCTTCTCTCTTGTTGCTGCAAAAAACACAATCCCTTGCTCAGGGACAGAACCAAAAGAGCAGAAGGCTGTGCAGGTAGGAGGCAGAGACTGGTTATTCAAGCAATGCACTGCATGGCCTCATCTGCCATCTCAGGCAGTCTGTCATCGAAAGTTGCTGTTTACTTGGCCTGTGACTAAATAAGCACTGTCGGTTGGGCTCAAACTATTATTCTTTCCCAATGTTTGGCATTGTGAAAATTACCACCTCCCTCACAAAGTTGCAGGTTTCACCGCTGAATGTTTTCTATAAGTACTTCTAAATCACTCATAAGTATTCTTATTTCTGGAGAAAAGGAGGCTCAGGGGACTCTTTATCGCTCTCTACAACTACCTGAAATGAGGTTGTAGTGAGGTGGGGTCAATCTCTTCTCCCAAGTAACAGGCGATAGGACAAGAGGAAATGGCCTCAAGTTGCACCAGGGGACTTTTAGTTTAGATATTAGAAATAATTTCTTCACAGAAAGGGTTGTCAAGCACTGGAACAGGCTGCCCAGGGAAGTGGTGGAATCGTCGTCCCTGGGGGTATTTAAAAGACAGGTAGACGTGGTGCTGAGGGACATGGTTTAGTGGTGGTTTTGGCAGTGTCACATTGATGGTTGGACTTGATGATCTTAAAGCTTCCTTCCAACCTAGACAATTCTATGATTCTAAAGATCTGTATGATCATATAAATATCTAAACGTGGAGGGTTCAGATTAACAGCCCCATGGATGACGACTGCTGATTCTAAAACGGGGGAGTTTTTTAATGCAAATAATGGTAAAGTCCTACAAAGGGCTTATGCAACGTGATTTTATTTGACTTTTGTTGTCTTTTCCACACAAATACCCTGGTTTGGAGGGTTAGTTAATCATTACTGCTTTAGTTCAGGAAAACTGCCACTTCAGGATAAAAAATGTGTTTGCAGCTCTCCTCTCTCAACACAGTGATGTTCCACAGCGTGCTAATACATGTACAAGAATTACACTGATGCTATAAGCCCTGTTGCCAGGATACTTTTGCAAGACGTTTTTCTTTGACTGTCAGTTGAAAATGGTGTGAAATAGCTGTTATTTGAAGTATTTCAATCTACTGTTCACCCATAATGCTTTAAGTAGCACAATAGCTAGAAAGCATGAAGTGGAACATCAAAATCTATATGAACAATGCTTACTATTAATATTATACCTACAGGATGATTTCAAATCCCTCAGTGAGCTGAGAGAGAGCTATGACCCCCTGAAGTACAATCCTTTTCAAAATTCCCATGTACTAATTCTGTCTCCCACCATCTGCTTTATAGGACTGTGCTTTCATATATAATGGAGTTTCAGTCTTGTAGATTACAAAGAAGAAATAGAACTCAGCTATAAGACCCATTATGTACCTATTATGTAAGGAAGGAGTAGATCTCGCAAACCAGTTTTCCCGCAAAACTCTATTTTTTAACAGAATTTCAAAATTTTCTCAAGCATGCTTTGCTCTTCAGTGAGCTACCGTGAGCCACAGTGTCCAAGACTTATCGTCATGAATCTCAAAAGCTGTGCTGCTATCTGACATTATAAGCTAAAGCACTGAGACAGAAATTATATCTCTATGACATAGAGCGCAAAGTGATCTGTGCAAGGGAGAGCTGTGGGGAAAGGCGGGAGATGGGCTGAATGCCTCACACTGAGCATCGCTCTCCAGTGAATTGCGAAGTGATACACAAATCCCAAGGTTACTTGGCTGACAACGGTTGCAAAGTCTGAGATTTAGATGACAACAAAACCCAAGAGGATATAATTTCTCTGGCTAATTTATCTTCAGCATGTAAGAGAGCAATCCCTGCTGCACCAGTCCCTCCCTAGTCACAATCTTTTTTATCCTGTTACTGCAAGAACCTGAAGAGCTTAGATTAGGACAGGAGAAACTGTGGGTTAAGGAGAGCATTTGGCATTGTGTAACAGCTCAAACTGCTTTACATCGCTCTTAAACATGGATATAAATGTGCTGTGTGAGCTATTACTGTCATTATCTGTAAAATCACATTTGAGCAGACAGTCTGGCTAACTGAAAAGGTGTGTGGAATCTTTTTCATCCTCCTTGGTGGCCCCAAAAGTAAAGAGATACAAAATCACTGCACCTTTACCTTTTGTCTGATAATTAAATTCCCAGCCTGCTGGCATGAGCCAAGAGATCACAACTCAGTCTGCTGACATGGTGTAAAAGTGAATTGGAAAACTCTGTGTAAACAAGTTATCCTCGTGTATAATAGAAAATCTGGGGAGCTTGAGCACACAAGACAACTGTGTGAGCATTAATCCACAGAATGATGACAAAAGGAAAACGCTAAAGCAAAAGGTAAACACAGGATTAAATGGATTTTTTTTTAATATTTATAACATGATACAGAGTGTAAGGACATGAATTATTGAAGTAATCCCCACATCACAGGCACTGCAGTGATACAGTTTTTACCGTGGATTCTCATCTCCAAGGGCTGTAAGGATTGGTCGATGTTCAGTAGCTCTCAGTAGTTTTTCCTTAGTCGTAAAACACACTGTGAAAGAGAGATCCTGCCTGCCTTTGTGCTCTGTTCCAGTTTTGAGCATAAACGGAATCTCATTTTCCTCTGAGACCTGGTGACTTTCTGCCAGCAGCGAATGATCCTTACTTGTGCCAAAACCTGAAGATTGCCAAGACAGGAGGAGGCAAAATCCAGTGAGTTTATACACAGTATATCTGTATGACTGCAAAGATGACGCCATGCCTCTGTTCTGGCCAGGGGTAGCCCTTGACAGTACAAGCAGCTGGCAAAATTGCCAAAGACGCTGAGTAAAATTCCAGTTCATGACCCCTTTCCTGCACAGTATTCACTCCACCTCTACTGGGTTTCTCTGTAAGGTAATATAAAGAGATGAGTGAAGATTGGTTTTAGAAGACACCAGACATTTATTGCTGCACTCATTTTCCAGTATTTCTTTCCAGATGAACCACTACTAGAGATATAACTGCAACCAACTGGTGAGACCAAGGACCTTCTTGGTAAAAGGGAGTGTGCGTGTTTACGCTTCATTTAGCAAGGACTACATTCGGTCAGTCAGTCTGAACAATGCAGTGACAGTGAATAATCCACTAAAGAATACACTTGCCATTTCTGTCTAAGACCGGATCATAATATTAGTGGCAAACTTATTTACAGAAAAATAGACCATTCCTGAATCCCTGAATACAACAGAAGCAATTAGCACTATACAGTTTCCTCATTCAAAACCCCACACTTGTTTTCCTGATAGTCATGCTCCCTTCTACCTGCTTTCCCCCAAGAAAAAAAATTCTTTCATTCTTGGATTCCTCGTAGTTCCAGGTACGCTGTCCTCTTCTGCCCTGACTGTCCACCTTCTGTGACCCATGGCTCCAGTCATATCCTTCTGTCACATGTGGTTATGCACCACTCCACCAGTGCGTGTCCAAGCCAGTGAAGCAATCAAGGACAACCCTTCTGTCCTCTCCTGGTTTTCTCCTAGCTTTTCCCCAGTCACAACTTCCCTTACAGTCCAATGCATATTTAATTGTTCTATGATTTATTCCCATCTAATGTGATAAGCACACCCATTAACTCCAAAGATTTCTGTGATTGCCTATAGATCATGAAGATACTTTCAGGATGCTGTCAAATATTTCAGCATCAGACTGTCATTGCAGATAGGATGGCTGGCATTTTAAAGTCATCTTTCTCCTTTTTTTTTTTTCTCTGTGCCCATTGTACAAGGATTCTTTCTTTCAAATTTGGTATTTATAGTGCATATTTCCAATGCTGTTTAAGGTTGTGGGCAGTGGCACAATATCAAGCCGGGGGTGAGTCACCAGTAGTGTGCCCTAGTGGACAATACTGGGGCCTATATTGCTTAATATTCACCTGGAGGGTGGGACAGAGTTTGCAAATGCTACAGAACTGGGATGAGTGGCTGATACACCATGTCTATCTCAGCAGTCTGGAGAAATCGGCAAACAGGAATATCAGGAAGTTC
This sequence comes from Anarhynchus alexandrinus, assembly GCA_008711295.1. Lineage (NCBI taxonomy): Eukaryota > Metazoa > Chordata > Aves > Charadriiformes > Charadriidae > Anarhynchus > Anarhynchus alexandrinus. Next base: position 1,448,572 of record VUYV01000079.1, on the reverse strand, counting down.
AACAAAGGGGAGTGCCAAGTCCTCCACGTGTGGGAGAATAACCACCTTCACTAAGGTGGGGGCTGACTAGATGGAAGGCAGATTTGCAGTGAAGGACCTGGGGGTTCTGGTGGACAACAAGTTGAACAGGAGCCAGCAATGTGCCCTTGCAGCAAAGAAGGCCAACAGCATCCTGGGCGGCATGAGGAAAAGCATTGCCAGCAGGTTGAGGGAGGTGATCCTTCCCCTCTGCTCCACACTGGTGAGACAACATAAAGTGCTGTGTCCAGTTCAGGGCTCCTCAATACAAGAGAGACATGGACATACTGGAGAGAATCCAGGAGAGGGCCACCAAGATGATTAAGAGACAGGAGCATCTGTCCTATGAGGCAAGGCTGAGAGAGCTGGGACTGTTCAGCCTGGAGAAGAGAAGGCTCAGGGGCATCTCATTGAGGTGTATGAATACCTGATGGGGGGAGTAAGAAGAAAAAGCCAGACTCTTCTCAGTGGTGAGCAGTAAAAGGACAAGCAACAATGGGCACAAACTGTATTATTTGTTTAAACATGAGAAAAAAACTTTTTACTATTTGAGTGGCCAAACACTGAAACAGATTGCTGAGAGAGGTCATGAAGTCTCAATTCTTGCAGATATTCAGAAGCCAACTGGACACGGTCCTCAGCAAACTGCTGTAGCTGACACTATTTTGAGCAGTGAGCTTGGACATGATGATCTCCAGAAGCCCCTTCTAACCTCAATTCATTTCAGTTTCCTCCTACAGTACCGATCACGATGTTTATACTGCGTATCAGAGGCATCAGCTAATTTCTCATTTTTCACTCTACCATTTACAGTCACAGTTACCATTCAGTGTGCTGTGAAGGTACTCTACAGTGCAGTGCAAAACTGAGACAGTCTTTTCAGGACTATACTTACAAAGCGACGCACTGTGGTGGTAGCAGGCCACCAGACACCAGTGCAGAACATAAAGTGGTGTCATTTTTAATGTCTTGTTTTAATAGAATTATGGAAGGAGGAGTTTGCAAGTAAGAAATTTACAGATAAAAGAAAATAGTTTTAGTGAAACAACCAACTAGCTTTGGAAGCTGAAATCCAGAAGAATCTTTAATATCCAAGTTCCTTCTTACTTTTCTCCATCTTTTCAGCCTGACAGTCCTTATACAAGGACAGTGTCCTCTAAAAAAAGAAGAAAAGTTGCTACTAATTATCCACTACTCTCCAGACTTTCCACCCATTTAACAGCAACATGGTTTCCAGGCAAATTGTTTACTACATCATAGTTCTTCACTGAAGCAATTTCAACAAATTCAGAACAACATAGCTTCAAGGCCTTAATACCAAACTGAGAGCTGCAGCAACCTGTGGAGTTACTCCTACAAACACCAATAAGTCAAAACATTGGAAGAATTAGATTTTGTTAAAGTGCTCTTAACCCATAAATTCACAAGCCTGATGGGCTGAAGGATAATACGCACATAAGATATTAGATAGTAACTAAATAATTTTTTTTTCTCTCACAGAAATAGTAATTGGCTGACAATGGTATAGGATTCTCCTCATGCATGTCCAACCACTTATTTCTATGTGTTTGCAGCTTAAATGAACTGTCTGGTCACACTTCAGTGGAGGTTTCCGGTCCTGTAGGTGGAGGGAAGAACAGCCGTCATTTGTACATCTTTTTTCCTTGCAAAACAAGACCATCAGTTTCTGATTGTGAGGTTGGGCCTTGCAAAGCAAGATCAACAATCCTGTTATTTAAATGAAGGTCATGAAAGTCACAGGATTCTGGGAAATCCCAGTATTCCTCAGCCAGTAAGAAAATATCTTTATTTTAAGTATATAATAAATTGAATGACATGAAATTCCGTCTCAAAAAGATAACTTGATTACATGGAAATGCCTGCTCCCTTCTCCATTAAGATATTACAATCCATGTTTGACTAATCTCTAACACATGCCAGTGCTTGAAGAGTTAATTAGCAAACATGGGGCGAGGAAGAATGTTAGCAGGGATTTTATATCACTTGGGGGGACTAAGAGAGAAAATAAAACAATTCTGCCTGTGTAAGCAAACTGTGTACAACAGAGGCAGAGCTCATATGGATTCTTATTCAAACCCCGTCAAAAACCACATTATGTACACATACAGGTAATTTTTCAGGAAATGACAGTGCTGTGTTCTCTGACATATTTATATATTTCTTTTAAAGGTTTCTGCTTCTAATAACATCAAGTTGTTTGGTTTCAACATAACTCTTTTCTGTAATTATCCAAACTGTCCTGATGTTTATAATAACTATAAAAAAGTTGATGCAGGGTGAAGACAAATTAGTTAGGGAAACTTGTTCACTTTACATTTTTTAAGTCCTGCCCCATCTGAGCCTCAAGCTTCTCATTTTTTTACATTTACCCCTCCAGCTTTCCCTTCAACCTCTACATGCTTCTCTGATGCCTGTACCATCATCTTAACCTTACATCTACTGTCATTATACGCTTGTGGTGGGTTGACCCTGGCTGGACACCAGGTGCCCACCAAGCTGCTCCATTACTCCCCCCCTCAGCTGGACAGGGGAGAGAAAATATAACGAGAGGCTCGTGGGTCGAGGTAAGGACAGGGAGATCACTCAGCAGTTACCTTCATGGGCAAAATAGACTCGACTTGGGGAAAATTAATTTATTACAAATCTAACTAGAGTAGGCTAATGAGAAATAAACCCCAAATCTTAAAACACTTTTCCCCCACTCCTCCCTTCTTCCTGGGCTCAACTTCACTCCCAATTTTCTCTCCCTCCTCCCCCCTTGAGTGGCGCAGGGGGATGGGGGTTGTGGTCAGTTCATCACATGTTGTCTCTGCTGCTCTTTCCTCCTCGGGGGGGAGGACTCCTCACACTCTTCCCTTGCTCCAGTGTGGGGTCCCTTGCAGAGGAGACAGTTCTCCATGAATTTCTGTAACGTGGGTCCTTCCCACGAGCTGCTCTTCATGAACTGCTCTACTGTGTTTCTCTTCCACAGAATGCAGTCCTTCAGGAACAGACTGCTGTGGCATGGGTCCCCGTGGGGTCACAAGTCCTGTCAGCAAACCGGTTCCAGTGTGGGCTCCTCTCTCCATGGATCTACAAGTCCTGCCAGCAGCCTGCTCCAGCACAGGCTTCCCACAGTGTCATGGCCTCCTTTGGGCATCTACCTGCTCTGGTGTGGGGTCCTCCATGGGCTGCAGGTGCATATCTGCTCCAGCATCAACCTCCATGGACTGCAGGGGGACAGCCTGCCTCACCATGGGCTTCACCATGGGCTGCAGGGGAATCTCTCCTCCAGTGTCTGGAGCATCTCCTCCCCCTCCTTCTTCACTGACCTGGGTGTCTGCAGAGTTGTTGCTCTCATATATTCTCACTACTTTCTCTGGCTGCAGTTGCACAGGGGTTTTTTTGCCTTCTTAACTATGTTATCCCAGAGGCACTACCACCATCACTGATGGGTTTGGCCTTGGCCAGTGGCTGGTCTGTCTTGGAGCCGGCTGCCATTGGCTCTATCGGACATGCGGGAAGCTTCCGGCAGCTTCTCACGGGAGCCACCCCTGTAGCCCCTCTGCTATGGAAACCTTACCACAAAAACCCAACACAGCATTGACCAGAGAATCCCCATTGTAAGTCTCAAGTTATCACACAGCAGGGCTTTTTGATAATTTAAAGTTTTTTTCTTTCAAAATAGGAAATAAAACAGAGCATTTTTGCAAAAACTGACCCTTTATCTTGAATGTGTATCTTTTTTTCATCCTTTTTCTTTTTAAAAGGAAGCAAAAGGTTTGATTGACCAGGTAATAAAACCATAACCACATGATTTTCATTTAAAAAGTCATACTTTAAATCTTTCAGAAAACTTTTCATAAATAACTTCAAAACTTGAAATAATATTTCTTTTCAAATTAAGAAATGAAAACTACTCAAAGGTATTTGTTGAAAAAAAAATCTTAACCTATCTCAACCAGTTCTAGTCAGTCCTCCTTATTGTGGTCAAAATTGCTCATACTTACTGGCAATATTTAAAAGAAGAAATTAAAATTATGTATGGAAAATGAAATTTTCTGTTTTAGAAAGCTATTCTAGAAAGAGAGCGAGAACTGGATCAACAAAAGCTCAAGATAATGACAGTGAGTGGCTAATATGCAGTAATAAAAAATAAAACAAAATAAAACAACAGAACAAATGCCCTTTTTTAATCTTTTATTTGTCACTTTACTTTGATTCAACTGTGTTATTGCACTCATGCCACCTGGTAATTTGCAAAATTGAGCATTGGTTCTCCTCCTACTGTGTCAGAAGCTGGCATGTGGAAAATATTTTCCTTCCTGACTTTGAAGAGGATGGAATGGAAAGAAACCTCATTTTTAATCACCTTTACATTTTAGTTCAGTCTATACTTAAAGGAGAAAATTCATACTCAGTTTTAGTAATTCTGTCAGTCATCCTATTCTGTAAACTTGAAAATTCATAGAAGATCCTGATTAAATGTTCTGGACAACCCCGCAGATTCCCAGATATTTTTGATTACTTTTGTACACCTAGGGTGGTAGTTTCAGAAGCTACGAGATGGTCCTAATTTTGACGCTGTTAAAACTTCTCCTACTCAAAATATGGCTGTGGATTTTTTTGTGTTCAAATTTAAAGAAAATGGTAAATTACCTGGCATACACGATGGATGCAGGTTACTAAGCATTGGAACAGGCTGCCCAAGGAAGTGGTGGAGTCCCCATGCCTGGAGGTATTTACAAGACAGGTAGATGTGGTGCTGAGGGACATGGTTCAGTGGTGTTTTGGCAGTGTTAGGTTGATGGTTGGACTTGATGATCTTAAAGGTCCCTTCCAATCTAGACAATTCTATGATTCTATGTCAGAAATTAAAAGGAATTTCAGTTTCCACTTCTGCCAGACTCTGAATTGTCTCATGAAGACTTTTCAAGCTTTTCATATCCAAATAAAGAGAATATTTTTTGTCTTGACTTTTGGGATGCATTTAGCAAAATTTATCCTTGCCTCCTTGCTGTTTATTTTCCTATGCTCTGTCATCTATTTTGCCCTTGAATATATCCTTTGTGAATGACCTTTCATGTCTCGTTTCAAGAACATCAGACACTCTTTTCACTCACAAAATTCTCAACTGATGGAAAATTAAAACATTTAGATAACAGCTCCTATATGTTTTGAGTATGCAATCAAGGAAATAACAGACAAAACTTAAGTCTATCAACTCTATAAAGCTCAAGAAAATTAACATTTCTATAAATACTCGTCATGGAAAGTTTAGGATTCAATTTCAATATCATAGTCATTTTATTCAAGGTAAGAGTAATGTCAGATAAGTGCCTCCAAAATATCTTCAGAATATTACCTGTGTTATAAGTATTATGGTATAAATCAAATATGTGCTTCTATGGAGAACACATCTGGCCATAACATGAAATTTAAACAAATTCCAGTAGCACTGCTACCAAAATAATTCACTCCAGTGATGGGAGGAAATGACTCATAATCAAAGAGGGAACTGAAAGTAAAAATTCTTCAGATCCTGTTTCTGATGCTGATACTCTGTGTCATCTTCTGGAAAGTCACTGAACTAGTTTTATTAATGATAAAGCAGAGATTATGGTACTTTTTTTTCACCAGGGAGCTGTGAGGATGCTTATGAAGTGCTTTGTACCTGCAGGAAGAAAGTCACTATGCAAGTACAAAGTATCAGCAACTTCCTATCATTTATGTTACAAATAACAGATATACTTGCTTATTTCTAAAGGACAGATAATTACTCATTCCTCCTTTATGGGATATAAAGTAATTTCTCTGTTAAACAACAGTAAAATTTAAATCTTACAGATATTTTGAAGTGCATCAATATGGAAAGGGGGGGAGGGGAAGCAGACTGCCCTCGCCATCAAAGTATATCCTTTGCACATTCCTGGCACTACATCAAGGTTAAGTTAAAAGCAGCACTTGAAGGCAGTTGCATGTGGTAGATTGTACAACAAGGCTCATTAGCCAATGGTGAGTCTTATGTAAAGGTCTTTAATGTGGTACAATGGCATTTTTCAGCCTCTTTTAAAAGGGAAAAAGTTAATAATGTGAAAGTTTTATTACTTTTCTTCTTTTAAAGAAGTGCCTTTTTGTAGTGAAACATTGTGGCTAGTTAGAGCAAAAGCTCAGGGAATTTCCTTCACTCTGGGAATGACTGTAATTATACAAGGGGAAGGGACCACAGCAGTAAACTGGCAACATACCAAGGTCTTAACCCCTGAGACAGGAGGTGGAGAAATAGGTGTTAGCAGTCTTACACAAGTCCTTAAAGCATAAACATATGGTAAATCCATTACCTAAACTACAAAGAATGGAACCTTGCTAATAAACCTATTTACTAGGTTAAATAAATACTGAAAGTGTTTAAAAAAGGCGATCTGTGTGACTTTTTAAAATCAAACATTTTTCACTTGTCAGAATTTGTTGTTGGGAATCTGTGAAACATGATGGCCCTTCCAACCCCCTGAACACACACAGTCACGTTCTCCCCCCTCGCCCCCAGCTCAGTGCTCACCACCACCACCACGTGAAACCAACAGCATTTATTTGTGAACTGCCCGTGCCACTGTCTGCACTGACACAGCTCTCCATCACCCGACCCGGGTGCTGGCACTCACCAGGAAAAATAAAACGTAGGTGGGATTCAAGCATATTTATCACCTTGTTGTCCAGCCCTGTGCTCCGTGGCACGCTTTATTTTATCCAGCATAAATAAAGTCTAATTTCAGAAGCAATAATATTCAGTAGGAAAAAAATACAAGTCTTCTAGCGTCTTTAGGAGTGGCGTGCTGCCAGTAGCTCTAGCAGCAGTTCCAGTGCATATTTTTGCACTGTCCTTATTACAAAAAATGTTATAAAACAGATAATAAAGGGCACCAAAGCTAAGCAGAACTGTGTCTGACAGAAGTAATGCTAAACTGACAATTGCTTTGCCAAATAATTGCCTTTCTTCAAGATGTGGGAACGGAATATCCAGCAATATGTTCTAAAGCCTCTCATAGTGGTTTCATAGATTCGTAGCAAAGAGGTGGCATTGATCTAAAGCCAGCTGAAGTCAACGGGCTGATTACCTTCTTAATTCCCTGTCCTTTGAAACAAGGTGGTGTGGATATTTTGGAGATTTGCAGTGTGGTAGTTTTACAATCAGGTGTCTCCTGGCGGTGGTGGCTGCTCGGTGCCCACCCTCTCTCCGGCAGAACTCACGAGAATTTGCCCTCTAATTTACCAGCCTGTGAAAGGTATTCCTTTCCTCCTGCCAGTGAGTGACATGATTGTGATCCAGTTTGTGCTGCATCAGGTTCAAACAAAGTATTATTCAGGAAAAAAAGGAAAAAAAATGTTTTCAAATTTCATGCGTCTGTGGAAAATCAGTGATATTTGGTCATTAGCTTGACTGAAAACTGTCTAAGTGCATATCCAAACACAAACCACTTGTTCTCAAGCAGTGTTTATGGCTAAGGAAGCAAGGTGGGAGATCTATTACTTCTGCCCATACTCCCCATCAAACCGCCTTCTGTAAATACACAGTCAAACATTAACGATGACCCTCATCTGCTTCAGGTTCATTAGTGGAGATTCCTGTGCCTACATGGAATGCCACTGACATCTAGCATGGAGCCCTGGTGCTAGCAGGGTGGAGAGTATCAGATTTAAAAGCACTGAATTATTATAATTTAAAAACATGTTATTGCAGAAGATAGGTAACAAGCTTCAATTTAAAGAAAGTGCTTCAAATTATGTAATTATAATGGTTTTATTTGGAAAAAAGAAAAAATGGTCAGTATAAAGTTGAAGTTGTAACCATGAGTTATGTGGTTTTAAAGAGTGGCAATATAAAAATAGTTGCCTTGTGGTAATTTTATGTTAGGAGTAATCTATTGTTTAACAAATGCTGAGGGAGAATTATTTGGTTTTGCAATAAAAATATATCGAAGCAGAAAACAATCTCTGTAGATTATAAGGGTCATTCTTTTAAACAGTGCCATTATTTGTGATGAACTCTTATCCAGTGGCTGATGTTACTTTCTGCATTAATTGACAGCATCAATATTGCACTGCACTCAAAAAGAAACAAGTAAGTAGAGAAACAAAGTGAATGTTTTAACCAATGCTATTCCAGAACCATTTAAATATTTTAATATTTAAATATTTTACACGTATGAGTACACCAAGAGCACTACAGAGACCAGCTGGTATTGGACAAGATATTTCTTCGCATTTTAAAGTTATTTCAATACTGCAGAAGAGAATAACACATTCAGAGAAAACTTTATAGCTGTTTGGAGAATGTATCTCAGAAAGCTCCTCTTTGATTTTCTCTCCAATTTTCTTTTTAGCCATCACGGATTCTTGATGCCCATGAAAAAACCCTGGATCTGGACACAGAATAAGCTGGAGCTGTGAAGGGTGATCAGTGATCATCAGGAGTTATGAAGATGCAGTTGGCATCAAAGCATTTTTGAAAAAAAACAACCTTATTCTGCTATTTCTCATATAACATAGTTGCAAATGTAACATGTGGACCTTGCTGATACGTGGCTGGGAGGCCATCACAGCCTTTACTGTTTTCAAATGATCCTGAGCATACCTTTAGCATCTGAGGGTGTTGATGGAGAGGAAAGGGCACACAACACCTTCTTTTTACCACCTCTCCCTCCAAATGTGCACAGGGTGATGGCAGTCATTTGCTCAGCAGTCATTTGAAGTTGTCACTTCAGCCGGGCACAAAAGGGTGGGAACCCTCTGGCCAAACATAGACATTTGCACCTGAGCTAGTCAGGTAATAAAATAGGGTGTGATTCACCCCAAGATTAGAAAGGGATGAATTTCTGGCTGGAAACGCCTGTGGACTATAAAAAGAGCTGGTGTGGATAGCCCAGGGGTAACCATCATCTCACGGGCTTCTAAAGGTGTCATGAATCTTGCTTGGAGGGGGCAACAGCAGACTGTGTTTCCATGAAGTCTCACGGGAGCTTGGGGGGTAAGAGAAATGAATCTCCACTCTCTCAAGAGAAGGTCTCCCACAGGCAATGCCTCCTCCAGCAGGCTGATGCGGCAGAATCCCCCGCCTATCCCAAGTCGTGGAAACGAGCAGCAGAAGCAGCCCTGTTGCCTTTACACAGGGCTCGTGCTAGCAGCCCAGGAGAGCCCTGCTGGGACAAACAGCTGAGCAGAAAATGGGCATACTAGCGCATTTAGGTTTGGGGTTGTTTGGAGATTATTACAACCATGCCTGGTAGTACCTCTACGAGTTAAATATCCCATACAGAAGTGTTATGAAGGTCTTATTGTTATTATGCACAGTAAGTTGGAGCCAGATGTACACTACAACAGATCTCTTTCAGGCACAAAGTGTGAAAAGCCGAAAACAGCAGCTTAGATAAGTGATCCACAAAATCCCCACATAACCACTTAATCACACAGGAACTTGCCAGGTACCTTAGCTGTTTATATATTCCACATTAAGCAAGCATTGGATAAAACCAGAAATACTGAGGGAATGACTGGAACCCCAAAACTTTCTTCATTCAGCAAAGTAACGTAATCATTTGCTTGCAGATCTAACCCACCTCTTGCTTCCTCTCCTTAGTCCCATAAGATGTAAAAAAAAGATGTAAAAGCCAGTCATCTCAGATCCTCAGCAAGCTCTGCAGCCACTAAGCTCTTGTGTGAAAGGCACGCAGTTCTGCTTCCTCTGGTTGTGCCCTAAATTATGTATCTAAAATAGCTGCCTGCCCTCTAAGAGATGTCTTATTGTAAGGTTTAGTTTGGGTTTTTTTGAATTTAGCCTTCAGAGACATCTAAGTCACAGCTGCAGGTAGGCATCTGACCCCACGATGAAACACCAAACTTCACAGCCATCCCTTTTTTACATTTCTTGGATGCCTGAAGTTGTCAATAATCCCACTGCCAGCAGAACAGCCATTTCATGGGATGCTGTCCAGTCTGATGTGCTGGATGTTCAAACCTATCTGTCTCCTCCTGTTCACTGTACTTTGAACTGTGACGTCTGAGTCAGGTTGGTGAATTGTACTCCTGGAGCGAGCACCAAGACATCAGGCGTGGCAGCAATAGGCAATGCCTTCGTGGGTTTTGTGGGGGCATGCTTAGGTTGATGACTCATTACCTCTTTTCTTTCTCAACGCAGAGGTTAATTTCCTTCACGAGACATCTGTGCGGCAAACTGGGTAATAGCAAGAAGCTTAATGCCCACATGGACAGGACTTTGGGGAACCTAAGTGTGTTGAGCAAATTCCTTTTCTTTACATTGGTCCCGGCTATGGTGTGTCCCAGTCCCCGCTCCAGTCTGCAGCAGGGTCTCACGCTCACCCCGGAGGGATGGGGGGTCCCAGCAGCACAGGGGGATGCAGGAAAACCTCTTTCTTGATAGATTTTATGCACAGCACTTCTGGGGTACTGAGCTACTCAGGTGTCCAAATGCAGATATGAAACTGTCTATTCCTGGTGTCTTCACAAAAGAGTGACTGGAGACAAACATCACTTGCAACAGTCTAAATGAGTTTGAGGTTAACATTAAACTATGCACTGCAGTAGGTATTTATTTTCTTTTCAGACTGTTTCCACGAGCACTTTCTAGTTGGGTACCAGAGCTCCTTTTTTTCCAGTTTCTATAGAAAAACCCAAAGCTCTCATCTCTTTGAATGCCATGGCTGACAAATCACCAGTGTCGTCAGCCATTGCTGCATGTAATTTTCTGGGAAAGAAAATATGGTTTTCTAGAATAAACATTTACAAAAGGATTATTTGTTTAAACAGTTCACATTTTTCAGAAGGAATTATGATATTCATAAATTCAAATATAGTTGTTCGTATATTCCGAACAGTATATTCTCCTTTTCTCAAGGCACCTGTGCTGCTGTACGTAATCATTTGCAGTGATACACAGCAGGTGCTAGTGAAGCAGAAATGTTACTTTATTGTGAATAAAAGCAGAACAGCATAAGCAGAAGATCAAATTGTATGCTAGATATTTCTGGTAGGTTTTATGTTTTTAGGATTGCTTTTGTTTTCTACAGTTACATCAGTCTAAAGTCTTATTACAAAGAAAATCTATACTCAATTTTCTTCCTTGTTTAACTCTGTTAGGGACAGCGAAGTTAATGCAGAGAATGTATTTATCTGAGCATTCTTATTATTCTGGTACAGGTGCCTTCAGTGAAAAAGAACACATATAAATCATAAAGTCAGCTGATGATAAAGCAACCCTATTAGTACACATTTTAAACATTAAAAAAAAAGAAGAGCAATAACTACAAAGTCTTGGTTCCTGCATTCCTTGCAAATACAAAGCTCTTGCTGTTTTTGCTGGGTGTTTCAGACGTGTGAGGAATGTGCGATTGGATCCTTAAAAAAAATAAAATAATAAAGAAAATAAAATAAAAATCATGTCTGTGAACACCATTTTAAAACAAGGAAACACACTCCATCAGTCAGAGGCAGTTAGAAGCACAGTCAATCGAAGGATGTGCAATTTTTCCAGTGGAGGTGTTGTTTTTTAACAGGTAAACTGTTCTGTTCAATTACATTGTTATATGAGTGGCAAAGCAGATTCGGCTGTTACTTTTTAAAAACAAATATAGCTCTGCATTTTACACCTTAGTGTGTTCATGTGCTTGATTAAACGTGTTTATATATCGCTCCCCTCATCTTCCTTACAAATGCTTCGGGTTCAGAGACAGCATGTGGTTCATAGCGCAGGCTACTGGAATGAAACCAAGATGCAAAATTTGAGCAAAGATTCTGTAACACAGAAAATTCAGAGGAGCTGAGGTCAGGAGTTTGGCTTTTAGGTCCATTGTTCCATTCTCTCGCCCAAACAGTGTACTAAAGCGCTTAGTCACTCAGGCAGAAGAGTCTCTCAAGGCTGAGTTTGATTTTTTCTTATTTTATAGACTTTCTGGGTGTTTACTGAAAACCAGATTATGGTCCTAGGAGGAAATGAGTAGGTGCTGGAGCAGAAACAACTCCTAAGCTTTTAATAGCTATGAAAGAGCCACTAATAATGCGTACTACTCAATATAGTTTTGTAACAACAAGAATGAAAGCCACTGCATCTTTCTTACCTTTCTACAAATGATAATCAATTAAAATAGCAGGGATCAGTCTTCCAGAGAAATCATTGACTCCCAAATGAGAAGTTTGTGTTGCAACTCTACCTGTTTCAGATATCCATTGGCAGAAGTGTCCACACAGCACAAATTGCTCCCAAAGGCCGAGACTGCCAGATTTGGCAACCAATTTTTTGGTGCCTCCATACTGCATTCATAACTGGAGGTTTGGAAGAATCCATTTTCAGAGGTGCTGAACAGCCACTCTCCCTCCTGATATTAGTTTATTCAAGAAAGTCTTTTTGGATTTAATCAAAGATTAAGTTTTCATTCCCTTTCCTCAGGGGCAGCTCAGGAGGGTGTCCACCTTCTACTTACGCCTTGAATAAGCAGTGAGTTATCCCTGCCTAACAACCCTGATTCTCCCTGATTTTAACATGAATGCTTCTTTTGCTATTTCGATCTGCTAAAACCAAGTTCAATAACTGAATGTAATAAGATTTAGACTGTATAATAAATAATATGCTCCAGTTTTATGACACAAAGCATTATTGCAAATATAATTTCCACCAAGACATGGAATCTGATATTGCAGACGAATGTACAGTAAGTTCTTTGTGTAAATTAGGACCTGTGTGTGTTCCTTATAAAATGCCAGCAATTAAAATGAAAAGGCAACATGTATAGCAGCTTGATGGTTTTCTTTTCCTAGCAAGCTGGATTAAAAGGAGTAGAATATACTTGGCAAAGAAAATCTAACCAGCTTCAGAAGACTGTGTAATCCAATTGCTAATAGATGATTTGTGATTGTTTTCTTGGCATTCCATAAAATACATAAACGGCTTCCAGTGTAGGCTAAGGGTAAAAAGGGAAATGAATGTTTATTACAGCAATACGTGAAAAGCTATAAATTACTTTACAAAGGGACAAACCTCAGAACTACTCCGTTATTACTGAGGCTAAACTTCTATAAACTCCAGGATGAAGCTTTGACTCAGTAAGGATCACAGGATTTGACTCTAGAAAGAGATGATACGATTATGTGGAATGAAAAATATATACAGTTACACGAGGGAAAGCACTACTTAAATGCATTGAATCAAGTGAACTTTGAAGTCAGTATGGTCTTCAAGAAAGCTCTGATGTTAATTCAGTGGAAGGTTTTTCCATCAGAAAGGTGTTGTGCTGCAAAATTCACATTTTTAAGTCCTTTTCCAATAAATGGTCTGTAGAACTTTTTCTGCCCTTGTAACAAGCAGTACTAAATTCACCAGCAAGAAAAACCTACCACCTACCGTTACAAAAGCAAAGTGGGAAGGAGGGAATCTGAGGTGTCTAATGAAGAGAAGATGGGTGAACACAGCTGATGCTCAGTGTCCTATTGCCACTGTCAGAGGCAGAGTATGAGGTTATGTTGGCCATCAGTCTGAACAGCATGAGATTTCTTATATTCCTGTGGATTATTTCAGATATGATCGGTCCATAGCAAGAAGCCTTAACATAGTTAGGTACCATGTCAAGGATGAATGTGCAAAGTTTAATCAGTTATTTATGGTACAAAGAAAATTTGTTATTTCAGGTTTTGTATGGAGCAATCTCTGCCTACAAAAACATACAGACTTTGTGAAAACAAGGTATTTGAGATATGGAAGATTAGTCTGCTGGACCACCACCAATTTAAAACAGAGATTCATTTTCAAGATTATTGATTAGATTATTTTATCGGTCTTCTACCAGAAGTTCATGATCTCAGACAATCCCAATAGTCTGGGAAAGAGCAATGGCAAGAGCTCCTTTAGCCTTACATGCAGCAATTGCAAAGGAAACCAGAACCTTCCTCACCAGTCCCAGTTCCTTAACTAGACCCTGAAACTCTGTAACAAGTTCATAATTGACTCACAGTGCCAACATGTCACCTCAGACTTAAGCTGCAGCTTCTGGAAAGAACGGACTTCCCCCCTCAGCCAATAAAAATAAAAAGAATTGAAAAACCTTCTCCTAAGAAATAATTCAGAGTCATTAGATGATGATTTCAGTGGTCCAGCTGGGTTAGTTCCCTCACAAAGCTTGAGCCCATTATTTAAACAAAAGTCACAGAAGTCTTGAAAACTCATAAGCACTCCAAAATAAGCCCTCACCTTATCTGGTAGAAAAACAACTAGCCTGAAAGTTTCTGAAGCCTCAACATCTTCTCAAATTAACATATCATCTGACTTGGAAGACACCTACACGTGGCACCCAATAAACAACAGCAGTTATATTCTTGTTTCCACCTTCCCATTTTTTTGACATGGTCATTGAGAAGATGGCAACATTCAAGTTCCATCTCTGATGAACAACCTTCTGCCGCTCGGGGTCACGGGTGAGCAGCAGGGACCTCTCCTACAAGCTCAGTACCACATTTCAACATCTTCACATATTTTGTCCCGATGGCAGTGCAGAAATAAGTGAAGTCCCACTGCACTGGATGCAATGAAAACCTGAGAAATCAGAGAGGCACAGATTTCTGAGGCAGCAGTGCTGTTACTGCTCGCTAACAGCGCTTGAGGCAATACAAAGCACTGGGACAGAAGCACCTTATACCTACCCACAATACGGCTTCCTTTGTCATTTGTTTATAGCCTGTCTTAATTTTCTCATTGCAGATATCCCAATATCTGAAATAAATCGATAGCAGCAACTGAAATTTTCCTTAGTTTTTTCTCTGCTTGATCTTTGCTACTGGGCGTGGGGAAAGAACAGACAAAAGGAGGGTATTTTGGAAACACTGTTATGTGCAAGGGGAGAGCTGTTCTTTGTTCTTATAGGTGATATGCATTCCCACTGTTAGATTTATATGGGAGGTATGTCCCTTGTATTGATATGTGTTGGAGCCATCCTCACACAGCTGTAGCCATACCTATAAACAAAGTACATTTCCTAACTGTACAATTGTTCTTTCCATATCTATAAATTCCAAGAAATATATCAGATTTATATATTGAATATATATAATATATATACTATATTTCCAAAACCTTTCCTGCTAAATCGAGTACACTACTACACTGTAAAAGTAGTAGAGTTAAACATTTCTAAATGAGTATAAAAATTAATCAGTAACAGAGGTTAATATCAGAGCATTTACACTCAGCTAAGCTAACATAATGAAATGTTCCTATTCTCGTATCTAGACCAACCATGAATAATAGGTTTCAACCAGTTCTCACCAGTTTTAGCCAGTGCTTAAAATTTTAGTCTGTCTTTTCCATAGTAAATAGCTATCAAATATTTCTCTGAGATGCTTCATTTTAGTTGTATTTATTAATTGTTTAGATAATTGCAATTGTAAATGGAATGCTTCACTGATTCTGTAATTAGGGAGTCTGAATTTGAAATAATTTATTAGGTCTTAATTTATGTGCTGTGAAATCTGTTAGATCATTTGCTAGTCAGTATGTTGTCTAGAATAAAGGCATTTCTACAAAGGGATTTTAGGGTGAGGGTCACCAGCATAATCAGAAACATATTCAGTCTGGCCTCCAGCTAAAGATTATATGCTTTTAAGTGTATTTCTGTTTTGCAAAATGGCCTTTTGAAGACTTAGCCATTTCAACAAAATTCCTTTTTTCTATATAAAAAGAGAAAGAGCAATTATTTTGCACTGTTGCTTGACTTCCCACCACCACCACCCTTTCCCCTAGATATAGATGACCCAGCTGATCAACTGTGAGAAGTACATAGCGCTCTGGACTGACTTGTCTGAACCTCTGGAATGAAATCTTCAAAGTTGGCATTAAGACTAAGCAGGGATTTGATTAAAGATTTGGATTTACTCGCACAATAAATTGAGCCAAACCAATTCTTGTCTCGTACAAAGGCACACTTATGTTTTCCACCATGTAGGGAAGGAAGTGACATTGGTTGGCTTTCAATTGTAATTTATTGTATTCATCTATACGCTTATTATAACACAGAGGATTTGTCAGTATGTCCATTATCAAAACAGGACTGGGGCTTTTTTGTTGCTAAGCTCAGCTGTTACAAATAATATTTGACTGAAGTCTTAAAGCTTGTCTGCTTGTACATGCCACTCTCAAATTGAAACCTTATACTTTGAATGTACTTTAGAAATGTACGTGTAGGGGGCTTTAGGGAAAAAGGTGGGGCTGCTGAATATATTGCTTTGGGCAGGATTTATCTGACCAAATATATATGTCTATATATCAATAAAGACACATGTAGAAATCTATATTGTAGACTTCTGTAGATGTCCATATGTAGATGTCAGTATTTCAATTAATCACATGCCCTGCATAACCAAAGAAGAAAAGAGGTGTGATTCATTTTAACCCAAAGACATCAACTGTAGCGTGAGATAAATCATGCAGTAGGCACACATAGGAGTACCTGTAACAAGGGAATTAAAGGTGGCCAAGTTGTACTCATCTAAAGTGAGGTGAGATTAATTTCACGCCCACCCATCAGTATAGTAGACTCAAATGACCTGAAGTTTAATGCTCTCAAGGTACCTCTTTTATCTACTGATGACCTGTTTAGGACTTTTTTTCCCATTGTTAATGACTTTTCTTTTAATAGTCAAGGAACTTATTCTCCATTAACCTCATCTACAAATATTGTGTCTCTGGGCAAGGATGGAACTTACCACATTTGGATCTATGACCATGGTCTTGAAACGTGCGTATTCAGCTTCACTGTCTTCAGTGTAAATGATAAACTTAAAATACAAAACAGGGACAAGAATCTGAGCCTTTCACTCTTTTTTTTGTCTTTCCCAGACTAGGTCTTCACATACTTACACTCATGACCTATTCAACCCTCCTTTACTCCATAGCACATATTCAGAGGAAGCTCCTAATGGACACCAACTATCCAGGAATATCAACGCTTCAATAAGAAGAAGTGATAAGCAGATTGTTTTCTGTCAGGGGTCTTTCTTTGAGCATGGAGAAAGTTAAAAATTGTTGTAGTGGAATATTAGGAAAAGGAAGCAAATGTGCACAATAATGTAACAGTAGGATAAAGAGCAGAGTGAAAGACAGAAGTAATAAACACATGAAAAGTAATTTTAAATGGGAAACAAAGAATATGTAAAAATATTTCATTGAATTTTATTTGTGCAGTCATTTAAAATTTCCCTCGAATGCAATTCAGCTCTTGGTTGCATTAATACGTTCTACTGAAACCAGTGAGATAATAACGAAGAGCATAATTTCTCTCTCTTTAAGTAAATGAGAAGGTTTTGATTTCAGTGCAATCTGCAAGGAGTGAACTCTTCTTCTGTAGGAGCTCTAATATTAGTTCCTAAAAGGATATCTGAGAAGGCAGGCACAGGAAAGACATTAATAAGCACAAAGACAACTGTTCTTTACATCATCGGATTCAAAAAATTTACTTTATCAGAATAACAAAAGCAAACCAGAAAAAATATGGATTGTGGGTAGCAGTTTTCAAAGTGTCCTTTTTGACCTTGTGAATCACAGGTGAATTTTATTCCATAATTTTACAGGTCATTCATTGTAGAATCATGACTTTTTCTTCTTTTGCCATTATGTCTCTTTTAATGTTACCTTATTCAAGAACATTTAAGCAAAGCTACCTACACAACACCAAAAGTTGAAGCAACAGTCTGGTTTACCTCAGGGCCAACAAAATGCTTATCAGAAGGAAAAAAAATCATTTTTTCTTTTACATGCTTGCATTTATTCCCTACTTGACTTGCAGCTTTCTACCCTGTTACTATATTACCTGGATTCCCAGGAGTTTTCTAAATCCCAGCCAATAATCATCACCGAGGAGGAGGAGGAGGAGGAGGGAGTGTTACACGTCTGTGAGAACCTTTGCAGTTTGTTGCCACTGAGTGAATTGGAACAATTTAGCTTTGAGGAAGTGATTTATACACACACATCCATCACTTATAACCTGCTCTGCTCTGTTAACTCTCTGTTTGATCTCTGGAGGGTTGAGTAGATTAGGGAGGGTCTTCACACGGAGGTTTCATTAACAGCCAATCGGTTAACCTGGCATGACTCCTGTTTGTGCATTTGGATACTTTAAAGCGGGAAGAAAAGTTAAAAAAAAAAAAGTTAATTGGTATCATTATTTCCCAGTTCAGGAAACACCAATCATGCTGTTAGAGAGAATTTGCTTCCTATTTCCTTGATTTTATTTTTTTTTTACCAGTGTAGAAAACAGAATTGAGGGTTACAATTTAAGCCATTCAAAACCGCCGATCACAATATGTGAATTCTGGCAGCATGAAGGACATCGGTAATCGAAAAGCACATTAAACATCCAACCATAAGCCCCAAAAACTTGGATATTACAATCCAGTTTAATGAGATAGGGAATACGGGCCAAGCAGTCACACTTTTCAAATGTACCCAATTAATGGGGCTCTGCTTACCATCACCTGTTTGTGTGTTCGGAGGGGGAGGAGGGGATCTCATCAAGTCAAATGGTTGATACAATTATAAAAGAAAGTTAAAGAACAAAGTCAGTATCATATAACAATATGACTGGTATTGTTATCGAAAGGAAATTTTGAGGCATTAGCGGCATATGGTTTTGGAACAGAATAACCAGAGTTCCAGCAGTGACTCCCCATGCGAGCGCAGCGCACCGTGTCTCTGTGGTTTACAGAACAGGGATATATTATTAATGAAAGGATTACATTTAGTACTTCATGATATCCTTAGAAACCAAACGGCTGGTTGCAAACCAGCGAAGAATGCATGATAGTTTTACAGTTTATAAACTGATGAAAGGGCATAAAAATTTCTAGTTTCTTATTGGTCCAAAGAACTTGGAATAAAATAAATAAGTATTAGTAACTTTAGGGAAATATGTGGGAAAAGTTGACAGAGGAACTGTGTGGGCTTATTAGTTGTAACTACAACAACAAGATGGAAAAATTTTGCAATGGTTATTAATATTTGTTTCAATAACAAACCACAAAGGTCTGATGCTACCTTCTATACAAGCTGTCACAATCTTCAAATGTTTAAATATTTATCTGTTATTAATGAATACCAATAGTCCACTCACTGCATTTCAGACTCTGTCCGTACCATACTCCCTCACCCCCCAGCTCCCAGATGTCCAGAAAAACAGATGTGCTCTGTAACATGCCCTGATACTTAAACGATAACAGACTATTTAGTACAAAGTTTTGGAAATTCACTCTCTTTCATATTAAGGTTACAATTCAAAACCCACTGGCATTTAAAAATGTGCTGATAACACATAAGAGAGAGAGACTGCTGGAGGGAAAGACTAGATTTAGGGCTTCATGGATAAAAAGCAGCAAGCTTACCTTAATTGTATACAGAATTCTATCGGTAGTAAGATGCTTTTCCTGCTGAATTGTTTCCTGTATTTCCTTTACCTTTCATTACCTGTCTTTTTTAAGCCTTTGAAAGAAACATACAACAGTCCTACTACCAGTTTCCCAAAATAAGCAGTATCTTTTCCATGATGGCAAGGATATGACCACAGCTACTGCCTTATGTGAACAAAATTGAGATCCTTCTAATCCAACAGAAAACAGAAAATTTTGCGTCCATCACAATGTTTTTGTTACTGTTAACAATCACATCCCTGGATGTAGTATGTTTATTATACATATACAGATATCCATTATACATACACAGATAGGACAAGAGGAAATGGCCTCAAGTTGCACCAGGGGACATTTAGTTTGGATATTAGGAATAATTTCTTCACAGAAAGGGTTATCAAACCTTGGAACAGGCTGCCCAGGGAAGTGGTGGAGTCGCCATCCCTGGAGGTATTTAAAAGATGGGTAGACACGGTGCTGAGGGACATGGTTTAGTGGTGGACTTGGCAGTGTTAGGTTGATGGTTGGGCTCGATGATCTTAAAGGTCCCTTCCAATCTAGACAATTCTATGATTCTATGATTCTGTCCTATATATCCAATGACCTTTATGATATCTTGAATTTTCCTCTGTTTTCTGTGGTAATGAATTCCACAATGTCAGCACCAACAGCTAGAATGCCCCTCTGCAACTAACACTGCTAACACATTGCCACCGTTCCTCTGATTTTTCTGTCTTACGTATTTTCTGTTGTCTTATATTATAGTTACATCAAAACTCTGTGTACCTGGGGCTGACTCTCTGTTCTGGACCTGGGACAAGAGGCTTTATCCTTTAGCAGGACACAGAATGACAGGATGTAAGTTCATTTCGTTTTCAGTGAAAGCAATTTTATTCCTGTGTTAGAAGACATGGAAAGAAAATGGTTGTGATTTATGATTTCCATATTTAATTTATACGTCTTTTATAGATTTGTGTGAGATTGAAAGGCATGCAAGGACAGGGAGTTTAAAATCTTAAAAAGTGATTTTAACAGTTTTGTAAAAGTAGTGTATCTTCCCTCATAGGCTCTTTCCCTGGTAATGTTGTTCATTTCTCTATGCTTTTTAATGTGCTTTGACTTCATGAAAAGCACTGTACAGAGAGTATTTGTTTGTTTGTTTGTCTCCTGTACTGAACTTGAGCTTTCCATGATGATTAACATGAACAGAAGCTATATAAGTATCATGTCTTTGGAGCTTTTATTGCCAGAATAAGGAATGCCTCCTCTGACCTCTCCCGGCTGTAGCAGGCTTTGGATCTAGACCTTTAGAAAGACAAAGTACATTGCCATGAAACAATGGGGTTTGTTTCCATTGTGAAGTTACCAAAGTCAGATACTGAACGGTATGTATTTCTGGTAAAATCTGATCCTTTTGTTACCTTGGTTTAACCCAACATTTTATAGTGGTTTGTACATGGGTTACGATTGCAAGTTGAGCAATAGGATGCATTTGCTCTTTATGTCAACCTTTAACTGAATGTGCCTCCACAGTCTTAACAAAAAGGGACTGGGGAAAAGACTGAAGAAAAGCTGTTAATGCAGCTGGGCAGATGTAGCCAACAGAGAGAGAGAGTTACTGCCACAAAGCGATAAATATCTTCTGTCTGAAGCTGGGTGCACTCAACCTGGGCTTTTGCTTTGGAAACTGAAATAAAGATAGCATCCATTTTGTATAAAAGATGGTACAAGATTTTGCTTTTGTTGTTTTTCAAACGGACACCCACCTTCACCCACAGCCAGCTCACACTGGGCTGAAACGGGGATTGATGCAGAGATGGAAACAATCAAGTGAAGCAGCAAATGCCGCAGCCCATTTCAAAAGCATTCCTTTTCCAGGCCATCAGCCGCAGCAGCAGCACGGGAAGCCTTCCCTGATTTTACCACTACTGAGCAGCAGCTTGATGGTGTTTATGTATTGCGGGACCCCACTGGCGAGGAGACCTGCAGCTCTGGAGGGCCAGAAGTGACGTTAAGAGAAATGGGTACAATTGACAATGGAGCTGTTCACGGCTCTAAGGCTGCGAGCCCATCAAGCATCCCCTCTATCACGTTTATTGCTCATTACTCAGTTTTAAAGAGGCTTTTTTATCCTCGAGAATTTAACGGAAATATTTGCTTTTCTAATATTTTTCTTATTCGGCAAATGAACATCAGGTTCGACAGACATCAGTGGGTCTAAGAGTTCACGGGTTACATTTATCTTCAAACTACGCTACGAGGCTTATGCAACGCTTCAACGCAGGCTGTCAAACATGTTTGTCCTCCCCATTACACTAACTAAAACTGTTGTGTCACTGGGCACTTTGTGTCCCCTTTTCAGCTCTATGAGGAGTCTCTTATCTTATACTTTGACTGCATGTTATCTGATGCTGAAACCATGCAGAGACTTAAACCTCGTTTGTAGCCTCCAGGTGAGCCTATAACACCATAAGTATAATGTTTACCTCAAAACCTCATCCTCGTTCACCCTTGTCCTCTGACACTGCAGCTCCAGCGCTAAGCCTGGGATGTTACAGTGATTTCCATGGCAAATGGATGTCAAACCCAGAAACAGGGTTTTGCTTGATCCTGCGAGGAAGCCAGACTGGGAATCAGAAAACCTTTATCAAAATATTAAGAAAAGATCTGTAACAGAATAAAAAATATCAGTAACAGTAGTGAAAAGGCAGAAGTGTTTCCCAAATATTTCCTAAATATATTAATTAAAAAGGCCTCCCAGCATGTTCAGTTGATGACAGTGTCAAAATACTTTCCATTTTAATAGTAGCTCAGAAAGATATTAAAAGATAGCTCCTAAAAGCAGTCGTCAACATGATCTCATCAACGCTTATAAATATCTAAAGGGCGGATGTCAAGAGGATGGGGCCAGGCTCTTTTCAGTGGTGCCCAGTGACAGGACAAGGGGCAATGGGCACAAACTGGAACACAAGAAATTCCATCTCAGCATGAGGAAAAACTTGTTTACTTTGAGGGTGACAGAGCACTGGAAGAGGCTGCCCAGAGAGGTTGTGGAGTCTCCTTCTCCAGAGATATTCAAAACCCTCCTGGATGTGTTCCTGTCCAACCTGCTGTAGGTGACCCTGCTTTGGCAGGAGGGTTGGATGAGACGATCTCCAAGGATCCCTTCCAATGCCTACCATTCTGTGATGCTGTGATGCCCAAACAACTTACGTTTCGAGGTTTCAGAGACAGCTTGTGAAGGAACTCTCTGGGCCATTAATGTCGATTTTCAATGCGTTGTGGAACACCAGAGACATTGCAGAGAGCTGAAAGACAGCTAATGTTGCGCCAATATTTTAAAAGGGCAAATAAGATGACCTGGGTAATTATAGGCCTGTCACACTGACATTGATCCTAAGCAAAATAGCTGGCTGATACAGGACTTGATTAATAAATTGAAGGAAGGTAATATAATTAATGCAAATCAACATGGGTTTGCATCAAGCTAAACGGATACATTTTATGATGAAATTACAAGTTTAGTTAAAAATGGAATAATGGAAATTATGGAAAATGGAAATATGAAAAATGGAAAATTCATATATTTAGACCTCTTTACAGCATCGATTTGGTATTCCTTGATTTATTTATTTATTTATTTATTAACTAAGAAACTATGGTGACAAAAATACAGCATAGCACATATCAGTAAAACTATCTGACTGACAGGTCTCCAAGCATAACTTCAACGGGCATGCATCATTGAGAACATAAAGGTTTTTTATTGGATTCCCACAAGTTATTTGTATCAAAAACCTGAAAAAATACTTTCTTTATAAATATATACCCATACTCACATATGTATATGAATCCACCAGGGTTAGTAACTAATGATGAGAATGACAAAGTGGTACAAGCCACCTCATAACCTAACTATAAGCAAGCACTTTGATCCTAAATATGGCCACATGTATAGTAGTACCTCTGAAAGTAATCACTAATTCTTGGTTACAACCTCAAACAGTCTCTGAAAGAGAAGAGAGAGAGAAAGAAAGAGAATGGGAGAGAGAAGTATCAGTGATTTATGAGCTGAGCTCAAGTTTCCAGTATGATTCTCTACTTGAAAGGGCAAATACAGTCAATCGCTGGCTACAGGAAGAGTATGTTCAAGTAGAAGGGGAAGTTGCATTAAGTCTGTGCTTGGAAACTGTGCTGCTGAATTTGGAGCAATGCCCAGCACTGGTACCCAGAGGTAAAGAACCATCCTGGGGAATTAAGAGTTTGAATAGAAGTCACGAGAATGATGTGGGGATTAGAAAACTTCTTTTTGAGGTACTTGAGAGCTCAGTTAAATAATTTATGGCAAAGAAAGCAAAGACATGACCATACCATATTCTTTAGGTACTTATTTAAGGAGCAAAATGGAATAATAGAGGGCTTTTCAGCCCAGACAAAGATTTAACAGGCTGCCATTTCTGTGAGCTTAAGTTGGAAAGGTTAGACTAGCAATAAGCTAAAACTGAAAAAATAACTGAAAAAAAAAAAAACTTAGAGCAACTTATTGTTTATAGAGTCTTCCTTTTTCTCTCTGGCCTCTCCCTCAGATCAATTGATCTTGACCTCTATTCTGCGCAATTGTGCAGGGAGGTGAACATATTCGCACCCAAAACTAGCCTAAAGCTGAAGAGGGGATGTAGTCTCTTGGGACAGACAAGATAAGGATTTTGAGCCTTCTACGCAGAAGGAAGGCTGTGCCTTTCATTCTCCTCTACCTCGGCTAATGCTCTAACAGCTCACAGCTATAGGGCAAAAGCTATCTTTGGTGATGATGCCACTTTTTGAAGAGAAAGCAAAGCATGCTGCTACATTTGATGTGGAACACAGTTCTCTAAGAATATCCCTGTCAGATATTCTGTAAGAGCATCTGCAGGTAATTTAGACGGAGAAAAAGAAATATCTAGTTTGTGGCTCTTGAATACGCACTGAAGAGTCTCCAGCTTCTCCACTATCCTGTTGGTCCACTTCTGGTTACTTGCTGAAGGAAGAAGTCAGGCTCCTGGAAAACTTGCAGTTTGGTATGGAAGTTATTTGCAGAACTGAGGTAACCTTGGACTTCGTCATCATCTGAAAAATATTTTCTAGCACATCAGGAACAACCTAAAAAGTAAGCTGCACTTCACTGCTGTTCTAGATCTATTCCCGAATCCCTTATACTCTATCGTGGGTGCAGTTCTCCCCTTGTAATCAATTCAGAAGTGTACTTGGAAGCAAAGAAATTCAATAAAATAAAACCGTGTCTTTTTTCATACAGATTTGAACATTGTCTTCTCTGATAGGCATAGGATTTTTTTAAAAACATATAATGAAAGAAATGCAAATTAATACAATGATCTATAATTTTGCCTCATTGCATAAATATATCTGATAGGCAGCTTCCTGTAAATATTAAAATAAAAATTTTAAATCTGTATTTCCACTTTTCTAAAAAAACCCCCCACAAATGGAACTTATATATGGTTATTCCTAGGGCGATGCAACAGTAGACAAAGCAGCCTACTCAGCAGCGCTCAGTAGTGGTCTTGAAAATCCTGAAGAATATAATATAGACCAGAATTTCCTATCTGAGCTTTAAATTTCTTTGCTTTTACATTTCAGTCAGACCCTTAACTTTATTTAAATATCTTTTTTTATTGCATTTATAAAATATTTAAGTTTTAATATACACAGCATCATTAGCCTACACTGTGAGAAGCATAAAAGCAGATGAAAGTAATAGCCTCCTTGACATACAAGAGGATTCATCTGTATAAATTGAATTTTTCTGTATTCTATGAACTCACATTTCATGGAGAGACAAAATTTATAGATAGAGAAAATCCCTCATCCAGGTTCAACTTCATAGGAGCTTAACATAGAAACATGAGGTGTCTGTGGTCCTAGTATCACCTTTGCAAATTAAATTTCAAGATGGAGATCATTAGAGAGTATTGCTTGCAGGAGTGATTTTTTTTTTAATGTTATAATTTAATTTTTAAACCTGAGAGGTTTGGTTTTGTTTTTTTTTTTTCCTGTTTCAGAAAGTGGCAGTTATGGAATAAAGCTTTTTAAATAGCTGTTTAGCAACACAGCAAGCAATTTGAGTTAAAGAACGGTCACTTTTGGTCATCAGCATATTAGTATCATCTAGACTTCTGTGACTTAAACCTTCCACTAAAAAACACGCTGCTAAAGACACAAGCATTTAAAATTGATTGTCATTAGCATTGTTGAAAAAAATCCCCTATATTTGCAGAAGAACAATACAAACCATCAGTATTACACAGCCATTTTGGGGTACCTCCATGGTGCAAAGGCTGCCCATGTATAAAGTACACTACCACGCAAAGACTTTTTAAAAAGTGATCATACAGGCTGGGTCGTACTGTTTGAAATAAATTTTTGAAGAGTTATTCCTGTATTTCTCTCCAGTGCTTACGTAGAAATGTAACAGGAATGGTGTTGCTTTACCACTCTCCCTCAGCACATCAGCAAGAGAAGGGGTTTATTCAGCCACAATTCCTTAACTAAGGCATAATTTCACTCAAATAAAATGACAGCAAGGTAATGCTGAGATCAACCAAACTGTGCAAAGGCAATTTTTGAAATTTGCCATTTTGAAAACTTCTGCAAATATAGCTGGCTAGAATTGAAAGTCAAATCCGGTACAACAGCAGAAAATAGTGCCTAAAGAAGTGTGGTGGCTGTAATTCTGCATGCGGGTCCCTCTCCCAGACAGGCTGCAATGTCATTCCCAGCTAACATATGGTAGCAGTCAAGCATGTAATCTATCTGGGAGTCTCAGTGGCAATACAAACAGGCTACATCCTCCCACTCTTCTTTAAGGACATATCAATATGCACTTAGTTAATAAAAATCAGCATTCCTTCAATTTCACCCCTCCTGTCCGGAAGATTTTTTATTGGCGTGAAGCATGATCGATCCGGTTCGGCCCCGTCCAGGCTGATCTCTTGTTCCTAATCTGTCAGTCTGGATACACAATAAACACCACTTGCTCGCTCTGCCCTCAGCTGTTCCTTTTGAACCAGAGACCAAGGGAAAGCGTGGAAAACAGTAAGTGTCAGAGATAATATTTACTAGGATGGTAATACCTTCAAGAACATGAGTCACAGCAATCAGGTTCTGAACGCAGTTGCCTGCAGCTTCTTGTTTTGATCTCTGCTACAGCACTTTAACTGTAATGAGCTTCAGTTCAGGGCTAAAGCTTCTTATGAATCAAAGTTGTTCTTGAAAATTTTATTTGGAGTTTGACCTTGAAAATATTATTTTCCTTGGTACTTACACACGCGCTTCTTTCATCACACCTGCACATTATAACTAAGCCCTTGTCAAAGAGGAAAGGAACAGAAAAATAAAGATTTTTACCAACACCATAGTCATCCATTAAAAAAAAATAAAAGTCATAAGGCCTCAAAAAAGTTTGAGCGTGAAAACATTTCAAACTAACGTCTCTTACCACTCGTGTGTTAACTCCCAGACTTATGCACTCAGGAAGACAAGTCATTTAGAGAAGGAAATAAAAAAAATAAATAAGTAGATCAACCTTGCAACTTTGTTCTAGGCCTTTACAACACACAAACTGTGCAAATCTGACCTTTGCTATGACAGAAAGCATAAACAAAATACAGTCCTTGTGCTGGTCCTTGGCTGTGTGGCAGACCACTCCTTAGCACAAGAGGGAATTTAGCGATCCTTCCAAACAGCTCAACCTCCATCAGCTGCAACCACACACACAGCCAGCCAAATAACCCACAATTTAGGTATTCCCACAAGTTCTTGTCAGTGTGCACAAGGGGTGTTATCACCTGTAATTGACTACAGGACTTCAATTATGCTGGTAAATTCAGCAATAATTACACATCTTTGCCACCATTCAGGAATTACCTCTCAGGGCATGAAATCTGTTTATACTCACTTCCAGCAAATTCAGAGTTCGGCGTGTTTGCTCAGTTACGCCGGATCATTCGGCCGTAACGATCTCCTTCGTTACGTGAAGCGTTCCATGAAAAAGTATCTTGATCCACTCCCTGGTTTCTCAAAGAAACCAGTGTACCTAAAGGACAGTTTGTTTGGCACAGAAAGAAAAAACATGACTCCTGACACAGCAGAACTTTCTCGCACCATAAAATAATTTCCACTGGCGTAGGAAACGGGTTTTGTGGTGGATAGAGTGGCTGCTTAGAGAAATCTAGGATCATCTTAAATTCATTCCTTTCTTCATTAAGCTCACTAATTGTCTACCTCCTCCTTCCTGCTTGTTCATTTAAAAGAATGTTTGTGAGCCTAAGAGATCATATAATTTTCTCCTAAGAGAGGAAACGGAGCCACTCCTGACAGGTACCAGAGGGCATCACTTCACTTCGGGAAAGCGCTCGCTCACCGCAGCGGCAATACAAGAATTTTAGAAGAATAAAGCAGACCGTGCCACGTGGTTCCCCAATTTTTCTGCCCCCATCACATCCACAATGATTGACAGTAGCCTGCTGCTGCTCTTAATTTCGCCCCTTTATTAAGTCTCACATTAGCAAGTTTCCTGGGAGGAACGCTGTCCCGCCGTGCCCCGCTGTGCTGGTCCCTCCTGCCCCACACACATCCGCCGTGCCACAGGAGAGGAAGAGCAGCACCTGGCACATGCAGGTGAACCGACGGCGAGGAAATACGACCTCTTATCCAAAGGGAAAGCTGAAATAGGGCAACTTCATAGGCTGACATTGGAGGAAAAGGGAGTAAACAGCACTCCAGATGAAAACTCTGTCACATGGCTGCACTGGACCAAGCCCAGCTGGGCTGCCCGTGCCCACTGCTGCGTCCCATCCCCCTTTCATTTTGCCTGTTTTTCTTAAGGGAACTGATTAAATTGTTAAAACTAAAGCCAATTCCTGATATTGGTTCCATAAAATGATGTGTGAATAGAATAGTTTGGGTTGGAAGGGACCTTTAAAGGTCATCTAGTCCAACCGCCCTGCAATGAGCAGGGACATCTTCAACTAGATCAGGTTGCTCAGAGCCCCGTC
Organism: Anarhynchus alexandrinus; assembly: GCA_008711295.1. NCBI lineage: Eukaryota > Metazoa > Chordata > Aves > Charadriiformes > Charadriidae > Anarhynchus > Anarhynchus alexandrinus. The sequence goes on along the minus strand of VUYV01000079.1, from coordinate 1,420,049 downwards.
CAACCTGACCTGGAATGTTTCCAGGGATAGGGCATCTACCATCTCTCAGGGCACCCTGTGCCACTGTTTCACCACCCCACTGGTAAAAAATTTCTTCCTTCTGTCTAGTCTGAATCTTCCCTCTTTTAGTTTAAAGCCATTACCCCTTGTCCTATTGCAACAGGCCCTGATAAAACGTTTGTCCCCATCTTTCCTGTAGGCCCCGTTTAAGTGCTGAAAGTCCACAGTAATGTCTCCCCAGAGCCTTCTCTTCTCCAGGCTGAACAACCCCAACTCTCTCAGCCTGTCTTCACAGTAGAGGTGCTCCAGCCCTCTCATCATCTTTGTGGCCTCCTCTGGACCTGCTCCAACAGGTCCAAGATCTTTGCTGTGCTGAGGGCTCCAGAGCTGGAGGCAGTACTCCAGGTGGGGTCTCACCAGAGTGGAGTAGAGCAGCAGAATCACCTCCCCTGACCTGCTGGCCATGCTTCTTTTGATGCAGCCTCGGATGCAGTTGGCTTTCTGGGCTGTGAGCACACATTATCGGCTCATGTCCAGCTTTTCATCCACCAGCACCCCCAAGCCCTTCTTGGCAGGGATGTTCTCAATCTCTTCATCCCCCAGCGTGTATTGATACCAGGGGCTGCCTGGTATATAATACCTTTTGCAAGAAAAACTGCAGAATAGAACCTTTTAAAGCCTGTCTGGCAAACATACCATGAGTGCTTGCTGCTGATACAACAAACAGTATCTCGCTATACAGCAAAGATAAGCAAGGAGCACATGTAATACTGGAAATTGTTTCTCATCGCAGCACCTTTAGAAATGAAGTCGTCTTCTTAAAAAACTTTTCTCCACATCAAACACTTGTCGGGAGTGCTGCAGCTGCTCTCTTAGGAAGCATAACCACCTCTGCAAGACCTAATTTCTCTGTGAAGGTTAATTAGTTTAATGCAGGAAATAGGCTAGTGGAGTTGGGGATTTCTTCTTCAAATAAATGAGTTAGAGACCTGAGTTTGGTAAATACTGCCTGAGAAAACGTGGCTTTTGGACGCAATGCTTTGCACGACAGTGCATCGCTATATTAAAGGAGAGAGAATAACATCCTACAAGTTCTACCTGAGTTGGCAATTTGTTAAGCTTCTTACTGAACACTTACAAAAAGGGGAATGGCCTCATTTGGGGGGTGGAATTGCTTCCTGCTTACTTTTGTTACACTCTGTTTTGTTCAGTACAAACCTAATCTGAACCAGAACACAGCTGAGGTTGGGATTTCTGAATGAGCTGCAGAGACTGACATCTTGCTGAGATACAGATGCTTCAGTGAGAGGGTTTTTCATCATGGCGTATCAAACCACATTATTTTAATTTGCTCTAGACAATAGCAGTATGCAAGAGAGTAAAGAGAATTTATTTTTGTTGCATATCAATTTGCATAATCAAGATTATCACATACATTTAAGATTGTAAGACACTGATCTCTGAAGCTCATAACCTTAAAACCACAGCTCATTTGGGCATCACAAACTTAATTATCCCAAATCATGTCACTTATGGAAACACTTTATTTAGAAGATTATTTCCAAACTGGCAATTTAGGTCTCAGTCAGGATTTGATTTGTGTTCCTTTTTGAATTTTAGGGAGCTTACATTTCTCCCCCCCCCAGCCCCTGGGTGATTTTCAAGAGCTGTAAACTGAAAGCTACTGCACAAACAATTCTGTTGATATAGGAGTAAAAGTTAACTCACTTTTCATCAGTAGGGTAACAGGAGAGGCAACTGGATACACACGTGGTCTGACAAGTAGAAAGGTCACTTTATTGGATGTCTTCTCAGAAAAAAAAAGATTACTTTTAAGGGGGTATTATATAGGCTTGATGAAAATATTTCATATACAAACCCATATTTCTGATTGTTTCGGTAGCCCGTGTGGTGTTTATTTGGATAGTTTCCCAGGGATTTCCTGCTTTATTAAGGAGACCACATCCTGGAGCGTACCATTTACATAAGTCACCTCCGTGATTAAATGAGGTAAGTAAAATACATGGAGGAAGCCTCTGATACCATAGAATTATTTTGGAAAAAAAAAAAAAAAGACTTCTTTAATAGGGAAAGATTAACAACAAAATTTTTCCTGTCTTTAGCTCTAAAGACTATTTTTAAGCCATCAGGAAGTTGTCTGTACATTCATACCAGAAGAGTTAAAGCTTAGCAAGAAAATAGAGAAAAGTTAGGTGTATTTGCCATACAGTAAGAATTGTTTTAGAAACTTGGACTGAATCAAGACACGAGTGTAAAAGGACCACCTGGCAACAACAGCAACCAGAGTTTGGGCTGCTGAGAGAAAACTTCAGCGGACTTACATTCATTTTCTCATTGGTTTATGACATTGGAAATACCACCAAAGATCAGTGCCTGCAATTGAACAGACATTCTTTTTGCAAAACTTATTTTTAATTATTTCAACCAAACGCTGCTTAAACTCTCATTATAAGCGAGTGAAGGGCAATTGAAGTGTTTTCTTCTTTTTTTGAAAAAAGGTCAACACTCAACACCCCCCCCCCCTTGTTGCATTTGATATAGGACTCCTTAAAGCATTTTGTATACTACTACTGTACGCTTACAAATTCTCTGCTTCCAGTTTTGAAGCACTTAATTTAAAAATGTTCAGAAAACTTAAATTTTACAACCCAAACCTCACAAAAATTACTGCAATAGAACACATTGCTTAAAACCTACATAACAGATACCATACATAATGCTGTTAACATGCCAGATAGATAGTCACAAATGCCAAGAGAAGCAATTTGGATATAATTTCTATTTGTTTTTTGTTATCCTTCACGATAGTCTTCACAACTCACAGAATAAATTGAATTAATTCTAACACAATCACAGCTGTGGTTAAAAAGGTGCTGGTTCTCAAAAACAGATCTGCAGAAGGATGGTTTTAATTGCTACGGTCCAAATCACCCATTTTGAGTTTTGTATATTGCAACAATCAACAAACAGAAGAAAGTCACCACTGGACAATTCCGCAACGCTTCAGTGCTTTTACTGAGCCCAAAGACAGCAAACAAAGTGAGACTGCAGTGGTAACACCCCTATGAAATATGAGTAATATGACATTTCCATACACGTTAGAATTTTTAGATTCAACTTAAATACATAGGATGGTTCAAGTTGCCTAAACATAAGCTCTTGCTGCTGTTTAGATGCTTCAGGCTACCTGAATTTTCTGTACAGCGCTGGCAGGTACAACATCGCACCTCCTGGAGTGGCAGCGTATCGTGTCATCTACAACGGTATTAACTCAGCGTTGATGAGAATCAGCTGAATTCCAGCAGTCTGCTCTCCGTACATCAGTTAGCTGTTTGTCCTTTTAATTTTTCTGCCAAATATTAGATCAAGGAAATCCCTTCAGGTCAGGAGAAATATTCTGCTGTACGCCTCAGGCACTCCAGCAAGCAGCAGTGCTCAGCAGACACGGGATGTGCTTCATCAATGTACCTTTATGTTCTCCGGTATTAACAGCCATTTATGAAAGACTATTTCGTTCACGTACTGAGTATCATGAAACAGCCTTTAATATATCATTGCTGCAAAGAAATTAGGAAAGTTCTTTCCAGTCTTGGCTGACATTCAGCAGATTACTTCATCACTTTACCTCAGTTTCTCCATCTGTGGATCTGGGCACATTTGTATGAAACCAGGAACTATAGACAAAGAGCACTGGAAGTCGCAAAGTGATTTTTGAAAACACCTTGATAAGAAGTGATTAAGACCTCACGCATCATTCCCAGGGTGGGTTAGGATCTGCAACTAGTAGCAACTCTGCAAAGCAGCAGCTTTGCTTCCAAGCAACTTGTCAAAGAAGTACTATTGTTAAGAGGATTCCCTACACAGGCCATGGGTTTTCCTCTCCCTCGCCCCTTGTGTATCTTCATCTTGTCTACCGGCAAGTGTTGGTGTAACAATCAGGACACTGCCGCTATAAAGGGTTTCTTTAAGCATCCCTAGCTTTTACACTCTCCCCTACCTATAAACAGAAGCGCAAGGCAGAAGGGTATGCACTCCTCAGTAAAGAGTTCACCCTTTGAACTCTCCGCCCCATCTTCCCCTCACATTTATCTAGCTAAGATGCAGTTGTTTTCCGAACTGGCTTAAATAGGACCCCAGCTTACTGCGTTATACAGATATACCCATATGGAAGTGACCACAGGCCAATTACCTCTTCAGGCACATTTATTTGTATGTGTGATTCCATAAACATGAGAAGGCCGGAGTGTGAGTTTGTATTGCCAGCAGCAATTTTGTCTGCTTTCACAGTAGCAAAACAGAACCATACTTAAAGCGTAAGAGACCCGTGAACTCCTGCCTTTGGAGCACACTAAAAGGGGGCCCCAGCTCAGCAGTTTGGACGCTGAGTGGCAAACACCATCTGTATCCTTTTCCCTTCCATAAAAGGAACCTTTATAGGAGTGTAAAGGAAAACAAAGAAAGATTACTACCAGTAGTTATAAATACTCAAATGAATAGTTAATCATCCAATAAGAATGTGAATTCTCTCAAGACACTGTAGTAAAGCAAGTTAGTCGAAAATACAAAGCTATTGAACAAGGGTGCTCCAATAAGCAAGGGATAAGCTCAAAAAGCCAAACAAAAATCTCTCCCTACCCCAACTTAACAGCTGTTATTAAAATATAAACAGGAAAAAAAAAAAGCTTAAAACTAGTATTTTTACTTTGCTCATTTTACTTAGGCTAATTTTGAATTTCCCATATTTTCTCCTTTTCGGTGAGAAAAGCTGAAGCACAGCAAGCGCGCGTACGTGGGATTTGCTTACAGAGTTCTAAAGGCAGTAAACTGCAACAAACGCTGCTGGGGGCACTTATGGAAGCCCTAGAAATCAACACTGAGAAGAAAAATAAACATAGTTTTGACATGTACAGTAGCAAGAATTAGCATTGTATCCAGACAAGGAACAAGGCATTTAAAACAGAAGTTAGTGGATTAACCATCCTAACAGCTTAAACTGCGTGTTTGTTCAAGCTGCGACAAGAAGTCAGCCAGTGAAGCAAGGGCCCTTCATTGTGAGTTTGTGCTCCACAAACAGTTAGAACAGCTTTAAGTTCTTTTTTTTTTTCCCGTTTAGGAGTTTGTTTGTTTGTAAGGAGGAAAAAAGAACAGGGAGAATATAATTGACCCAATTGGAAGCAGTAGGCCCGTATGCTAACGGCCTCTCCAGCTCTACGTGAAACATCAGCACCACCAAGAGGCAGTCAATGGTTAGTCAGCCAAAAAAAGCAGCAAAAAGCACATTTGGAACATTTCCCCCCCCCATCGTATACATGTAGTATACATATACAGTGCAGCCTACATGTATATATATATACATGTATGTATAAAGACACACAATTAGGTACTTAATTTCAACGAGATTTATTTTTTTATATTGCTTGGAATATTCCTGATGACCAGATGTGCAACATCACCTGATCCTAAGAAATTCTGGTTTTATACATATGTTGACTTTAACTTCCGATTGAAGACATCTTCATATCTTGACTGTGGATGTGAAAGCAAGTCAGTGTTCAGTTCAAGAAAGGTAGTTAAAGCTTTTAATTGGAATCACACTTATCTAACTATGTATGGTTTAGTGCTTCCTGTTACTAGGTGTAAAGATATGTGTGCATTCTGAAATAAAAACAATAAAAGACAATGCGCATCAAACAACTTCATGCCAGGGACAACTGTCCGAACTTAATTTGGTATAACTCCATTTAGCTTTCTGGTTTGACTTTTTCTTTTTAAATTACTTTACTTGCTTTCTGAGGAAGTTTTATGTTTTCCAGAAAGTTCATCTTCTTAGTGTTTTAAGACAGCAGTAACTGGAAGTAATATAAAAAAACCCAGGCCAGATCCCTCAAAACAATTGCAAGTAGTTTATGTGCCATCTCATCTAAATACTTTTTCCTGGAGATTACTCATTAGGGCAGGGGGGATTTTCTGTTGTTTAGCACAAGATACAGTTAAGTTCTCAACGTCTGTCAACCTTTTAAGTTTCTCAACCAGAAACTCTTTCCCCTTGTACCTCCCCTCATGCTGCAGCCTTTGTAGGCTGAAAATAGTAGACAGAAGGCCATTTTAGTAATTTCAGACCCTACACCAAGGAAACAGAAATTTTGGCATGCCTAAGGTTATACGCCTAGAGCAACTTTCATTTTTAGGACTGAAAAAAGCCATGCTAAGTAGTCACAATTTGAAATTGTGTACTGAAGTTTGGATACCCAATAGCTAATGTCGAAAGATATCAGCACTTTGAGCATATAGCATGTTTATTCCAAATGCTACTCCTTAGCATAAAGATCAATGCGAGTAAGATTTTGACTCCATATACCCACTGTTCCTCCCAATTTAAAAATTATCTCTGATTTAAAATTAAATATATAAGCACCCCATCCCTGCAATTTTAAGGTATAGAAGAGGTACTAAAGGAAGGAGTCCACGATTACCAGTTTAGGATCAGGTAACACCACATAGTCACAGTAAAACTAATACTGAAATTTGTTTAACAATGAGAAATCTATGTATTTTATTATGTTAGGTAGGACACTCAGTCTGCTCTCTCTGAGTAACACTACAAAAAAGTTTCTTTGCTCAATGTGAGTTTATCTGATTCTCACTATTTTCTACAACCGGATTGAATGTTTTGTGGCTAGAAGTCTTCACAAGGAGGGAAAAAAGTTATTTCCATTCTGGGTTGCCAGGCATTTCCAACAACTTTTGATATTTTAGGTGACAATTTGCAGGCAAAGTCATTGAAATTCCTGAAGCACCTAGAGTCACTAGAGAAAAAAGGAATGTAAAAAAAAAATCCAAATCAGACTACAGTAATTTCATTTGAACAAATGCAACCTACCTGAAAGCAGCACTACAGGCATTAAGTACTTCAACCTATACTGCTGCATGAAAAAGGTTTTACTGAAGATTTATGACCTGCTTTGATACTAGTGTTACTTTTCTATGAAGTCAGAGTATTGTAGAATTCTTTGTAGAAGATCAACTGTAGAAATTTAAGAAATATTAACTTTGAGAAGTCTAGTATTACAGAATGAAAATGCAGTTATCAGCCTAGATTTAGGGTTTTAGGATAACCAAGAGCTTCAAATACATACTTCAGGAAGTTGAGTTTTTTCTTCTTCTTCATTATCTTAAATATAAACAGCTGTCTGAATATGGATGCATCTTTAAAAAGCGCAGCATTAAAAATTACAGTATACAGTTAATTAAATAATTTCAACACATATTCTGCAAAGAATTAAACTCGTCTTCTTCCAGATTTGCTTAACTATACTTGTATTTTCAATAAATCAAAAAGCTATGCAAAGAATTATTCCACAAATTAAGCCTCAAAGCAAGGCAAAAGAAGAGCAAAAGAAACAATTTCATCTTTGACTACTTTTATTTTATCAAGACAACAGCTAATACAGAGTTAACAACGCTGAACACGCTGTTCATCATGCAAGAAGTATATTTAATTTTAATCTTTTTATAACTACTTCTACTTAGAGACAGTATGGGATTTTTGTATTTGCAGGGTAGAGCATTTATTAACTCAAGCCTTGCCTCAAGTGTGGCACAATCAGAATGTTCTGAACAGCTGGTTAGGAAGATAGCCAAGATGCAAGAAAGATGTCTGAGCCTCCTTTTCAAGGGCAGCCAACTCTTGTACTGTAGGTGCCAGAATATCCACATGGCCTTTATACAGCCCACCTGCCAAGAGAGATCCAGTCTAAACGATGTGTTCAAAACCATTTTTCAGCAGAACTAATAACACTCAACCACAGTCATTCAGAAAGTTACAGTAACTTTGTTAACTTGTTAAAAAAAGCACAAACAAAACAAAATACAGGCATACACACACTTCAGTCACTTGCAACCCGTAGACTGCGTGTAACAAATCCAGAAGACAGCAAAGAACTAGCAGGGTTTTTTTTTTTTAATCTATCTATTCTGTAGTTACATAGCAGATAACCAAGAAACTGAGCACTGCATAGCAAGGTAATTCAGGAGTAGTTCATTCTTACCACCCATAGCTCTTTTCTGCCCGTATGTAACTTTCCCGTCAAAATCATCTACTGGTACTTTTATGTCCGGTTCAACCTGAGCAATAGTGCAGTTTAAGTGTTCTTCAATCTCCCCCAGCAACTGAAAATAAAATAAAAAATACAATGTCTTAAAGTAGTCTTATGGTCCAAGACTTCAGTCAGACTACAGTTCTGAATAGTCATATTCAAGTAGTTTCAACAGGAACTGTACACAGAAAACAATTCGGTCACAGACACCAAAGACTAACACATTTTTTTTCTCAAATGCACTACGCAAATTCATTTCCAATCTCAGTATGTTTTCACCCTACCTAGAAACCTTGATTTTACATACTACCCTACTTATGTGAGCGAGGCTACTTTATAATAAAGAGTTCACAGTGCAAGCTTATTTTAGCACAGATGATATATCATTCACCCTCCTTTAATGTGGAAAGAAGGGAAGCACTGTGAATTTAACAAGCATTCATACTTGGTATACAAATCCCAATAAAAATGTACTTAAGTGACACGCTCTTTTCAGGTTAGAGGAACAACAGTTTTAAGTTACTTACAGTTTTGCAACAAGCCATGTAAACAAAAACGTGTAACTAACGTATTGTAACTCTTAACAGCATTTGGTTAGGAAGACTATAGAGAAGCTGAAAATAAGACTCCAAGAGAATTGGCTGGGAATATTAAAATAAACTTTTATAACTAAAGAATACCTTCTAGAAAGTACAACTTGCAGAGTTTTCTGATTTCTTCTTCAAAAGGAATCAAAGGTTATAAACACCCCAAAGCTAGCTTTGTACTTCAACTACACAGCTAAAACAAGAACTATATACCACAGCCTTTTAGAGTAATTAGAACATTCTAGTTAAGCAGAATGTTTACCTGCATCTCATTGTACCATATGGTACAACCTCCTTCTTCCTTCAGTCTAGTATTATAACACCCTTTTCCACGACTACTGCATACATGATACCAAACCTAGAAATAAAGGAAAACAACTTCTAAACTTTGTGAAATAGTTTAGTACATTCATTTTGATTACTTATAGCATGAAAAAAGAATTCAGAGATCTATTTAAATTCCCCTTCAATTAAGCAAGAACAAACAAGCAGTTTTCCAATGCAGGATATTGAAATCAGACATCGGCTGCGGATAGAACTTGAGTAAATAACGTCTGTTCAATTTTGCTTTAGAGCATAATTACCTTTTCTTTCTCTTTTGCCACAAGGGAGATTGCCAAACCCATCCTGAAGTATTAGGGGAGAAGGAAGAGAGAAAAATGTATTTCAGTAACTATTGCCAACTTATGAAACAGTAACAACAAAAAAAAACTTATCAAGAAAACATGGTGACTACTCTGAACATATAAATACCTCTCGGCTCTGCCTACTCTCCCAATTCGATGAACATAGTTCTGTTTTTCATCAGGGAGTGTGACGTTGATAACTGCATAAGATACACACAATCCACAAGAGAACACAAGATTATTATTATTTTTTTTTTTAAAAAAGATACAAGCAAAGGTCGCAGACCAAACACTTAAAGTAAGTATGACTTTGCTGCAATCCCCCTTCTTAGCCCATATACATACTTTATGTTCTATTACAGCAGTTATAGATGTCATTACCTGCGATACCTACACTTAAGGCTTCGACTATAAAACTGCTTTCTCCATGATTACTTTTTGACAAGAGTGGAAAAACAAATGAAGATTCCCCAAGAATGCAGATTATCATCAGGAATTTGAGAAAGTATGGTGAACTATCAAATTACAAGTTGCCTAGTTCAAGCCTTTAACATCTACAACTTTTAAAAATGAAGCTCTAAGTCATATACCTGTTTTAACTGCAAATATATTGAAGCTGTATGCAATTCAGTAGCTTAGTTTAAAAGTTATGTCTTACCATATGGAACACCATGGATATCAATTCCTCTAGCAGCAACATCCGTGCAGATCAAGAAACGGACATCTCCTCTCTACGAAAACATAATTGTAAAGAAGTGTTGTACTAAATAAACCAAACAAAATCCCAGGCAACAAAACAGTAGTCTTTCCCATTTACTTCACCTTGAAGTGTCTGTACATTTTAAAAACACTTCAAATAAAGCTCTTCCACAGTGCAATAGTGCTTTTTGAACATCAATAGCTTGGTCAATTTACATCCTTATTTTTTCCCCCAACAGCCTAAGGCAAGTGTAAATCAGTGAATGGCTTAAAACCAAACTGTCCAATATATAAATAACTTTTTTTAATATTCAAGACCCAAAGACTTTAAAAAACAATGTAATATGTTACAGAGCTTGAATTTAGGTTGTATTTAAAGGCAAGCCCACCTATCCGCTCAACAAAAACTCAAAGGTCATATTGACTGACAGTATAGATTTCCACCTACAGAAACTAGACCTCACAGAATTTTAGGAAGTGGGTCATAGAGCATTTGAACACAATTTAATTTAAATGGAGAACCAGCAACACAAATTAACATATGGCTTCAGATATTGGGAAGAGAAGGAAAAGCCTTCAAGAATCTGCTGCATCACCTTAAATCTTTCCAGGTTTTGCTTTCTTTCTTGAGGTTTTCTGTCACCATGCAGACAGACACATGAGAACTGATGTCCCTTCCTATCAGGACCTGAAAGAGTTGCTATGTGTTAATAACATTGTATGTAGACATAACACCATATAGAACTGGAAAAAAAAGTACATTTTGTGGGCAAAAGCCTCGACTCGGGGGAATTTCACTTATTACCGGTTAACATGAACTTCCAATTACTGATACAGACATTGGGGAAAAACAAGACAAAATTAAAGAAACACCTTTCCTCCCCCCTCCCTAGAGGACGTCTGTGCCATCATGTCTCCTCACTCCTTCCTAGTTTAAATTTCCTTTGTTTCTCTGAATGTGTCTTCACCTTTCTTCTCACACGTTCCCTTTCAGTGTTCCCCATGTTTTCTCTCATGCCTCCTTCCATGTCTCCATACATGTGTACTTTTGTACACACGCGTTTCTTCCTATGTCCCCTGCCCCTCTTATATATGTTTTTGTAGAGGCACCATGTGCTGTTCTCATTGGTTCAGATTTTGGTACAAAATGGGTTGTTTCCAGCCATTTCCAAGCTGTCTGGAACATGTACAAGGCAGTTCACTGCCTCCTCCCACAAAGGGCACCCCTGCAGCTCCCTGCTACCAAACCCTGACCTTTTATGCCCAGTCAGTATGTCAAAAAGCTTAAGCACAATTTTAGTTGTGGGATGTCCAAATATTGGTGACCTCTATCATACAGTTTCAGCTTTGAAATAAACAGGAAAGTGAGTAGAATAAGGTTTTTGTGAAAAATATTACCTCCGCCCTGTTGGATGAAGTACTGCTCCATATTATCACAATCAATTTTAGTCCTGCAGAAAATAATGGCTTGGTCCATCTTGTGTTCTTTGATTGCCCGAACGGTGTATTCTCCTTTTAGAATTTTAATAGCTTCAGACCACATTTCTAAGTAAAAGTAAAGAAGTTATTTCACTCAATTTGTTTAAAAATATGAAAAGCCTTTGAACAGCATACATTTCAAGTTTTCTCTAGCCTTTCAGTAGACAGTTAAACTTTTATTAGCAAAGCAAGTGAGCTAGACCTCCAGTTTTTTCTTCTTTGCCTCATGCTCACCTGTTCCAAGGTAATATAACACAGAAAGAACAAAACTCAGGAGTTTCAGGCTACTTATGCACACAAACAAACACTTGCTGTTTACATACCTGCAAGATATATATTCAAGTCTTCTTCTCTCCCCCCTAATTACAGAAACACATTTCTCTTCACAATTACAAAAAAGTAGAAATAAAAATTTGGAGGAGCATGACTCAAGGCTTATACCTACTATAATTCAGCTTTACTCTGGAACACTTACAAAGGATTATCTTTTCACAAGCTATTACTTAACCAGTGTTGCCGATTACCTGGAGTGTTAGCGCCAGGTCGTGTATTGTCTTTTGCATGTACTTCATCAGTCTAGGAAAAAAACAAATAAATCCCCCAAGTCATTAGTCCATACTTCACAGAGGAAATACTTAACTCCCTTAACTTATAATTAGCAAGAAATTAAATAAGGTTTAAAAGTAATTTAAACTTGAGTCTCAAATCTAGTCTGAGATGAAATCCATTCCTCTAAAAATTGCTCTTCTCACATAGAGACAAAACTATTTTACAAAATGATCTATCTTGAAGGTTACTTCCTCCTGATCAATCAGGAATGACAAGTATTAACTAAAGTTAGGTGACAGACAATTAGCTGTGAAATGAGTGAAAAAACAGTGCAGTGCCATTTTTCTCTAGTACAAGTCAGAATACTACTCTATCAAGATCTTCCTCAATCATGTTTGTAAGACTGAGCTGTTCAGAAACAGTATTACGACATCACCAATATCACGATGCTGACTACCATGGAACAAACCATCTCAGATGCACTAAGCTGTTTCAATAGCTGGCAAAGATCCTACAACATAAGGCCTCAATTCTGAAGGCTGAATAAGCAAACATGGGCAAATGATCTTAATTTTCACTTCTAGACCACTTACTCTGATATGATTCTTGCCGAGCCTTTCCCAGAGTTTGTCAGCTTTTGGATTTACTGGCACAACTACATGGTGTACAGTTTCAGGGACAGAATCTTCTCCTTTCAAATCAACCCAGGTGGGAAAATGCATGATCTTTTCAGATAGTTTTTTCACATCAAAAGAATGTAGTGTTGCAGAGCACACGATCACCTGAGAAATAAAGCAAGCCATATGGATACCACTGAAGATCAGATTCTCCCAGCAAAAAAGGTCAGAGTAGAACTGGAAGAATATTATGCAGCTGGACAGCATAACGTAGCACAACAGAACAACAACAGAAAGAGTCCCTGACTGGCTTTCCTCATCACAGAAACTACACAGCTGACGCGAGCCAAGACACAAAATAAGTTACTTAACTATTCTCTTAAAAAACCCCATCATTTAAGAGGAAGAAAGCTTAATTACCGAGAGCTGTTGAATCAAGATTGTTAGAGCATTAGAAATCACAATTTATGTAGTCACTCATTTTTCAGATACTTTTATATCTAAGTAACCCAATTACTGCTAAACACTGGGCTTCAAGATCTAGGATTGTAAAAATACATATTCACAGGCAATTACTGAACCCAATGGACACGTGTTACTTTTGAGCAAGAGGTGTAACAAACTCTACCTGAAATAATCAATAGTCAACAAGTGAAAGCAGCGCGTACCACACAAAACACCCCCAAAGCCCAACCAACCAACACAAAACAAACCAAACGCACACACACGATAAAACCCCTCAAGCCCACAAAACCAACAAACTTTATACCTGAAGTCTCTTTCCATCTGATGTTATCTGAGGAATTTGACTGTGGATTCTGTTTATGAAATCTGAATAACCTTGGAGGAGAAGGCCATCCTACATGGGAATAAAATAAATGAAAGGAAGCTGCAATTCTTAAGTTAAATAAGCAATACACTTGTACTCTCAGAAAGTCTCTCGTTTAATTAGCTGAACAGGTCAATGTCTGGCTGGGATATTATTACTAAAGAGGAAAAAAAAGGAAAAATTTGGAGTATTTACAAGTACAACTGCTGTGCTTCACAAGAAATTGAACATCTGTCTCAGCAGCCTCTCCTAGCTAATACCCCCAGGCACTCCATCTTTGTGAATGGATATTCAGTTGTACTATAACAGATCAGAGAGAGAGGGGCATTTATTTCACAGCTTATTGACTACAACATTCACGGGCTTCGAGACCTGCTGGGTAATCAAAAATGCTTATCTTGTCTTTGTCCTTTCAAGTTCCCTGCACAGGGACAGACTTCACTAATCTCGTGAATACAATCTGAAATGAATTTCTCTATCAGAAAAACTTCAAACAGCTTTACAAGAGAGGCTACAAGGGGAAAAAAATGCATAGGTTACTATGGTTAGAAATAAGAAGATTGACCTGAAATAGCCTATAGGTAGCTAATTGCTGTTTCACTCAAGTGCTAAATTATATAGAACAATGATGTTTCACTAACTCTTTTAGGATACGTTATATTTCATTTAAGAACAGAACTCAAGTATCACTTAGTTCTCTACTTACAGCTTCATCCAGAACCAAGAATCTAACTTGAGATAAATTAAGCTTTCCCGTTGAGACCAGGTCATCCAGTCTTCCAGGAGTTCCAACGACAATATCTACCTATGAAATACATAAATTATCAACAGAGATGTGGACTCACTTCCACAAGTGAGTCTTAAAAAAAAATAAAAAAATAAAATTACTATGCTATCCCTACAGCATGAGTGAATTGATTGCACATCCCATGCTGCTGAAGCTAGCCCTGCTAGAAGCTAGCCCATGTAGAACTGACTGGTGGTGTAGGTTGACCCTGATAATTGTAGACCAGTTTTATTCACACAAACGTGATGAAAAAGTTAATAGGAAAACTGTCTCTGTCTTGTTAGTTAAGGACAAATGGCAAAACTTACACCTTTATTTTAAGATTTTCAGAAGTACTCAGGCTTCAACAGAATTTGACCAAGTACTATAAGTATTTGTACTGACAATTGCCATGGAAGTAAAGAAACAAATGCTAGACCCGTGCAACATGAGCTTGCTATCAACTGCACAATTCCTTTTTATCAGGTTTACAGAAGTTACAAGAGTGCCATTACTATTCTTTAGCAACATCATGAGTTATTCAGAACCCAAACTATTTGATCATATGAACAAAAATACAACTTACTCCTTGTTCCAGTACAGAGAGTTGGTCTCTTGCAGCAACTCCACCAATAATCAACAGTTCCCTAAAATTACATCAATATATTTTGACATTTGCTCATTTTTATTATATTCAGAAGATGTATTAACATCTAGCTCAAGATTGATTTTATTAGTAGCTGACAATTAAAGCTCTGAACAGTAATTTTAAGAACAAAATAGGAAAAAAAGTGATTTTAAAATTTGTCCCTTCATATGTAGTGTATTGCATTTTAATTCGAGAAGTGAAAGTTTTGTTACTGAATTGTATTTGAATTTGATTACTCTATCCCTGTTGTATTAAACACATTAACACCTTAACCAATTTCATCTTAAAGAATGTTCCTGAAAGATCCCAAACATAAGTTAGCTTAGTAAGTTTCCTGTGTTCTTGAAAACTAGAAATGCAAGTAACAGTAGACTAAATGAATCTTACATCATAGCTTGTCTCTTCGTATTGCTACTCCCCTACAATTCTACTTGCAAATTGACTGCAGTTTAGAATATGCAGTTTAGAATACAAAGCACAGTCAAAAGAGAAACAACTTCAGACCAAAGCAGCTTGTAGATGATTCATTTTTCAGAATTGCATCCCCATGCTAATTACTGCAACATTCGTTCCATGAGCACACTAATGTAAACAGAGCAGACCTTGTATATAACTCTTTGTTGAAGATTAAAACCAAACAAAAGTAGGGTAGGGAGAGGTGAGGGGCACAGGAAGATGCTCAGAAAACAAGGGCAGTAAGCAGATGTGCTTTTCTTGATTAAAGACATTAAGTATCATAAACCTTTGATAATCTGAAGGAAAAAAAACCAAAACAACTAGATTTGTCATACCAGAAAGAAGTAGTCCATAGATAAAATACATCAAAAAAACCTTAACTGGTCTGAGCATAGCTGAGAAGTCAGAAGATCGGTTAGTAGCAGATTATTACTGAGGCTATTATCAGTAGCACTGCAGATTAAGGTCCACTTAGCTACAAAGCGGGACACCTCCTGTCCCCCTGCAAAGTCATGTCCATGGACAATACCATAAATACAATTAGAACAGATGCACTGTTACCTTAATTTGGGATTATCGACATATTTTTTGAACTGCTTCACATTGTTCAAAGTTTGTTCTGCCAGCTCTCTTGAGGGTTCTACAATCAATGCTTTTGGAGCATTTGGAAGATTCTGTGTTTGAACCACTTGTGCATTTCCTAAGTGAAAAAAATATGCCATTAATACAAACTACATTCCTATCCTGGAATTTTTTACTGGAAACAAACTTGGATTTTCTATTAATAATCTAAAACATCACAATTCTACATGCTCCATTAAAGGGTGACGTTATTGCTCGCTTAATTATGAGTAGTTTCAGATGAATATTTAGAGATTACAAGTGAATCTTACCATAATAAGGGGTATACTGGCCATGCAGCATAATTAATTTTATTGCAGACCTTAAACACCCACACTTATTTTTAAGATAACACTGTTGAATAACTTCGCTAAACTTCTCTTTTTGTCTGATGCATTTCTAAATTCAAAATATCGGACTATTTGTGATTTAAGATGAAGAAATTTTTGAATACTTTAAAAAAGCACTAATATTGCTACCAGTAAGATTGTTGCAAGACTGTAAATACAGCAGTCATGAAGCAATTAAAGTGATGAAAATATACTCTGTAACACAATCTGAATATAGAACTGAGAGAAGTTTAAAAATCCAACCTACCCGAGTGTTGTGATTTTACAACACTACCATCAGGAGCCTTGCAAAGCCCAATATAGCCATCTTTTGGTGGAAACTTGAAGTCTTCTTCACCAAAATTGAATTTCAATTCAGCATTCTAGATTTCAACAAAGTTGTGTCATGCAGACATATTCAAGAGACCATGTAAAATGAGAAAGAATTCCATAATTATTTTCCCCACGAGAAACGGGCTAGATGAGAAGGGGAAGGTGTTTTTTTCTCCCATCTTACACATTCCCCTTCTTCAAGTCACCTAAAACCTGCCACACATTTTGTGCATGGTTGCATGGGGGGGGCAAACAACAAAGTTGGAAGCTCTGAAGCGAAAAACATAGTGGGGTCCCACCTGCAGGGAGGAGCAGACAGGACAGGTGACCCAAAACTGACCAACAGGGTATTCCATCCCATCTGCATCATGCTCAATATAAAAGCTGATGGATCAAAGGGTCAGCCCTCTTGTCTCTTCCTACAATGGCTGATGTCTGAGGAGGACTCTGTTCGTCTGCCTGTGATCCCGATCCTGAATCCAGATCTGGAATCCGGTTCCCCTCCGTCACCGAGTCCAGCCTGGGACTGGCCCAGTGCCAGCCGGTGTCGTGATTGTCATCTCGGGAGCTTGATACGGTTTTGTATATATTTTTCATTATTTCTTTTTATTTTATTATTAATATTTCATTAAAGTAGTTTAGTTCTTTCTAAACTCATAAGTCTCTTTTTCCTCCTCTACCTCTCTCTCTGAAGAGGGGTAGAGGGGAGCATCTGTCGGTCCTATCTGGGGTCCCCTAGGTCCCCAGTAGCCAATTTGGCCTAAACCACGACAATGGTTTTAGCTCTTAAAACTCTTTTCTTCCACATCAAAATATTCCCATATTTACAAATACACAGAAAATTTTTAAGCTTTTATTCCATTCATTTTCAGTGACAAGCCACAATTTAGACAAAAAAAAAACCAACCAAAAACGCAAACCACAAAACAAACAAACCCACGACTTTTTTTTTTTTTTGACTTCTATATTTCTCTGATCCCCAAAATGTTTTGCTAAAACCTTGACTCAGTAAGAGTTCATCCCAGAGAGACTAACTCCAGAAAGACATAATACTACACTACTGTCATGTTACAGTTGAGAATAAACTAAACAAGAATTTTGGCACTTTCAAGTTATTTGCTTACATCTGTTGAATCATACTATATAGAAATTTAATACAGGCAAGACAACACTGGTATTAGGAATTAGTTATCCATGCTATTCTACTCCTGTATCCAAGTTTGAGTATTTAAATTTGAATTTAAACATTCGATATTTAACTTGAACAGTACTCAAAGCTAACACACTCTGGTGACTCCAGTAGTGAAATACTAGTAGACCAAAGGAAACAAGGAGTGTACAAGCACAACTACAGTAATTTTAGGTGGCTACGCAACTTTTATACATAAGTAGTTACCAAAACTAGAACAATTTTCGTGATCTTATACATCTGTGATATTCCTAGGTTACCTTCAGTACACAAGCTGCAAAAAGTGCTTGGTTCCTTATGTGTGGTGGGATTTCAAATGCAAGGCCAAGGTCCTTCCCTGAAACAGGGTTCGTTCAGTCAGACTCTGCATGTGTGTGCATTCCTCTGCCTGCCCCTCCCCCAGTACAAGCACCCCAACAAAATTCCAAAGAAAAAGTGAATAAAACTTACCATTTTTGGAAAATTTTATTTGTCCTTTATCTAAGTCTAGATAACACCCAATTGTATCATGCATAGTGAATTCCTGTAACAAAAAGAAGTTTATGAACCTAAGAAATTTCAGTGTTCAGCCTATTAAGAAAACTTAGTGCTTACATTCCATCAACTTTTACAGTTTTCCCACTTCTCTCTACTCAGTGTTAATTTTGGAGAGAAGCAAGTTCAATTTATTCCAATAATACCACTGTAAATTGCATGCATATTTTTATTTGATTACAAATCTTCAGTAAACTGCCCAATTTATCTTAGATATTTAAGCATTTATTACTGCTTTAAATTTACTTTAAAACCAAACACTTTGACAATGATAAATTTACATAATTTACCTGGAAGTATTCTGCATTATGGAAAAGTGCATTAATCATGCATGTATTAGCTAATATAAATCTAAGTTTAGAGTACCAAACACGGTAACAGAAACCTGTACTTCAACTACATAAAAAGACTAACTCTTGCAGGAGGTACTATATGCATGTTACGTATACTGAAGTATTTCATTTAAATATCTTGAAATTTGTTCATTGCAAACGTATTCAATAAAATCTGTATATTATAAAGTGCTTTAATTCAACAGCTCAGAAATCACTACTATAAACAAAGCTACAATACAACAGTCATAAAAGTTTTGTGGTGTTGAGAGTTAATTAATACCACAAAAAGACTTGAGTTTCTGCTGTGTTATTCATATTTACATAAATCATGCTTAAACATCTGAACTCTTGACTGGTATGCTACACAAAAACCACCACAGATATTCCTGGTAGACATTTTCAGAAGTGTACGTTAAGGTAACAGTTCTAATGGCAAACCCAACTCAATAGCCAGAAATAGAACATGACTACCTACATCTTATTAGCATTTAAGTATGTGTTTTGACATATTAGAGAGTTGCGTGATTATTTCTACTTAAACAGGATACAACACCCTCACTTAGACATTCACCGAGGTATAAAGACGGGCTGGTATTGTTCAAGCTAAGACTGAAATAAGTCAAGAAATAAATCCAATAGATCAGTTCACCTCTAACCTGTAACACACAGAAAATGTTTATCTTCTAAATAAAAGTCACTATATTTGCAGTCTAATCACAATCACAAGCCTCAAGCTGATAACTGCTTTTATTCAATCTGTTAATGTGCTTTTATCCAAAAATGCTTCAACGTTTCACAGCACTTTTGCAGTGACCTTTCCTTACAGGTTAGCACTGTTACGAAAGACAGTTGACTGTCAGAGCACAGAACCAACATGCAAAACTTTTAATAATGTTCCTACCATGTTAATAATGCTTCTACTATGATTCCACCAATAACCAATTCAAGCTTACCTCACCGTAGCTGTCAAATTGCTTGTTGTGAGACTTCTTACCAGTGCCACCAAAGCCAAAGCCAAATTTATCAGTGCCTGAGGATAAGACAAAGTATAGCTTTTTATCTTTTGGCTGACAGGTTAATTTTTCCCTCCTTGTATCAGCAACTGAAACCTCTAACATTACCATGTAAAAAAATAATACACAGGGCTAACTAAAGACTTCTAGCTTTGATATATGCTAAACTAGTGTTTTTGTACCAGTACATTTATTGATTTTACTAGCCTCCAGTCATCTTCATTAAAAGACTGAAATAAAGGGAAAAAGTCACAAGAGACAAGAAACATTGCCAACACCTAAGCAGGTTTCCTCTTACAGGAAGAACAATATTTGCACAGAGTTTTAAACTCCCCGATACTGATGTCCTTCCCAAGATGCCCACTCTCTGCAAGACTATGAAAACTGTCTATGGGATTCTTCTTTTGAAGGAAACTCACCCAAATCTAGTGAAGCCTGCATAGTTGACCAACCAACTCTGCACAAGCCTTGGTCATGACAGGAAACTTCATAGTAGTATTTCCCTTGAAAAGAGAAAAAAAATGATTTAAAACACCACCTACATTTCAATTTCATCAAGGTAGTTCAGTTTGGCTGCTTCCAAGGCCATGCAAGTCTAACATTTCCACCCCTGCTGAAAGCGTCATAAAATTCCCTCTTGTGTTAGTGTGAAAAGGTTCTGTAGGCACATATGTATGTAGTGAAAAAACAGATTATCAGACAACAGTAGGCAAGAGAGAGGAAAAAGTACAGGCTGAGAAGTTTGTGTGAAAGATTCCAAAGGAGTGGAGAGACAGAGACCAGTGGTTCTATTAAATCCACAGGAGCTGATAAACTCAGAACACCAGGGGTCTGCTGGATCAGTACAAGACCACCAGCATGCACTAGCAGCAACAACTGGTTGTGTAACTGAACCATATCCAACTGGCTGCTACGTACAGACATACTACAGGACTATCTGCACACCTGATGAAATGAGACAAAGGGTCTTTCTGAACACCCACCTAGAACCACTGCAGTATCAGCATGACTCTGCTTATGAGCAAAGAGTTGGGGTTGGCCTCTCAACTGTTGCTCCAACCACATAACCATGAAATTTGTGCATGCATGTGTCTGTGTGAAGCGTGAGGAAACAACTGAACATACTGTGTGAGCAGCTATTTCCTACTAATAACACCTTAATAAAACATGTTATAATGAATATTAGTTATGATTGTCTCCTCTGACTCAATCCCCTATCAAGGAAAAGGTGACTGAGAACACAAGGAGAGCAAAACAGAGGTATTTGTTATTCCAAAGTCTTCAGCCAGTAGTGAATTGAGTAATAAACATTTGCTCATATGGACAGTAAGTTTTAAATGCAACCATCCGCATTAACAATGGGTGACAACCAGGCATTTCAGTTGAAACTTCTAGAAGAGTCTCCAAAATACATAATTTTGTATCTACCTTTAGTCACGCCTCTAGTTGCTCTGCATCCATGCCATTCTTTTACCTCTCTGCTTTGACAACACAAACCGTCTGATCCAATTGCTGAAAATTACAAGACAGTTTTAGTTAAAGAAATTGCCTCCCTAACTGCTTTTAAAAGAAGTTTTCATGCATACTTTCTTCTAGTTTATTCTTTTTTTCACCAAGTGAACATTTTCAAGTGAACTTTTAAACCAGTGTTAGGACAACTCACCAAAAGCTGATCCTCTATCATACGGGTTCATTTGCCATTTATTGAGCACTAGGTTTGAAAGACAGCAACAGAAAAAAAGCATTACACCAAGAAGGCAAGCCTGGAAAACTCAAATTAGAAGTTCACATTGGCTCTACAGCATTTGTCTTAATTTTCTAGGGAGACAGCTTTGTTCCAATGCAATTCATACAAGGTCAAAATGAAGGCCTACAACTTGAAGGAGGGGCACAGGTGCATAATGCAGAGGTATTCTATTAAAGTTTAGATTATTCCGTTAAGGAGAGCACAGATTAAGTTACTTAAAAATACAACTGAAAACAATGAAGACATTTATAAAATAAGCCAGAGTTCCACATCATCACAATCAAATTCAGCTAGAAAATATCCAAAAACTATATTAAGAGAAATAAATTTGAAATGTATTTGCTACTTCTGTTCCAAGTTTACATTGAGATATTTCTCAAGCTATCAATTAAAGTGTCATTACTGCAGAGTTAAGATACAAGCATATAGCACATGAAATTTCTGACTTCATTTTTCATATGCCCAATAACATGTTACAAGAAAGTCTAGAGGTTCCACAATATAAGGGTTTTTTTGTTAAAACCAGATGCCATTTAAATTAAGATTACTGAGTGTATTCACAATACATTCTCTGAAGAAGGATTTTTTTTTTCCAAAGTTGACTGTACTGTCACCACTGTAGCAGTAGTTATAACAAAGATGAAAGATGAGAACTTCTGTAACGAGGGTTTGTGCAGCTACTGTCACTTACATAAATCTCAATCTATAAATACCACAGACTGAACATGGTTACTAGCTTTCAAGTTGCAAGCTTATTTAAACAGATGTATAATAGACCCTCAAATACTGTGAGGATATTATCATGGTTACAATCCATTCTATACCAGTGGATTCTGGCCCTGTCTATTTCCCACTCAGTTCAATGTTTACTAGTTCAAACCTGCAGCAACTCAAGATGTTGTTATACAGCTTTCAAGTCTAGCTAAGAGCCAAAAGGAACACAACAGCTTTATTCAGCACAACAGAATTCAAAGACACTATAGTGCAACCCCAGCGACACAAAAATAAGTTTGAGCCTGGAAGAGCTTTCTGCTCAAGCTCACTTAAGAGGCCCAAACGAACTGTGTGATGTCACTACTCATGTCTCATTTATCCCTGCAATTGGAAATTTTTTTTTTAACTTTTTNTTTTTTTTTTTTTTTTTAAGCTGGACACTACCTACCACTTCACATCTTGCCAGGTACTAAAGTTGTAAGGCTTTCAGAAGTAAACTGAAGTGTGTGGTGTGGACCAGCCAGCCTTAAGCTGAAGACAATAAACATTACTTACTAAGCATTACTGGGGTGCAGTAAAATGCATCCTAGTTCTTACCTTGACTCCACCAGTAAATTTATATTCACTGTTTTATAAAATCTAGGGTAATGATATTCTATTAATCCCAAATTTAAGGAAAAATTACTTATCTAATGGCAAGCAAGCTAGGTTAACTTTACTTTCGGAGGTGATGGAATTGGCATGAATTAACAGTGTTCCAAACTTTAAGAATGTGACATAAAAACTTACCTGCCCCACCGGTTTTAATAGTTGCTTTTCCTTTCTTGCCTTCCATCTGGTCCTTCAGTGTTTCATAAACAATCTGGATAACTGGAATGCTAAAAGCCTAAAATGGAAAGTTATTTTCATTCCACAATTTATACAGAAATTTCCAGATATGCAGTCAGCCTAGTTCTCAGGTGCAATATCCAGTGCCAGAAACACTTTAAAACATGCCTACACGTAAGTTTGTCAAGACTATTAATAATACTGCTCAAATACATATACAAACATATACACACTGTGTCTGTATATACACATACACACAAACACACACACCATCTCTCACCACTTGAAGACTTTTACTTTCTGCTAATTTAAATTTGTGTACTTACACCAGTTTTTCCACTCCCGGTTTCAGCAGCCTATAGGAAGAAAAATTTGAGTTTAACCAAAGTCGCAACTTACACTGTATACTGTTCTACAGTTCTATTTTAATAAACTAAGTTTACTTTTACTTCTTCATAATACAGAAAATCTTCGACAGTAATGACATTGCTTCACACAAATTAGATGCGAATAGAAACACAGAAAGCCTTTACAATAGATTTCAAAAAGTGAAAAAAAACAAAAGCTCCCAGAGTCCACCAGAAAAACTATGTATGTATGTCAGATTTCTGGAGGCACTACAAAAGATTATAGGAAGTGTTAGTTTGGTTACAGAATCAAGAACACAGAGATCCACAAAATACATGATGAGGAAGGCATACTAATCTGGTATCTTCAAGGTTATTGATATTGAAACATTTGTTTAGGCAGTATCAGTCATGTTCCATGCAGATTTATGTCAGGTATTTACAACAAAAAGGAGGGTAGATGAAATCGGGTAGCTCTCAGTTATGTGACAGTGCCTGTCAAGTAGTCAAAAACTAAAGCCTAAAAAGAATGAATCCCATCTGCAAGAACAGTTGGAAACACACCAGGAACTCAAAGAGGTTTTTAGCTGAAGTATATACTTTCTATTGCAGAAGGACAGGAGACCTAGTCTAACTATGGACCCTTCTCAAAAGAAGGGAAATTACTGTATAAACAACAATTAAAAGACATAGGCTTTCTTGGAACAGGGCTATCCTGCATACATACCATAAGTACATCACCACCTCCCAGGATCAGTGGGATGGATTCTGCTTGGATATCCGTAGGAAGACTACAGGAAAGAACACATAACACAAATTATTTTATGTTATTATGTTATCACTAGAAAAAAGGATTTTTGCTTATATTGGAACTCACAAAAGCCACAGTCATCTGCAAGATAGGAAATAGCAGGTAAATGTTATTCTAGCTGGTTTGCGGCTAAGGAAATGAAAAGGATTCCATTTACAAAGAGAGCTTGGAACAGGAGATATACCTTGACAGGAAGTGACTAATGGATGCAGTGGATTCAGCTGCACCCGGAAAAAGAAGGCTGCATCTCACATCACTATGCTAAACTATAAAAGAAACAGATTAATTGTATATTCCTGTTTTCCTTTCTTCAAGTGAGTTTTGCTTTTAAAGCCACTTACACAGTGCTCATTTACAAGATTCCTATTCAAAACTGGAAATGAAAGTAAAGATAACTAAATGTAACCATCATTTTCAAACAATCACAGCTAATTAATACCACACATATGAGAAAAGAAGAACTACATACACTAAGATTGTCCACACTGGTGCCATTCTGAATGAATGACAGTTCAAAAAAAGCCCTGAAGTAAAATATTTTAGCCAAACACATAAATAAAACCAGGAAGAATATCTTTTGTAGAAGACTGACACACAAGCATCAACTCTGAAGAACAAAAATTCAGACCAGTCTGGAAAACATTTACTAAACTGGCATCAATTATGTGACAGTATTTAATCCAATAATCCCACAATACATAATAAACAAACTAGAAGCATAGAGGTAGAAGCACAGAGGCTTTTACAAAACAAATGACACTGAAGTATAAGCAGTTATGCTTTGCTTGACCAAGTTTAAATGTTACCACTTTACTCACAATTTGTGTTCTTCAGTCATTCACACTAAGAAGTGCATGAGACGCATGACACTTAATGGAAAACACGTATCTGCTTTGTTTTAATGCGACAGCAAAGGTATTTTAAGACGCATGCCATATATCACTGAAAGACAAATTAGATTTTGCCAGGCTCAAATGCATTCCTACTTACAGCCAGTCCATCTCTTCCACTGCTTGAGCTATCTCAGGCATAACACCCATTTCTGTAAGATAAGAAAAAAGGAACAAGCAAGTGTTATTTACCTCAACATAGCCCAAAAAATTTCCAAGTTTCAACACTTCCAACTAGACAAAAATAAAAAAGCATTCTTTTTGGCAACAGTGCATGCATCCTTCTCTACAGAACTTCAAGTGACAGATAAGAAACACTCTCCCTTCCCCACATACAGTTTTGACAGTTGTCCCCACTTATAGCAGAGTAAGTCAGGCATATACTAGGCACAGGGGCAGCTGCTGACAGAGCAGCAAAGCAAACACACTGAGAACCAAGCACCATTTCAAGAGCAAGGTACTTATCTTTGCACATTTAAGGAAACAGCCTATGCAAACAACAGGGAAGACTGTTAATCACAAATATCCTGACTCCCTCTACAGTTGAATGCAAACAGTTTTCAAAAAAAGAAGAACCCTGTACCCTATAAGGACTCAAATTTGAGATGTTTAAGTTTCTTTTCACCAAATCTTGCCTTACACACTTATGGCATGTATATTAACCAGACAACGCTTTGATTTTCGTACAGTTACTAATCACATCCAGCTTTGAAAGGATTTTTCCTTAGATAACCCTGGCAAACTCATATCAAGGTCTGATGGTTGTACCCTAGACATAAGTTAAATATGGAGCCACATAACATCTGTATGTTGATAAACAAACCCTCTCTATTTAATAAAGAAGAAAAACCCAACAACCTGCAGCTATTCAATAAAGGCAAGAGGAAAGCAGATACCCATACAATGGTACTATACTATCAAAGTAACAATTTAGCTGCTGGTTATCTTTTCAGGTGCATATGATTACACTAAATCAGCTTCTTTAAGTATAAATATGCACCTTTTAAAAGGGAGCTTTTACATGCTAGCCTTTACACTGTCACATGCTGGGTTTCACATATACCACATGTGTACACCCATAGAGAGCTGGGCTAACACATATGGATGTATGCAGCCAGAAATGATTCTTCTATTTGTTCTAATAAAAATGCTACTAGAATCATGCTTTATTTATAACATAATTTCAGAAAGCTTTAATATTTTCAACTGTTAGCTTGTACTCCTACAAAATTAGACCATCCACATAGGCAAAAAGCTTTTTTTTGAGCAATAAAAAACCCAATTGATTGCAAATTATATATAAAACCCTACATTATTTTTTTAATTTTTAATATACTTCCAGTATATACTACATAGTTTAATTCAATAGACAGAGCATAGGTTTAATCAAACAATGGCAATGTGACATTTTCCTCAACTACAATCAAATTAATCCTGCTGTCCAGCATGTAAACTCATCTCTAGATCTATGGAAGAAAGTTCCATGTTTTTCCCTCATGATTAGCTATAAAGAATTCAGTTAAAAGAAACAAATTATAAACCTCATATAGATTAAAACTATACAGTACCCTAATGTTGACTGGTCACCTATGTGTGCATATATCTGCATGGGGGAGGCAAACAGTGGCGTTTCCTCCTTCAACAGTAAGTTTTTAGACTACAGTCTACACACATATTTCGAACCCTATCACCGAACAGAGCTACTGCAATAAAACCAGTTATTACCCACTGCAATACACCGAACAGTTACGATGACCTCCTGTTACAGAAACCAGCCAGCCCGAGGAACGCGGCTGACTTTTGAAGCCGCCCCCGTTGCCGGCTGCACCCGCACCACATGCGCCTTAAAAACACGGAATCCATTTCGGTAACCGCTTCCGAAGGCCCGCAAAAGCCGCAGGAGCCGGGAAGAGCACCTACACCCCCAGAGCCCTCCCCGACCTTCACCCGTGGTTAAGTCACACTCCGCAGAGGGCCCGGGTCCGGGGCCGGCCCGGGAGGCCGCGCTGGGCGCTGACCGGGCCCGTCGGCCGCGGGGAGCGCGGGGACGGCCGCCCCCACAGGGCGCCGGCAGGCCCAGGAGACGAGAGGCTCTGCCTGTGCTTTGCCGCCGGCGGCACAGCCGACACCGACACCCCTACGCCCCGCTCCACCTGCTCCAGCACCACGTACCCGAAAACGCCGCCATCTTCGCACCGCCAACCACCGCAAGGCGCAGGCGCTCGGCCCGTCCGCGGCTTTACGGCGCCGGGTGGGAGGCGGGAGGCGCCGCGCCGCGCGTTCCGGGGCCGGTCCCGGTCCCGGTCCCGGCCCGTTGGTGCCCCCTCCGGGCACAGGGACGCGGGCTCAGGCGCGGCCCGACAGCCGAGGCACCAAGAGCAAAATCGGAGGAGGAATTATTTTTGTTCCGTTTGCGGATTTTTAGGGTGCACTCGGGTCACGGTTTCCCCACTGTTCCCAGGGCCCGGCGTGGTTTTTCCCCCGCCGATGAAAGCTGTGGTCTGTCGGCGGTGCCGGGCCCTGCAGCGGCGGTAAAGTCAGGAGAACCCCTAGTCCAGCTCACAGCCCGGGTAGCTTAGGTTTTAAACACGAAGTGCGTGTTTACAACAACAATCTGCTTTACGTTTGCATGCAGCACTGTAATCTTTTCATTTCGTCAGTGTAACTCACATTTCATAGAATCATAGAATGGTTTAGGTTGGAAGGTTAAAGATCATCGAGTTCCACCCCCCCGCCATGGGCAGGGACACCTGCACCAGACCAGGGTGCTCAGAGCCCCATCCAGCCTGGCCTTGAACACCTCCAGGGATGGAGCTTCCACAACTTCTCTGGGCAACCTGTGCCAGTGCCTCACCACACTCAGAGTGAAAAATTTCTTAGTTATATTTGTTCTAAATCTACCCTCTTCCAGTTTGAGACCATTACCCCCCGTCCTATCACTACATGCCCTTGGAAAAAAGTCCCTCTCTAGCTTTCTTGTAGGTGCCCTTCAGATACTGGAAGGCCGCTATAAGGTCTCCCCGGAGCCTTTTCTCCTCCAGGCTGAACAACCCCAACTCTCTCAGCCTGTCCTCATAGGAGGGGTGCTCCAGCTCTCAGATTATCTTTGTGGCCCTCCTCTGGACCTGCTCTAACAGGTCCATGTCCTTCTTATGTTGAGGGCTCCAGAGCCGGACACAATATTGCAGGTGGAGTTCTACAATAAACATGTTTGGCAGAAAGTATTCAGGGTTTTAAAAGTACCTTCACACCAACAGATAACACGCCAATTTATTTTTTTAGACATATCACAGAATCACGGAATGTTCAGAGTTGGAAGGGACCTCTAGAGATCATCTAGTCCAACTATGTTGATGGGGATACAGTCTTCTCCAGTTTTTACAGAGGTTTCTCCAAATCCTGTGCAATTTTTTTCCAGGATAACTTCTAGTGAAGTTAAAGGCAAGAATCTCTGGGGTGTTATTATAAAAATAAAATCAGATTATAAATGAAAAAATGCAGTTTTTACAGTTACACCACAATTCAGCGGTGCATTTGTCTGCTAAGTGGAAGGCACAGCATAAAATACTACCAACCGTTTCCCATAGGGAAACACAACTTTAAATCTTTTCTAAGGCGGTCTTCAGATACAGACATGTCTGGTTCAAAGGCCAAATAGATGACAGCATCTCTGGCAATGCAGTTCTTTTGACTACTGTGTTGTAATTTGAGTACTGGGTTTGTCCTGGAGGTTTAGTTCAGGACCTTTTTAAAAGCGCTTACTGAGCCATACTGACTGTTAACTTTCGGTATAGAAACCAGGGGCCCTGCAGAGAAAAATACAGCAGATATTTTATATCTTCAGTACCAGGCTGTTTGCATCATGATGGCTTCTCATATATTAATAATTCCTTTGGGAGTATCTTCATTTGATGCGCTTCCTTCCTTTCACTATTATTCACTATACCTGTCAATCATAATTGTGCTTGCTTTTGGATAAATGATAAATCTAATCATTTTTAAAGACACAGAAATGAATAATCTACAGATTCAACCACGATTCTGAGAAAATGTGTATATAGGCAGACCCTGATATCAATACATAGTGCTGCTTGCTGGCGGGGAACTGAGAATGTAATTTACTATAAATCTCCCACAATTCTTTGAAATTTATGAACATTTATACTATTTGTTATTGCTTTACAAACTACATCGTCAAATACAGCTAAAGAAATGTTATTAAAGAGACGGCCAGAAAGCATTTTTTCCTCAGTAGCTGTTTCTTCCTGAAGTGTTTTCCAACTTTCCAACACAGCTTTCCTATTGCCCCAAATCTATAATTTCAGAATTTATTTTTTGGTTTAACCTAATTCTAGGCTGCACAGGTGCCTACAAGACTGAGGCTACTAAATACAAGCTAAAATTAGAGTACAGGAGCAGAAGTGGCAGGGTATGAGGTAAGTTTCTTTCAGTTTTACAAACACTTTATAAAATAATAGGAAATAGGCAGGAAATATACTGAAACCTTCATTCTTTTACCATAATTTATAAACAGGCTCATTTTTATCCGCTTGAGAGAGCGGAACTCTACAAGTGCAAATGTTTATAGGACTGAAATATTTAGAAGTTCTACATAGCATCATTAAAGTTGGAGGAATTGTGAGAAATATATAACTTTTGCTTTTATCCCCCCCCCTTTTTTTTTCTACTCTGTAAGGCTTTAATTAACACACTCAAACTTTGCCTACATTAGGTGTTCCTTACCCTAAATTTTCTGTCAGCATTCCGGACAGCCACCACCAGGCTGCAGCTGCAGGTATGTCCCTGGGCAGTGCTGGTGAGAAGGCCGTGCCAGTGGGGTGGCCATTACGGTGGGGTGGCCCTGACGGTGGTGGCACCTTGCTGCCCAGCAGTGGTGGGTGCTGGATAAAAGGCCTCTGGAGATCCCCGGGGCAGCAGACAAGACTGGACCTGAAGGCTCGTTTGTATGTGCCCTCTATAGGTGTACATCGCATGTTATATTGAGTAGCTGTCTCCTCGTTTCTCACCCCAACAGTGCATCCCACCCCTCACGGCTCAGAGGGAAGGTTGAGATCTCTGAAGCTGCAGCTGCCGCCCTTCAGAGGAGCTGCTGAGGGCTCCTCGGCCCCCATCCCTCGCCCTCAGCTTCCAGTTCGCCCCGGGGCCGACGCCCTTTGAGGGCTCCAAAGCCCCTCGGGAAGGCGAGGCGAGGCGAGGCGAGGAGCGGGGCGCGGGGCCCGGGGCCCGGCGGGAGCGCTGAAGGAGTTAAAGGCCGCCGGCTGCGCGCAGCTGCCGGGCGTTACTGGTTTGGCCTCCGCCGGGCGCCGTCGTCGCTGCGGCGCTGGGCCGGTGGGTGGGGACCGGGCCAGCATGGCTGCCGCCGGCGGGGAGCGCGGCGAAGCGGCGCCGAGAGAGGAGGCAGGGGCCGGTGCCGGCGAGGAGGAGGAGGAGGACGGGGAGGAGAATATCTTGTACGACCTGCTGGTTAACACCGAGTGGCCTCCGGAGACGGAGGTGCAGGTGCGTGTGGCCGTGGCACGGCCGGGGTGCGGGGGAAGGGACCGGCCACGTCGGCGCGGGCGGGGATGCGCCCCGCTGCCCCGCGGGTTGGGCGGCCCGCGGCGGGGGGGGAGGCCGTCCGCCCTGAGGGCCGTGGGGACGGGGCTCTGCCCGCAGGGAGGCTCCGCGGGCTGCTAGCCCCGTCCCTGGCGGGCACAAGAGCGGGGAGGGCAGCGGGGGTGAGAACGAGAGGTGTCCCTGCGGTCAGCCTGCCCCTGTCGTGGTCTCGTGTCACTTAATTCCCGCGTTGTCACCACTGTTTGTGTCGCCTGGGGCGCCTCGAAGTCTTTCTTGCTCATTACCTGTGAACAATGTGTACTCGGCTTTGCTGTTGAGCTGATGCGAGGGGAACTGGGGTTGCTCAGCCTGGAGAAGAGATGGGTCCAGGGAGGCCTTATAGCCCCTTCCAGTACCTAAAGGGGGCCTGAGGAAAACGGGGAGGGATTCTTTATTAGGGAGTGTAGTAATAGGACAAGACATAGTGTTTTTAAACTGAAAGCAGGTTGATTTAGATTAGAGATTAGGAAGAAACTGTTTACTGTGAGGATGGTGAGGCACTGGCACAGGTTGCCCAGGGAAGTTGTGGATGCCCCATCCCTGGAGGTGTTCAAGGCCAGGCTGGATGGGGCTCTGAGCGCCCTGGTCCAGTGGGAGGTGTCCCTGCAGGGGGGGTTGGAACGTGGCGATCTTCAAGGTCCCTTCCAATTCTAACCATTCTATGATTCTGAAGGCTGTGCTGAAGTCCAGGTCTCATCTCCGGAAACAGCTGCACAGAGAGCAGTGGAAGCTGTCCTGGTGAAAACAACGTCTTTATTGAGCTCACCTTGCACATGGAAAACTACGTCCCTCCCTAGGCTTCTGTACTGAAATGGTTGCATCTATATTTTCATGAGTAGGTTAAAAGGGAGAAGTATATCATTTTGTGTCTACAAGGCACATAAATGGATGCCAAAGCTTAAAAAATAGGAAAACGTTGTTCTTGTATTACAAGTTTCTGCTTGCTTCTGTCTGTTCTTCTTCATGGGTCAGTGGAAGAGCCGAGAAGCTCTTTCATCTTTGCTTTTTCATCTTTTTCCTTGCAACGTGCTGAGCTAGCTGCCTCTGTGTCTACTCTTGTCTGATTTGGACATAGAGGATGCAAGCAATGTGATTTTCTTTCTTTCTTGTAGTGGCTTTCAAGTCCACTGCAGTTGTTAATGCATTTCTCCCTAAAAGTAATTTATGGAAGTATTTTAACAAAGTTTTATGCTTAATGAGAACATCTGAACAAAGAAGATGTAAAAGCATCATAGGTGGAAGAATATGCCTGTTCATAATTACTGAAGCCACTCATAAAAACACGTTTTTGTTTATCAGAAAGGCATTTTTTTTCTCCTGATCTGTAAATCCTCAGTTGCAGCAACAGGTACAGATGTTTGGAAAATATGATTGTGGTGTTACCAATTGCTAACCTTATAGATTGTTCATATAGACAAATAGACAGTTGCACCTATTCTTATTTAACTGTATTTTGAGAGATGGTAAATAGTGTTTGTTTCTAATAATATATGAAAGTGATTTGCATGTTTGCAAATCATGAGGAGGACGTAGATGTGGTGGCATGAGACAGTGGTTCTACAACTGCATTAAGGGGGCATATTTTTGACAAGCATCCTTTCTCTTCTGGTGCCATTTAGCATTCTTGAAGTTGTATGGTAAGTTGATTGAAGAACTGATTAGCCTGAGAAACAATCGCATTGTTTCGTTTCCTTTTGTTGAGTGGTCACCCTTTGTTGAGTGGTCACCCTAGAACTCATGTAGGTACCAAGGGGGGTAAATAAAGATAAGTGATGTGTGAGACCTCCCTTTAGTGACCGCATGCGGGTATGCCGATTTAAAGTGATCATGGAACCACAGCCTGAAGGTCCTCATCTGCCCTGATACTCAGAATTTCTAAGCATCATAGAATTCTGCTTGTCAACTTCAGCAAATGGTACAGGCTATTTTAAACTTGTTATTTCTTGCCTATTTACTTTATTTTCAAGATAATTCCCATTTTGAATATCAGAAATTCAGACTTGAAAATGTTATGTTATGTGGTTTGTTTGGATTTACATTCTTCTTGAAGACTATTAGTAGCCAAGGACTCTTCTGATATTCTTTTTGCAATTTTAGTGGGAAATTGATTTTACACTGCCGTACATAGGCAAACAAGTAATTTTGTCAGCATGATTCTGTTTTTGCCTTAAAGTGCCTTAACAGCGATATTATTTAGGTGATTGTGACTTTCCCTTTGGAACATCTATCTCTTTTAATCCTGGTTTATTCACACTTCTCAGAAAAAGTCACAAAATGCTCCTTGCGTTACTTCTTGTAGAACTGAATAGTTTGGAATGAGTGAGGTGAGGGACAACAGAAAGGGAAAGGAAGTTGAATGCTGCACTGGGAAATGAAATTAAATATCTTCCTATGCAGTCATCTGGGATACAGTGCAAGGCCTTAAAACAAATTTTTCACAGGTCTCTACTGACTTTGGTTTATTTTTCTGTTATCTCATTTGGGATGATTAATTTTTAATTGCAGAGTGCCGAGCACTTACAACTGTAATTATGACTGTTGGAAGATGAATCCTGTGATGAATATGTAAAGTCATGTTAAATTCAAGACTGATAAAACTGGCATGGATTTCTTAAGTTGGAACCCTAAATTAGGTTTAATTTTAGTTCTTGTTAGTATTCTCATTCACCTGTGTTGAATTTCCCAATAATTTTTTTTTTTTTGGGGGGGAAGAGCATATTCATAAAGGACACATGCAAGAAACTGACAGAGTGGTGTGGAAATCAAGCAGTCTGTATTCAGTGTAGTGATGTGATTGTATATAGTGCACTGTCTGGGAACCCTGAAATATATAAGGAAAATAAAAGGAATTACTGATTAGTTGATCAGTGAAAATAGTGAACGAGGCAGCAGTTGTGGAGAAGGTTGCAGGGGAGGACTCCTGGAATCATTTGTGTAAGTACAGGCACACTGAACTTTTCCTTTTCTCCCATAGATAAGTGCTGTCTGTCTTCTGAAATGCATTGAATGTATCACGTGATTCTGTGGGGTTTTTTTAATTATTATTTTATATATTGCCATCTAATGTTTTGAGATTTCCCTAACACTCCCCCTGTAAGCTTGCTAGGTGTGCAATGAAATCCAAAACTAAGTGGGTGCCTTGTCGAAGTTACTTAGGTTTTATTTCTGGAATGCTCTAGTGAAGGAGAAGTTGAAGTTGTCTTCCCAAATGGGAATGAATTAAAAAGGAAATATAGCAGGTCTGGTAGCCATTGCTGTTGCTGAGGTGATAGGAATATATTATAAAAAGCCAAATTCAGGTCTTCAGAGTATAATAGTAAATCAGCTTTGTGAAGGGCTTAAGATGTGTGGAATAAGACCCTGTAGAGTTTAGGCTCAGGAGTGGACACTAAGAAGATTAAAAAAGATTCTGAAGAGGTCTAGGCAATTTTGGAAATGTTTTTACTGGGAACTTTTCTTAATCCAAAAGCATTAACAAGTTCTGCTTTTAACCTCCCTAGGAAATTGCAGCCCTCCCTGAGGTACTATGATAGCTGTAAGAAATAATTTGTACTCTCACTTATTTTACTGTAATGCCTTGTTATTTCCTGGTTGATCAACCTGAAATTGGAACATTATCTATTAGTGCAGCTGTGTTGGCTTCTTACGTGCTGTGAGACGACTGCCTGATTATTTGAAAGACTATTTTTGGATTGTAAATTTGCATAGGAAACTGCTAATCTTTACTTCAGTATCTTAAATTTGGGAGCGGAAATATATATATACACACATATACATAGATAGATATATATTTAAACATGGATGTATTCCGTAATTTTGATAAATTTGTGTGTTGTTCAGTGTTTGCTGCTCGCTTGGAGTGAGAGGTCTGAATATTTCAGTTAACAAGTAATGATCTGCCCTATGTATTCTATACTGAAGGGAAGAGAAAATTCATTCATTGCCTACTCTAATGCTCAGTTTGTGATGCTCTCATATTTTCACTACAAAAGTATTAGCATGACTGCTTACTTTGAAGATTTGTGTGTGATGCCTTCCTCACTAGTTATCTTTCTTGGCTTTTTTAGTTTAATCGCTTTTTGCTACTTATTGGCAAATAATTTTACCTCTTCTTATAGCTAAGAATATATGTCCTATGTTGTTTTGTGTTTCTCTCTTCTGTGTTTGGATAGTGCTTTCATTTACATAGGGACTGTAGTTGTTCCCCTCCGCCTTAAGTAGAGCAGGACTGCTGGAAAAGCTGTGTGAGATGATATGGAGTAGAGGTGGTGATCTGAGTGGTTGTGTTACCTAGTACAAATTGCATAAAAAGAGGTTTTTTTCAAAAGGTCTTTGTTTTTCTTAATTTTTCTGAAACTTTCATGAGCGGTCTTTATGTAGCTTAGCAGTTACATATTAGCATAATATACTGAACACCAATTGCTTCAACTTCTTCTGGGCATTACAGATCAATCTGGCATTCATTTGGCATAGAAAGAATGATTTATAATACCTTACAGGAGAACATAATCAGAAGTCAATGTCTTTTGTTACTACCCAAAGATCAAGGCAAAGCTGAATCAATAGGCAATCTGTAGTACGTTTTGTTTATTACATCTTGACACTTAAAATATTTGGCTTTATAGCTTGTTTTAGCTTATGCAGTTAAATTACTCACTATATGAAGTTGCAAGTAATAGAAAATACATCAGGAACTTGTAGCCTAGCAGGCAACTTAAATTTAATCAGTGAATATATGTATGAATGTTGTATTTAAATTAAAATGTATAACATAGTGTTTGACCATTATTGTTGTAATTGCAGCCAAGAGGCAACAGAAAACATGGTGCATCATTTATCATCACTAGAGCAATTACAGGTAAATATGACTTGTTCTTATGTTCATGACTTATGAGAATGATGTGTGGATTGCTTGTAAAATTTACAATTTCTGCACTTTAGGATGGATAGTGTAATGGAAATAGAGTGCAGGGTACGTTTTCAGGAAGATGTTTTCTGATTACCAATATTGCTGTGTTATTTTTATGTCATTTTTGTGAGCTTTCTTGTCTCTATTAGGTTATTGGGACAAAGCAATAAACGTTATGTCTAAGAAGTTTAGAAGCTCTGCTCTGTTTTGCAAAATGTTGTTGAGGTTTTTTCCCTACCAGCTCTTTCATTGGGTTGTTTGCTAGTTAGACAGTTCTACAGGGAAACTTTAATTTCTGATTATATTACATTGCCATTCAACACTTGCTTTATGCAGTAACTGAATTGCATTTTCATCCACTAGGAACTTCTTTTAGAAATTCCAGAAATGTGTAGTGATTTTTTTTTTATCTGCCTTTTGCATTTACTCTTAAGCATTCATTGGCCCAGGATAGAGGGTTTTTCCCTTAATACCTTTTTCTTTTGTGAGAATATCTGAGATTCTGTGTGCAGTAAGCTGGAGAGTGTTTTAAAACTGCTAGAGATGTAATTTTTGCCTCTTTTTCTGTTATAGGTCCTGCATTGTTTTTGCTTCGGTACATCTGGTACAGGTAGGTTTGATGAAAATACTGCTCAGTCTTTTTATTTGGTAATAGTTTTGCAGCTTTTTGATTTGATGGAAAGTTATTTTTAATGAGAGTAAAATTGAACACTTGTTTAGAATATTGTCCAAGCAATGCTTAGAATATATTCTTTTCATAATTCTAAGTTGTAACCACCTGAGTTGCAGCTGAAGCCTATCTAGAAAAAACCTGGTGTATACTAGTTTGATTTTTCACTTTTATCAGAAGTTTTAAGCTTGCAGTTTGAACATCATTTTTCTTAAAATGCGTATTTGTCCTCCCCAGTCCCAGCTGAAATACTGCAAGTGAAGCTCTTCCCCCCCCCCCCCCNCCCCCCCCCCCGCTTAAGCCTCAGTGACAGGTACGATGGCATGGCAAGATTTGCTTCCTTTGGAGTAATGATTTGGATTTTTTTTTCTTGACAATTCAAACTGTCATACAAAAAATTAATAACTAGTTCAGCAAAATTCATGCCAATTATATATTTAACTTCTGATTCAAAAGGCACTTAAATGGCCTAAGAAACATATTGGGGTAAATACAGTGTTCCTGGAGAATTTCAACTCTATGGTTACACTACTCTGTTGATGCACTTGGCAGGTTTGAAGGTATCAGTTCTACCTTTTTAGGGGTATTCTGTTGGTTTTGAGATATGGAAAGAGACATTAATGTGGCTCTGTGTGAAACAATACTATACTTGAATTCAGCAGGCAATGCTGTTTTCCTTATTGCTGGTGTTTTACTTTATTTGGTGTTGTTCCCCCCCCCCCCTTTTTTTTTGGGGTGGTGATGGTCTCCATACCATCATATAAGCCTAGTTGAAAGGATTCAATTGCAGACAATTAATTTTTCTTCCCTCTCCCCCAGTAGTCATATTTAAAGTCTGATTTCTAGCTTTTATAATTGATTCTAGCTGCTAGTTTTATGTATTTAATAAAAGTGTTTGGGAGGGACCTTGGGAGGCCTCTTGTTTAAAGTCCTGCTAAAAGCAGGAAGAACATTGAATTTGGACTAGGTTCCTTAGAGCTCTGTCCAGCTAAGTGTGGAAAAGCTTAAAGGATGGAGATCCCAAAGACCCTCTGGGTATCTGGTTGCAGTGCTTGACTGTATTCGTAGTGAAGAATTCCTTATGTCAGCTTGGAACCTCCTCTGTTTTGGAATCATACAATCATTTAGGTTGGAAAGGACCTTTAAGATTATCAAGTCCAGCTGTTAACCTAACACTGCGAAGTCCACCAAAAGATTGCTGATGGTTTCTTGTGCTCCTCGCGTAAACCCCAGTGGCTCCCATCTTTATGGTAATCTCCTAGGTGTCAGCTGCTGTTTGGTCCCTCTGAAGCCTTCCCTTCTCCAGGCTAAACAAGTACAGTTCTCTCAGCATTTTCTTGTAGCGCAGGTGCTCCAGTCCCTTGGCCATCTTGGTGGCCCTCCAGTTTATTGGTGGTGTTCTTGTAACGGGGGGGCCCAAAACTGGCTGCTGACCAGATTATAAAGAGTGATAAGTAAATAATCGGTTCCCTTAATATGTGGCTTCGTTCTTTTAATACAAAGAGGGATGTTGTTAGCCTTCATCATTGGCAGGGTGCAGTGTTGATTCATGTTTAATTGCTAAAACCTCCCAGGTGATTGATGGTTGCCTTAAAGCTAAGTGGTCCATCTGGCATGTTTATCTCAGGTACTGCTTTTGTTTGGTGTATGTTCTGATTTAGCCTAATGTTTTTGTTATTTCAGCCCTGCGAAGTTTTCTTTGCCTACTGGACTGGTTCGTCTAGTTAGCAAGCAGATCAACTGGCACCTAGTACTTGCAAGGTAACCAGCTTACATCCTTTTCCTTTCTTGGCAAAAGTGAATGTATTAATGCTCCTCCCTGTGCTGTCCCCATTGGTAACAATGCTGGGTTAATACTATGCTAAAATCATCTTATTCATTTTGCTCAAGAGAAATACTGGAAGCTTTCACAGATAGCCTTGGGAAGGATAGGTCAGTCTGGTACCAAAGGGCTTCCATGCTGCTTCCCTTCATTTAATGCACCTCTTGCTCAGGTCTGAACATCCTTCTAGCTTTTGAGGCAAAGTGCATTGCAGTGCAATTGGTCTCAAACTCAAGTCCTGAATTTCATCAGTTAAAGACCTATAACTTGGCAGGATATAAATTGCTTATTTTAAAATTTGTGGAAAGTGAATGCACACCGTCAAGACTTGTCTGCTTGTCTGTATGTATGGGGAGAATTGATAGTTCCAAGGCTAGAACCAGCTGTTCTGCAGTCATTTTAGCAGCATAAGTCACATCACTGGCTTTTAAAAATAAGCATAAATACATACAGAAAAATGGTTCAATGACATGAAGGTAGCATGGAATGTTTTAGTTCATTAGGTATTATTGCTGAATATGATCAGTAGTTCAGCAAGAGCTCTATACTGTCGAGAGAGATGGTGCTTCTTTGAGGGAAGCAATGATCCCTTTTGATGGACAACATGCCAGTTGCAGTGTTGTATGTTAGGTACAAAGACAGGAGACCTGTTCCTAAGGAGATGACGTAACTTGCTGAAGTATGATAGTTGTTTATTCTAGATAAAGCAATGCATAGTTTTAGATATTGCTGTTATAAAATTATCCATAAGCAACATCTGATTCTGACCTCCCCTGCAGCAAGATTTTAGACACGGTTTCTGTTTTCTTAGAGCTACTAGAAAACAGTGACAGATACATTTCAGTGACATGAAGGGAATCTTATTACAGCACTGAGTGCATTTCTTTTGTTTTCTGTTTTTTTTTAATAAAAATTGATATTTCCCAATTTGTTTTCATTTAGGAAAGAGGAATTTTATATCTAGCTTTGTAGAAAAGCACCTAGAACTTTGCACATTCTGTGAGGCCTGGATTTAAATGAATTTTCACACCTGTATTTTTCTCTTTCAGCAACGGTAAATTGTTGGCAGTCGTTCAAGACCAATGTGTAGAAATAAGGTAACTTAGTATTACCTATTGCTTCATGACCACAGTTGTGGAGTTCTGAGAAAGTGTTTCTAGTCGTTTACTAACTATACTTTTAAAGATTTTTCTGGGTTTTTTTTTTGAATGTTATATATTGTGAAAGTAATCTATGGAATAATCTTAAAATATATTATCACTTATAAAGCAGAAGCCTTCTATTTCTTCTTAGTTCTTGGCAATTCCCCATTTGACCCCCCCGAACACCTCCCCCCTATTTATAAATGTTATATATAGATTTATATAAGTATCTATCTGTATCTCTTTCTTTCTTTCTTTCCTTTCTTTCTTCAAGGTGTGAAAGAAAAACAATCAAGATGCTTCAAAATACTAAACCCAAATCACGGTCTTTCTAACCTTTGCCTTTCTGTTTGCCCTAGAAGTTCTCTCCTAATAAATGTGGCAAGGAGCTAGTTTTCTGCTTCTCTGCAGAGTAGCTGGCATGTATAATACTTCACCTTATTTTACAAGTAATGTGGATTGCTGTAAAGACTGATGCTTTCCCTTTTTCTTCCGTTCTCTAACAACAAGCTCTCCTTTGCCAGTTCAAGAACACATTTAGCTGTAGAATGGATCTTGATTGAATGTGTTTACTTGCTTCACAAAAATCCATTTGCTAGAAGGTCAGACCTTCTATTTATATGTAAAAGAAGCAAGTGTATGAAAATTTTTCAATCAGAAGTGGTATGAACGCCATAAATGTCAGCTTATAGACTATAAAATAAATCTTGTTTCAACTGTATTAATGTAAGTATATTCTTGCATTGTTTCTAAAATTGTAACCTAGAGAATACTGACTACTTTTTTTTTTCTTTTCTTTTTGGCCCCTAAGGATATGCGCTGAAGTTCTGAAATGCTGCTATCCTATTTTGAACAGCATTACTATTAAATGAGGGATATTAGTATTTATGCATTGGGAGGAGGGTTTCTAAAATACTGTTGTTAAACTACTGTAGTTGCCTAAGGGTGAAGGCTACTCTCTGCCTTTTGGAACAAGTAGTTAAATACGTGCATTGAATTGTGCACTTAGAGTATTTTTATAGTGTTCTGTTTATTCTGGAAAATTGAATAATGTTTTTTGCTTATTTAAATCCATATGAGTCTTTTTCTGCAGGTCTGCAAAAGATGACTTTGGATCCATAGTTGGAAAATGTCAAGGTATACAATATGACAACTTCTACATCATTACTTAGCGTCATCATTGTTTATTATTCATGCATTGCGAAGTGGTGGTGTCAGTTTACTTTAAAGACAATGTTATAACTTCTTAAAAGCATTGGGAAGAATCTCTTAATAATTTTGCTTTGTGAATAGCTCCTTTACCCTCCCTCCCCCCTCTCCTTTTCATGACGATTAACACATTAAACCTGAATCTGAAATGAAATGATAGTTAAAATTAATGGGTTTAGGAGACATAATGGAGGTTGGCGGTGGTGAGGTTTATCTTTGAAATTTAGCAAGTCACAATGCCAGATTCTGCTCCTAGGATGGAGTAATGCCGGGCACAAGTATAAACTGGGAGAGTAGTGGCTGGAGAGCAGCCCTGCAGAAAGGGATCTGGGGGTGCTGGTCGACAGCAGGCTCAATGTGAGTCAGCAGTGTGCCCTGGCAGCCAAGAGGGCAACCCGTGTGCTGGGGTGCATCAAACACAGCATAACCAGCCAGTCAAGAGAGGTGATTATCCAGCTCTATTCAGCGTTGGTGTGGCCTCACCTTGAGTACTGTGTACAGTTCTGGGCCCTGCAATTTAAGAAGGATGTGAAGGTACTCGAGTGTGTCCAGAGGAGGGCAACAAAGCTGGTGAAAGGGCTGGGAGGAATAACTTACGAGGAGTGGCTAAGGAGTTTGGGCTTGTCTAGTTTGGAGAAAAGGAGGCTGAGGGGCGACCTCATTGCTCTCTACAGCTTCCTGAGGAGGGAAATGGAGAGGGAGGTGCTGATCTCTTCTCCCTGGTATCCAGTGATGGGACGTAGGGGAATTGTTCAAAGCTGCACCAGGGGGGGTTTAGACTGGACATCAGGAAGCATTTCTTTACCGAGATGGTGGTCAAACACTGAACAGGCTTCCTAGATAGGCGGTTGATGTCCCAAGCCTGTGAATATTTCAGAGGCATTTGGGCAATGCCCTTAATAACATGCTTTAATTTTTGGTCAGCCCTGAATTGGTCAGGCAGTTGGACTAGATGATTGTTGTAGGTCCCTTCCAACTGAAATGGTCCTTTTTATTATATTCTATTTTTCTCCTTTGAAATACGCTTGTAATGATGGTAGGCACCGTGCATTTTTTGATGCGGTTGACTTTTTGTATTGTTCAAGGGATTATATTTATATTTCACTTTTTAATAACTCTTTTCCTTTATCATAGTGCCAAAGGATCCTAATCCTCAGTGGAGACGAGTGGCATGGAGTCATGATTGTACGTTACTTGCTTATGCTGAAAGCACTGGAACAGTGAGAGTGTTTGACCTAATGGGTAGTGAGCTTCTGGTCATTTCACCGGTAAGTGCTCTCTTAGATTAAATATGAATCTAGTAGAACTACTTGTAAGGATAAAAGGTAACTTCCACTCTTTGGCCTTTTTTTTTAATCATGGCTTACTTATACTATGAATACTACGCACAAATGCACCATGAATTGTTTATCATATGATGGATATATTATAGTTAAGTCACGTGTAGCACTTGCAAAGCATATCCTTTGTGTTGTTTGTATCTAGTCAGAATCTTCATCTTTCTTTTCTTATTCTTAGAATTGAGGTAGATCTGCAGGTATATTAGATTGTGACAGTATAGAATCATCTGCTTAGTATGTGTGAAAATAATTAAAATTTGTAGTAGTAGATTACAAATATGCATCTTGTATGCAGAGTCACTTACAAATTAAGAAATATTGCTGATAAAGCAATATGAGGATTTTTTTTTGGGGCGGGTATGAGAATATATAATTGCTGTTGGCTTGCCCTGCACTGTATATTTTATATTTTGCATATTCAAAGATTGCATTCAACTAATTTGGGCAAGTGTGTTTCCTTTGTATATTGTCTTTGCAGACTTTATAGTAATAAGGTTTCTTTAAAATCAAGGTAAAAGGAAGTCTGTATTTGTTTTTCAGTAACCAAGACACTTTCTCTCTCTCTTTTTTTTTTTTAATCCCTTTTCTCTCTCAATGTTTGTCTGCATTTTTGGGTAAAGACAGCAAGTTTTCCAGGGGATCTGAGTTATGCTATTGCTGGATTGATCTTTCTAGAATACAAAGCAAGTGCCCAGTGGTCAGCTGAACTGCTTGTTGTTAATTATCGTGGAGAACTGAGAAGTTATCTTGTAAGGTAAGCATAATTTTTGGCTTGCTTTGAGAAAGCACTGTGAACTTCAAAAGAATTCTTTCCACTTTTTAAAGAAAATAAATCTGAAATAATATATGTACTTTTTTACCCCAATACTTAGTGTTGGAACAAATCAAAGCTTTCAAGAAAGCCATAGTTTCAGCTTTAACAGCCATTATGCCAGTGGAATAACTACTGTAATTTATCATCCTGGTCACAGGTAAGTGTTCCATTTGCTATTTGCCAATAATATGGAAATGATGAACAAAAGTGTCAAAATAAACGTCGACGTGTGTTGTATAAGGATGGGGAGGAAAAAAATGTATTTTAATATTGGTATTTAGTGAATCAGTAATAAGTAGTATATCATTGTACGTATGAAAGAAGTCCTAGGTGATGATCTCACTTTATGAATAGAATAATGAAAATCAAGTTGTGTCCTTTACTCTTTGAGTACCTTGCATAAGCAGCATCTTTTAGAATGTCAGGAATAGTTTCAAAAGACATCTCTGAATTTGATGGGGGTAAGGGCTGATGTATAGTTTGTTTGTGGTGTTTTGGTTTGGTTTTTTTTTTTCCTGTCAGGATTTGATTGTTGGACTCATTGGCCAGCCCATTTTCCCTAGTGTTCTGTCAGGCTTTGGTCTTTGGAGTTGCCTTGTATGTGCATTTTCTCTATTAGTAATGTGTTGGGTACAGATACCAGACTTGAAAGATGGACTAATTGACTGCCTGCTCTTGAACCAGGTGTAGTTGGAGTAGGTCCTGGTTAGCTGTTTACTTATGTTAAAAATGTGCCTGCCTTTTTAATATCTACTTGTTATATAGCAAGATAAACTTAGCCACTTATTTTTCTATTTCTCTTCAGTTCTAGGAACTAAACTTCCTTCTAGATATTTTTCTTCTTAGATCCACTAGGATTGAATTTGTTAGCGTAATATGTGATATCACTGTCTTGTTTTAATTGGAAATTAGGCTTGGCTATAGAATACTGGAAGAAACTCACTGTTTAAAAACTTGTTCTCATTCTTCAACATTAATTTTTTTCTAAGATAGATATGACAGCTCACTTAAATATTATTAATAAGAAGTAATGTTCTTTCAGCTTATTACTTCAAGAGATTAATTTTGAGTATGGTTTCTTCTTTCTGCCTAGTTCGTATCTAGTAAATCCACATAATTAATACTCCGTATACTAAATCTAGTGTTTTGAGGTAATCGGTGTGGGTGATGGAGCTTTGATAGCGCTATCTGACCAGGCAACAGAACCTACTCGTTCCTTCCTTTGGTCACACCAGGATTAATGGTTCTTGACGCTTGTTTCCGAAGTTATCTTTTCTGCTCCTAATATTAGGAAGCAGATTGATTAGAACAGTGAGTGTTACAAAGAATATTGGTTAATATTCAAAGTATAGTCAAATAATTATTCTGACAATTATAATAGATGGATGTGCTTGCTTTTCATTTTTGGTTCATTTCCGAGCAAATGATGTCAGAACTGTTAAACTCTTATAATGGATGAACCCATTAACAAGAAAATATGTAGCAAATCAGTTGGTGTAGTTGTCAACCAAATAATATGGACATTACTTTGTGTGTGCTAATGGCAACTTATTGTCATAGAGGTTTAAGGGGGGGGGGGGGAGGCAAAAATTTCAATTTTTATTTTCCTTCTTTCTTCCTACCTCCAAGAGAAGTAATAACTTTGATTTTTCCTACTATTCTTACAAGATCTTAGGTTAACGTTTTTAAAACTTGATATTAGTGTGAAGTAAAAGAGCATGAGACAATGCTGGTTTTGTGCTTAGAA
Organism: Anarhynchus alexandrinus; assembly: GCA_008711295.1. NCBI lineage: Eukaryota > Metazoa > Chordata > Aves > Charadriiformes > Charadriidae > Anarhynchus > Anarhynchus alexandrinus. The sequence continues at coordinate 1,375,715 of VUYV01000079.1, read as the reverse complement.
CAGTTTATTCAGAGTATTAGTAATTAAAGTTGTTTTTTATGGAAGCTTATGGCTGGCATATTTTGTTGTTGTTGTCTGTATTACATATTTTCTAGGGAGAGAAATGTCCTGTCCTTACATGAAAAGATGTGGTTGTATCTGCTGTGAAGTAGTAAGTTTGTGTAACGTGTGTGGTGTACACATTCAGAAATTACTTGTTTTTATCACAAAATATTCTGACTCGTTCCATGAAAATAAAAACAGTCAGGTGGAGTCCCCTGTGACGGTAGTATCTCCTGCTCTGTGCAGACAGTTGACTTGAATAGTAAAGTTGAAAAATTGATACTTGAAAGAACATACAATTGAATGGAAAGCAGAAAGAACCAATGTTTTGCCCTTCGTGTAGGCAAGTCATCTCTGTTTTGAATTTATTCTGTGCTAGAAAGCTTCTAAATTTGATGTTAGAGAACTCTAAATTCATGAGCAGGATCTCTTGCTGAAATTGTCTTATTATCCAAAAAAAACACCAAAAAACAGGAGGGGGTGAAGAGAGGCAGTATTTCTCAATTGTGCACTTGAGAAAATTGTGGATACATATGAACACTTCAAAGTTTTCATTTTCAGTAATGTGAATTTTGATCACCTAAGTTCAACTTTTAAGTTTCACTTTGTGCTTTCTTGCATTTCATTTAGTTTCAGATGGTGAAGTTATACTGCTCTGTCTCTACTCCTTGTAAGCCTTGACTTACTGCACTCTGTATTGCTGTGTATTTGCTCACTGCCTATTACAGTGCAGTTAAATAGTGCTTAAGAACTCAATATGCTTTTTTTTTCCAACTGGACGTATGATAATTGCAACGATAATATTTCAGTAGGGAATGTATCTGAATCGATAGGAAAACTTGAAACAATAGTTTTGGGAAAAAGTCTAATAATAAGTTTCATTACTGTTGAAAAGTGTTATACCTTAATTTAGATGCCTAATGTTGTTCTCATGTGATTCAGCCTTCATCTGTGACAGAATTTATGGTGCGCTTTATTTGACAAAACTTAAATGTCTGCTTTAGTGTGAGCTCTTGGTAAGCTCTAATGGAAGGTTCAACACCTTGTTTATTTTGAGTATCTTACTCTGGAGCTGAATGTCTTACTTCAGGGTTATCTGCAATTGGTACAGAAAATGTTTGATGTTAGAGCCTAAAATGTGTGATGGTTGCAGGAGATGAAAGGTTTTAGATTCAGTTGGAATTTGCTTGTTATACCAAAATTGAGTGAAGAATTGCGTAGAAGTCTCAGGCTTTTCTTGGTTGCCTCACTTATCTTTAGCCCAACTTTGTAGAAACTTTTGAAACAGAGTATAGTTGAGGTACTGCAAGGGCAGCCACTTTTTTGAGACATGAGGAACCTCTGGAGATCATCTGATCCATTCCCCTTCATAGCAGGGTCAACTGGAGCAGGTTGCTTGGAGCCATGTCCCTGCAGTCCACCTGTATCCTCCCTTAGGAGCACGGTGTGAGTCAAGGCCTCTGATGTTCTGGGATAGCTGCTCCTGTGGGTGGTGGGGCTGAGCCTGGCAGTGCATCATCACAGTTGCTGAGAACATGTACAGAAAGAGTTTCTGGCCATCACTTTCTGCAAACTGCTGTACAAAATGCTGCATCTGTCGGCTGTGCTCTAGGCCTGGCACTCATAGGTCTTCTTCTAGGACTTGTCAAAAGGGTTCCTGACCCTTGCTAATCAGGATTCAGCTGGAAAAAAGCTTAAAGCACTCTTTGATCAGGAGCAGCTGGCAGACCTTGTTAAAAGCTTCTAGAGCTTGCTAGCTAGCTCTTCCTGGTAATGGCGTGGAGTTCCTCAAAGGCTTCACAGGAGTCCTCTGATGATCCAAGAAGTGTGTAGAAGATTAAAAGTGTCTAGAAATGGAGCATAGAAACTGCTGCATGCTAGCAGTGCTCTGTGTAGAAAACATATGCAAGAGTAGAAATTATTTACTATTTTAAGTACAAAATGATGTTGCATTGATCTTGATGTCCATAACAGCATGATAGACAAAACTTTCCCTTCTAGGGAGTTACTGTAGTGTCAGATATTAACTTAATGTCACTTTGTAACCCATCTGGAGTGGCATAAAACTACAGCTGATACTGGTGTGATTTAAGAACCCAAATATTGGCCAGGAAAAGTAATTTTTCACATTACCGGGACAAAAAAAGTTGTTGGCTTGGTATCTTCTTCTTCAGGCTGAGACTAACTTAAAAAAAAAAAAAAGTAAACAGGGAGAAACCCTCTCCTGTTGCTGTTCCCAGTCTACCTGCCAACTTGTTATTTTGGAGTCATCTCCTGTCTAGTCCTGAAAAAATAATTGGTAAACAAGTCCAGATCTTTGCTAAGGCTCTCAGGAGGACCTTTCATTTTCTTTTGATGCCAGTTGTGTTATTCATCTTAATAGTTTCTGTCCCTGCTGTTGCATTTTGCTCTCTGAAAAGCTTTTTAAAATTTTAAGTACGTGCTGCCATGATGAATTTCTCTTGCAGTCCTGGGAGAAGGCTTTTTGTCTTGAGGTTGTGTATTTTGTGTGTGTCTAAACTGATATGACATCGTCATTCCAGCTGTCATTGAGTTTCATTTATCCTAAAAGATGCTTCAGAATTATAAATATGTTGCACCCTATGTGACAGTTTTTCCAAAATGTCTTTGAAAAGATTTATCTTGATGGAGTTTTTGAGAGCTAGTTCAGGCAGTTTTGGAGCTACTGCTGTCACTGTTATTGACAATTCTTCTTTTGGTCTTTGTGCTACTATTTGTCTCTTAGTCACCTCTGGCACTTTGCGGTCAATTGCAATTGAGTTTTAGTCACTGATGCTGTTGAAATTTTTAATTCAGTGGCATGGTGCAATGGAAATTGGAGCTTATGGAAGAAAATGGCCTATGGATGGACCAGACTGTAGATAAATTAATCTTCCAGAGGATTGTGCCCACTGTCTTTAGGTTATTAGAAATTCACAGTTGTGTTGTAGTGATTTCATGAAGTTCTTGTTTACTGATTTTTAATTTTATTTTTTGTAAAGCTTTCCTCATGAAGGGCTGTGAAAGAGAGTGAAACTTGCTTTCTGTGCTAAAAAAAAAAGTTAGGAAATAGATCACTTCATGTGTAATGATCTATGTAACATTAATCTTGCCAACATCTTTCAGAATTTTAAGATGTGTTTCATGATACTGGACTGTGTGCTCAGATGTTTGGGTACTCAAACATGCTTTTTCTTGGCAAGCTAAAATGGACATAAACTGCATCATGTACAGCAGGGTAGATGAAGTATTTTGCCCTAAAAGCTGGAAAGGTTGCTGGAAAGGAATTCCATATGGCATGCTAGGTCTCTACTGAAAGTTTGGTGTTTGGTTCTTTGTGTGTGTTTTTGTTTTGGTAGAGGTATGTGCTGCAAGATATTTGAAAATGTATTACTTCCTTGTTTTTTACTGAAGTTCCTCAGAAGAACTACATAGTGTGTCTAAAAGATGGCTTTTGTACGAGTTAGGGGCAGCTCTCACATTCTTTGATCAGTGGCAGCGTGTCAAGCTTCTCCAGTAGAACAATCATAGGCAGAGGAAAGTTGCAGAATGTCAGGGAGAAGGAAAATAAATACATGGAAAGGATTATTCCAAATGGATTATTAACTGTATGACACTTAATCTGTGAGATTTTTTCTTCCCAAGTACGCTTTTCCCCCAGTAATCAGCAGAAAAGTTGATATTAAAATGTTTTGTGTAGTTCTGAGAACTGTGGTGTTTATTGGTGGCTGTACCTCATGTATTATTGTTTTCCGTGTTCCTGAAGGATTATGTTCTTCTTTCCAAGCCTTCCTCAGTTAAAGTAACTTTCTTCATGAAAGAATAACAAACTATTCAAGTAACTTCTAGTATTTGCTGTTGTCCCAAAGTTGAGTGAAATTAGACTTGCTTTGTTGTCCTGCTCTTTGTTTCCAATTTCCTCGGTTGCTTGAGTATGGAGTTGCTTAAATATTCTGGTTTTCAATGTTTGCCTTTCCATTATTGTTATTGTAAACCAACCCCTATAGTCTTTGAGAGTCCTGGTACCAGAGATATCTTCAGGTTGAGCTGGTGCTTAGTATAACTTGCAGAACAAAGTACTCTCTTCTTCCTAGTATTTTGGGCTAAAGTGACGTCTCCGTACGTTGCTCTGAGTTCCTGTCCAAATATTTACTTGAGAATTGTCCAACCAATCAACCAGAATGAAAAACCAGTATCAAAACCAAACAGTTGGTGTTGATTTGAAACTTAAAATATAAAGGAACTTGGGTTCCTTTAAGGCGTAAAGTTTGTTGCATAAAAGGCTTAATGCAGTTTTGTATTACTAGCTTGTTCAGGAAAGAGGAATGCACTGTAGGAGTTGTTTGGTATTTTAACACTGCGATTGCTGTGCTCACCAAGCAACAGTTGTATTCTCTGCTTAACAAGTAGCATTCAAGGTGAAGTTTCTTCTGCGATCTACATAATGAAAGAGTACAGTCCTCCCTTGCTGCTGTGCTGGTGTTGGAGTTCTGTCACTGATTGTCTAATACCGTGCTTTGCTAATTGTTGCCATTTTCACAACCCAGTTGCTTTGCTAAGCATCTGTGGGAAAGCTATGATGGGGAAAATTTGTCTGCATTTTTCATGAACGCTCAGTTAGAAATTTTACATATTCTGGAGTTAAACAGCACCTCCTTAAGGGAGAAGTAATTACTCTTAGCTGTGCTGTGCTATACTTTCTGATCATAAGACCAATCCAAAATTACTCATTTTCCTATTAAATATGACGGTAGACTGAGAGTCACCTATTGCTGTTTTTGTGGAAAATGGGGAAAGTGATTTCTGTTTTGCTGTCTTAGGCAACTCTCTACGCCACAAAATAACTAAAACTCTTAAGAATTTTAGCAGACCGTAAGCATCCGTGGTAGGAGTCATCTTGCTGTATGTTTGTGAGTACATACTGGGAATGTTAAATAAGTTTTACTGACCTCTTAAAGAGGAATAAATGTGGAAGGAAAACGTTTTTCTTTTTTCTTCCCCCCCTTCTTTTTTCTTTCTGTTCACTCTCGCAGGAAATGTTTTGAAATGCACTCAAATAGCAGCTGAGAGCTATACGAGCATCAGCCACTAGGTGGTAGAACATTTCAAGAGTAAGGCCGACTTTGAAAATTGATAAAGGAGTGTTCTCTGGCTCTTCCAATCTGTGCCTTTTTGCAAATACTTCACTTTTTGATGGGTTTTTCACTAAAATAAAGCTTCCAAACAAATTTAGACATCTGTTCTCAAAGTGTTCATCAAAGTAATCGTCAGTTAAATATATAACTGCTTGTTAATATGGTAAAAGAGCTTCAAGGGAAAATATTTTGATATCTTTTAGTGGCAATCAGCAATAATTGTAAGAGTCCCTCTAAGTTTTTAAAATATCATCTACTGTGTGTAATGAAATTATTGCATGCACATTTATAATTGGTAGAGTGGCTTTACTAAACAAAACTGAACAACTTTGAGGCATTCAGTTCCTCAGTAAAAGAAGAGTAGTTTTTGTACCACATCTGAATAAATGGAAACCTAATGCTTAAACAGAATAACCAGAACTTTTCATAAACTTAATTTGTAATTGTTATCATTCTTTGAGGGTAGGGGAGAAACTCAAACTGTAGATAGACATATTTTCTTTTAAATGTTGGGAATTGTGCCTTATTTGGAAAGCTAGAGATGAGAATGGAAAGGGATAGATGCTGAAAATAACAAGTGTTACTCAATTAATATTTAAGTCTTTTTGTCCGTGAACACCCTGAAGTTTAAAAGTTATTGGGGCTGTTAGGTATCTTAATATACACTTTGTCTTTTTGTTACTGCAAGCAACCTGCTATAGTTGTGACTTAAGACAATTAAAATACACTTATGTATCAGTATATGAAATCATAATATGCCTTTATATGTTTTACAGACTTCTGCTTGTAGGAGGCTGTGAAACAGATGAAGATGGAGTATCTAAAGCAACTGGTTGTGGGATATCTGCTTGGAGAGTTCTGTCAGGCTCTCCCCATTACAAACAGGTCACTAGTTATGAAGATGATGTTAGAACAGTAAGTGTGTTTCCTCATTTTATTGGATGAATATTGTCACTGGTGGTATTATTTAACTGGAAGTTCAATGTGAATCTCTTTGAAAGAAGAATTTAATGTGATGTTTTGCTATTTCGTAAGCTATGATGTGAAGTTCTAATAAGTTCTCTCTTCTGCGCAGCATCTGTCTATTTTTGCTTTTTCTGATTTGAGCTTTTAACTTCTTGATTAGTACTTGTGTGTATTTTTTTTAAAAAAAAACAACAACGGACCAACAAACAAGATAACAAGAAATAACAAAAAAATTATAGGGTGGAAATAATACAAACGCTGTTGTTGTGTACTGTGATATGTTTCCTATCTTTGTTGGAAAAAATCCAGTTATTTTTGTCTTTTTATTACTTTATAACAAAAGGCAGCACACCTGAAAGAAATGTTTCAGTTTAAGTCTGACTCTTGATTTCTTTTGCTTTTAGTAGAAGTAAATGTTTGATTTGGTAACAACTAACATGTGGATATACTGAAATCAATTTGCAGTTCACTAGGATAAATTACACTATTTACTTTTATGTAGGTATTGCTTAGTATTAAAAGTAAGCTGTTAATTTCATTGCAAATGGGTAGTGCTTTTCTGTGGCTTGATGCATACATAATGCAATGGGCAAAGTTATACAAAACTGCATTTTATTATCCTTGTATTATTTTAAAATAGTCAGTCCTATGGAAGTTTAAAGAATCCTGCAGAGTTGTTTTAGTACTTTAGATATGACTTAGTGTTTGGTGCATAACATAATATATGAGATTTGTCTTTCATTGTATGATATGTTTCTGTTCTTACAGGCACAGAGAAGAGGATTATTAAGGATTATGAATTTAAGGTTTTACAGCAGGCGGGGAACAGAACAGGTATTAAGGTCTAGGTCTATCTCAGAAATGTATTTTGCTAACATAATTGTCCATTAATGACTGCCTGAGAGACTGGTTGAAAGTAGTTTTTAATTTATGCAACTTAAGAATTAACATTTGTATAAAACTTATCAAAAATAATAAGCTTTTACCGTTAAATGGAGTAGCTTGCCATTTATTTGGCTTGTTTAAAAATCCAATTAGTTCATCTGCTAAAGCCTGAATCTTGGGTTTTCAGCATACTCGCAGGAACAAGTCTAGAGATGTAGAATTCAATATTAAATGTAAACTCTTACTCAAAAAGTAAGAGTTAGTTATTTCTTATTGAATGTAATGATCATAGCATGTTAAGTGTGTTATATATGCTACAAGAAGGGAGTAGGTTGTGATGGTGTCTCTCAGCTATATGCCTGAGAGAGAAGTAAGAGGAACTCCAAAACTCAGCTTTCTGCACTACACCACTCCCACTAGAAGACAAACAAAACCTCTCTCACCTTACAGCCCAACATTTTCATACAGTGTGGGAAAGAAAAAAATGAGTGGATTCAAACCAATCATTCATGGCTTAAATAGGGCAGAGACAACAACTTATTTCTTACAGTCTCTTATGAGATACATTTTGCTAAGTAGCTTCAAAAGTTTATTATGGGTCAAACTTATATTAGCGGGACGCATGTGAAACTAATGAAACTGCTGATCAGAATCAACTTGTTCTTAACAAACCCTGGGTATGGGTCTTCTGTTCTTTTCTCCCCTGAATGAGTGAGTGTTAAATGAGAGTGTCATGCTGAGGCGTAGGTATGTGCTCTCTGTATTTCTAAGGCTTTGCACTGTCTTAGGAACTACCCATGCAGTACTGCACCACCTTCTCCTATCTCTTGGCTACTACTTATGTGTAGCCTTTGTTTCATTCCTTTTTTTTTCTTTCCCCCTTTCACTTCTTGAAAAAAAAAAAAAAAAAAAAAAAAATCTTTTCCCTTCTTTTGCTTTACAAGGAAAGAACAGTAAAGAATCTGTCTACCACCCTCACTGTGTCCTCCTGAGGGGAAAAATGGCTGAAGTTATATGGACTTTGGAAATAACCGTAATAGATTTTTTTGGGATGTTTAGGTGACTGGTTAAAGAAGAAATTGCATGCTTGATTGGAAGCGGAAAAAAAAATCTTTCTGAATCTCTCTCAAGGGTGGTATGGGGAGAGATTTTATTTCCTTCACTGAAAATATGAGAAGGCTGAAGTAAACTTTTTTACTGGAAGGCTAGTACTGAGTGTAGCTGTACTTCACTGCACTTGCCAGTCCTAAATTTACAAAGAAAGGCAGAGATTGTTATTCATCCTTGAATGTTTTAATCCAGTTTCAGAGATGATAGTTTAAATATGTGAGGTATAGTTTATATTCTTAGTGGAAAAATGGGAAGAGAGTGAAGGTATGACAGGCACAGCAGCTAGAAGACTTGTATATTAGAACGAGCTATATTGGGATTTGATCCTTGGTGTCGCTAACCGAAATGATACTTATGAAATGTGAAGTGCCAGCCTGCTGAGGTTTTCAGTATCTTCTTCTGCAGTTCCCTTAAGTTGACAAGCTGTTTACTGAGGCAGCGTTGCCTGCTTTGCCAAAGGACTGATTAATGTCTATAGGTAACAGTGCTCAGGTGGTAAATTTGAATGTGTTAATGGCCACCCAACATCTAAATTTAACAGCAAGAGATTTATCACTGACTACTGAGTAAATGTTTGACTCTTTTTAAGATCTGTGATGTATACCGCTGATCATTTATCTGAATGGGTTATATGTTTTAGCTATACATTTCTAAGTCCTTTAACAGTCTTTTGTTCTTTGCCCTCTGCGTGCAAATTGATTTGTAAAGAGAATTGCCATCAGTAGGTGTGTACAATTCCTTGGCAAAGTACAGCAGAGATTGCAGTATTCTAGCTGCTTAAGAATATAATCAGAGAATACTTATGATTTTTTTTAAAATATAGATAATTCTTAATTGGCATGGAAAAAGCCTAATAATGCTCTCCTTTACAATGCTTGGATTTAAGCAGTGCTCTCAATAGCTGCAAACCACTGTACAACAGTGAGCAGATTATTTGGTCATCATTGTTTCTGCAGCATAGCTAGAACTTAAAACAGCCCAAGATATAAAATAAAAATAATGAAAAACAAACAAACAAGCCTTAAAACAATATTGTTATCTTCAAGTTATACCTACCATTAACGTGCTGTAGAAACACCATTAAAGCTTCTTAATCATATAGACATCTAGTAACTTTTCTGTATTTCACTTATGCTGGGGTGTTTTCCAAGAGGGGAGGCGCTGACTTAAAAACTGATTAGCTGCATGCTTGGACAGTTCTAACATTACCGTAGTGTGAATCTTTATTAGGAAGTTTTTAAAAGCAAACTACGCTAACAAAATGGGATTTTATAAACTATAATTTTGGGAATCTACATCCAGCTGTCTCTCAGTGAAGACTAGACTCTCCGAGAACCTAATGATCTTTCTGAAAACACAGAAGTTGTGTTGGGGTATGTGTGAATGAACATAAATTGTGTTTTCAGAAATTGTTACACATTGCCGGTGGCACTAAGTTTGACTTTAAAATTTGAGTGTATGCTTAGAGGCTCTTGTCTCATGGAAATAATGTATAGATCCACTTGTAGTTGTGTGGGAGTTCATGAATGCTTAAGGAAATACTTTGTTAGAAGTACGATTTGCCTCTTAAGATACCCAGAGCTGAAGGAAAACTTAATCATGAGAGTTTTAGTAGCCTTGATGAAGTTTACTTACAGATGTTGAATTATTTCATCTGTATGGACTTATTCTGATGTTTGTTATATTGCTGCTTAGTCTGTTGTTAGCCAAGAGATTCTTAAATTTTGATTCAATGTCGTGAAAAGAACAATGTGTGCCTCCAAGATCTTGTCATCTATGTATTTTGTTTAAATTGTAATAATGCCCACCAAAAAACTTGCTCCCAGGGAGGAAGAGCTGTACTAAGCTGTGTGTTGGTAACAGTCTTCCTTGGGTGGACCTGAGAGGGTGGACAGTAGAAAACTGAGGCTGCTGAATATTTTCTATGAACAGATGATTTGAGAACAACCTGCAATTTTTCCTCCAAGTAGCTCTGCATTGCCATCTCCGGTGTTCTCCTAAGAATACCACACTTTGAGATTTTATTTGCTACGTAACAATGGGATGCAGAATTTCACATGCCTAAAGATTTTTTTAGTATTATGGTAGTGTTCTTCCTATATACAGGTTGCTTTCCTCTTCCATGCCACAATTGATATTTTACCTTTATTCTGACTTTTACCATAGGTGTTTGTTTTCTTGTTGGGTTTTTTTTTTGGTTTGGTTTGGGGTTTTTTTGTTTGTTTGTTTGTTTTTAATTTAAAGCATGTGACATTTTCAGGATGGAAGATTATACATTTTTTTTTTTCCTAAAATATAAAAAATACTTCAGGGTTTGGGGGATTTTTTTTTTTTTGAGGAGGGTTTTTCTTTTTGTGTGTGAGGGGTTTTTTTGTTGTTTGCTTGTGTTTGTTTTTTTTTTTTTTACTTTGCTAACATAATGTTTGGCAGGATGGAGTTTTCAAGATGAATCTTTCTCCTGATGGAGCTCTTCTGGCAGCTATTCATTTCTCAGGAAAACTGACAATCTGGTCTATTCCATCTCTTAGACAACAAGGAGAATGGGACCAAACTGATCAGGTAAGAAGGATGTAGATGTTTAGGAACTTGCAGTATATATCTTAATCCTCTGGAGATGTGTTTTCCTAGGAGGTGAGAGTAGTTCAGATAATTGTGCTTTAGCTGTATGTTATCTTTCCAGTCAACTCCTTATTTTTCAAGAGCCCTATATTTACTTTTACAATAATCTTTCTATGTTTTAACTCTAAGCCTTAAACTTCAAAAGTTAAGAAAAAGAACCAGTTGTGTTGCAGTGAATTTTTCATGAGGCTTTTTGGTGCCAAGTGGGTAACACTGGTAGAGATAGACTGAAATGCTATTTTGAAATATAAGTGAAGGCCAACACGGTAACTTTGTTGAAATGGTTGAAACCAAATTCTGCTGGATGTCTAATGGGTTCATCTATTTCTCCCTCAAAAATTACCCTGCCTTCTGCTAGATAATGCTCCAGAATAGTTTGTTGATCAGATTGGTATTAGTAAGTCACATGCTTTCTACAGGAATTGTTTGCAAAACTAAGTAGGGGAACTTAAGTTAGGAATTGTCCAGACACCGGCAAACTTTTATGTGACTAGTGTGAATTTAAACACTGGGAATTGAAAACTGATTAGTTTTCAAAGAAAATTCCAAATAACTAATACACTCTCTGGGTAAAGATAACACTTTATTTTAATGAGGAAAATACATTTGCATTTTGAAGAATGACAAATCTGAAATGATGCACGCTAGTATGTGAAGTATTCTGGTTTTACTCCCGTTGATTTCTTGACTAATAGCTACGGAAAGGCTTTTCGCTTGAAGCACTCTGAGTTATGTTCTAAACCTACAAGACACGAACCAACATCAGGTCCAAACAGGGTAGCCAGTCAAACGGGATCTTTGGTCACTGGACATATATGGCATGAATTACCAGCAATATTTCCTACAGAGTATTGGTCTGAGATGGTTTTATTGTACATAAGTATGTTTCTTATTAGAAAATTATTGTAGAATGAAACACTTGCTACTTAATAGTAAATAATTGTGTGTTAGTATATATGCTGATTAATAAATCCCCATGCTATGTTTTCCTTAAATGTTTGCAGTTTTTGATTCTTCTCTATAATTTCCTTTTGCAGGGTAAATCTTTGCACAGTGTGTTGACTCCTTTAGAAATTCCAAAGAAAAAGATATTTCCTCCAGTTTTTGTTGACTGTTTTTAAATTCCTCAAGTTTATGTATTCATATGAAGCAGACAGTTTTCCCCACACTATATTGAATTAATCTGCAGTCTAAGCATTGTGCAGTAGGTACTATAAGGTCCACAACAAAATGTTTCTTTGACATAGGCACAGGCTTCTATAATGAGGAAGAGTACAAAATGAAGAAAGGTGTCTTTCTTTCGGTATCTTGATGACTGTGAGGTTAAATGAACATTTTCAAGAAAAATTACAAAAAAGGTCAAAAACTTTGACTATAGGAAAGACTTCAGTCAATAAATACTTGTCGAGGTAATAGTATGTTGCCACTTATGTGCTGTGATCTTTTTGATCTGATTGCGAGAGCAAGACTACTGACTTGGAAACATGGCTGTGGTGCTGTGTAGCTTGAGTTTGGGTTCTTATAGGTAAGCAGTCAGATCTGGTTGGGCTGTATTGACTGTGAAACTACTCTGGGTTTGGCTGGGATGGAGTTCACAGCAGCCTGAATGGTGCTGTGTTTTGGATTTATGACCAAAACTGTTGATAACTCACCAGTGTTTTAGCTATGGCTCAATAGTGCTTACACAGCTTCAAAGCTGCCTCTGTTTCTCGCTGTTGTCCCCCAAAGAGTAGTTTGGGGGTGTGCAACAACCTGGGAGGGGACACAGCCAGGACAGCCGACCCCAACTGACAGAAGGGATATTTCATGCTGTGTAACATCACAATCAGCAATAAAAACAGTGCAGGGGGAGGTAGCCGTGGCTCGGAGACTGGGTGTGCATCGGTCTGCTTGTGGGAGATGTGATGCAACGGCAATCATTCATCTTGTTTCTCACCCCCGGCTTTCCTTTGCTTATTAAACTGTCTTTGTCTTGACCCACAACTGTTACTGCTTTTGCTGTCCCTATGCTGTCCCACTGGGGAGGGGAGTAAGCGAGTGGCTGTGTGGTGCTTTGCTGCTGGCTGGTGACAACCCACCACAGAAATGTAGTTCCAAGCTTTTTTAGGAAAGTACTTTTAACAGGCAAAAACCAACCAAACAACTTGTGCTCCAAGTTGTGCTTTTGTGTTGGCAAAAGTATTGTGTGTGTATATATGTGTGTATGTATGCATATCTATCTATATCTATTTTTACTGCATGCTTCAGATTTTTGTGAGAATACAGATTTTGCTCAAAGGTGTTTATAGCGAATTGTTGTGTTTTTCTTTGTTTTTAGTGATAATGTGTATGTATTCTGAAGCAGTTTTCAGGGCTTTATCATTTGGTGAGGGTGGTGTAAAGGAGTGTTCAGTATTTGACTGTTTTCAGAATGATTTTTATAGGTGAAAATAATGTCCAAGTACAATGGATCATTTTATAATGTCTGTGATTCCTACTTAATTGTCACCAAACACTTATTAAATTAGCTTCAAGTGGCCTAGTGTTTACTTTTAATTAGTAGACCCTTTTCTTTCTACTAAAATATTGTTTGAAAATACCTTCTACTTTACCCAAAACTGTCTTAGTTGTCTGAGCTGTACAATCTGCCTGTACTTCCATTGCATTGCAGTTAGGGGCAGGATTACTGTCATCTGTATTTGTGTAGTTCCCATGCATTCTGATATTACTAAATAAAGTTTAAAAAACCAACACAGCAATAGCTTACTAATTCTAAACATTGCATTGCATCATTAAATAATGCAGCTTCTTTTGCTGCACTAGTCTTGAAAGGGTCTTTATAGTTATGAAAATAATCAGAATAAACACTTAAGGCACTGTACTAGGCTCGTACTCAAGGACCACTACGCAGAGCAAACAGGACTATTTCAGAGATTCTTCTTTTAAATGCTTGTAGTTCTGTGTATAGATGTGTAAAGCAAACAATTGGTGGGCTTCTGATTATTGGAGAACCTTTGTTTCAGAAATGTTAAGGGTATGATTGCTGTTTAATGATGACTAGGCCAGGTCTATTGGTACTCTTGTTTTCTAGTATGGTGTTTTAGGAATCCAGAAGTCTATTTTGCTATGATTTTTTTTTAATTTAACTGTCTGAAGAAAAGTACAATGCCACTGCAGCAGCTGTACGTTTTATGTTCAGGAAAAGCTTGAATTTCTGGGGAGCATTTTCATTGAAAAATGAGTGGGTCAGCAACAGAGTAAATAAATAGATTTTCTGTGTTATAAAGAATTACTTGCATATAATCCTTTTTTGTGTCGCGCTATTTTTTTTTTTTTAGCCAGGTTATGATGAGATCAACCCAGACTGGAGACTCTCTAGTGAAAAAAGAAAGAAAATAAAAGGTATGTGGTACAGTTAGATCATTAGTTTATACCATTGTGTAATTACAAATATTTGCACAAATACACAAAGACCTGAAATGGCTTAATTAAATCTCAATTAGAGTAGCTGCCAAAATTGTGTGTATGATTTGAATTTGTAGCATGGCATAGCTAAATGAGTGTTACAATAAGTTGGTTTTTTTTTTAAATCCTCTCTTAGGAATACTTTTGTAGCCATAACCATAAATAAGACAATATTTCAATGAGTACAGGACTTCATTTATTATTAATCATGTCATTATGACTCTGTAGAATGCTGAACATTCAGCAGGTGTCTCAGCTTGTATTAGAAGCCACTACATCATAATATTGTACGTAACATGTTATTAGAGTCCACAGTCTAAAACCTAAACTTACCTTTACCTTTTCTTTCTATGAATGTCTAATAAGTCTTGAAAGCTAACGTAATTTAAAGATAATTAGGTTAGAATTCTAAAACAAAAGGGCTTTGTTTCCTCTGACTGGATTTGCCTTATGTCAGTCTTTCTAGTCTTTTCCCAAAATTCAGGCCACCATGTGCTGTCATTTATCACCTTTATTGCATCGCTCTTCCAAGAGCGCAGAGATCAATAGCTATTCCATGACCCATTCACTACTACTTGTATACATCTGTATTATTAAAAGATCCCTATTTCTTTGTACTGTTTTTCTTGGTGATTCTGTCTTCGGGTTAACTCATCTGACCTTCATGGGTAGGTTGCTGACTAGCTACTGAAGTGGCAGAAAAGTGATAAGCTGATCTGTTTCTCAGTGCTGTTTGGGGAAAGATCGTTTTCATCAGAGAGGTGGGAAATGAGACTGTAGTGAACAAATTGAGCTAACTCTCTGGTGAATGTTTTGTCCCAACATCCAGTTACCATAATCAAGACAGTCTTAGAAATGACACAGCTTCCATCCTCGGTTGTGGAGACTTTTTGTTTTGTTGGTTTAATCTTCTTAACAGCCTTGTCTCGTAGGCTGTTTCACAAGCCTTGTTCGTAGTTGTCATTTGTCCTCAAAAGCCGTGTAACCTTTTCTGATTTTCATCAGTATTATGTTTGTTGCTAGGGAGATTTGGTCAAGGATGGCCTGGGAAGTAATGAAGCAGGTCTTTACCAAATATCTAAAATTTGTCATATTTTGTGCAAGTAAATCAGTTTACTGTGAATTCTTTTTTTCAAATAATATTAAAAGATAATTACAACCACAATTAAGTGATTCTTTTTTTCTCCTCAACAGCTTTATTTAATGCAGAACTGATTTAGTAAAATGTAATTAATCTAAAATACAAACTTAGTGAACCAAGGATGCATGTACAATAATAAATGTTTGTTAAATTAGGCCATCAGATAAAATATCTTAGTAATCGAAGTCACTTCTGTTATCTGGTGTTTAAAATTATCTTTCCTTATGTACTGCATTCTGATTTATTTGTTTGTTTTAGATAAAGAATCCTATTACCCATTGATAGATGTAAATTGGTGGGCAGATAATTCTGTCATCCTGGCTCGCTGCTCTGGTGCATTGACTGTGTCATCAGTTAAGACTTTAAGAAACTTGCTGGGAAAGTCGTGTGAATGGTTTGAGAGTTCTCCTCAGGTCACTTCAGCTCATGATGGAGGATTTCTAAGTCTGGAGGTGAGGAATGTGCACAAGCAGATACCTTTTTGGAATGTAGTAAAAACAGTGTGCTTTTGTATATGTAATCCGAAAGGTGTTATGTGTGTGGTGTGCTTAAAAATTATTGTTACTAATAGAAAAAGTGATTCTGTTTCCAAGTTCAGGGAAATTCTGAACTTGCTGCAACTGAACTGTCTTAATAAAAACTTGATTGTCAAATAACTTCTGGAGAGTAGAAGCAAAACTCCTAGAAGGCTGAGCCTGAATGAGAGGAATCTTGCTGGAGGAAATGGTTTGTGTCGACAGATTTCACTGCTTTGTATGTTAGTGCATTTAAAGAATACTGCAAGCATCCCTCTTCCATTTTGAAACAGATGCCCCTTACAGAGGGAATATATTTAAAAGAAATGAGGAACGCGTTTAGATTAAGACAAAGCCATGTAAGAGATATATTTTTTGTTCATCTTTAGTAGGATTCCAGGAAGGAGTAGAACATAACGAAGTTAACCAGGAATTTTCTTTGAAACTAAGTAAATTACTCTTTCCTAAGGCTTACGCTGGAATAGGTCTTAAACATCTTAAACGGAAGTTTAAAATAATATTTATCAGAATATCTCAATACATACCAAAGCTTGCATGTATGTTTCTGGAAAGGTTTATTATTCTGGAAATATGATGCAGCCAGTGACTGGCATAGTACAGCCTAAGGGTGTAGTCTGTGATTACGTTTGCGTTGAACAGAAAACCTTGCTTTGAATAGCTAAGACTTGAAAACATTGCTGTACGCTGCAGTAAGCTGTATATATAACAGTGTATGAAGATGTCTCCATAGTTCTGTCCTGTCTGGGGTGGTGTAGGATGTTTGGTATAATAGTGGGTTACTATTATGAAGCCTTCACTCTTGCTTCAGTAGGTAAGGGATGAAGCCTCAGATCTAGGAGACAGACCCAGTCAGGGTTTGTGGAGCTTGTGAAGCAAGCTGAGAAATAAAGGATTTCAAGGAGAAGGGGGGGAAGGATGTTGATTCTGAAATCTGAAGTACTGCAAGTTGAGATGTACTCAATTCTCACCAAACTAGTTGAGGTGTACTGGGTGGACGCTTCATATTCATATTTTCTGTGCAGTGTGAAATAAAACTTGTTCCAAAAAGATTACGCTTGGAGAGCAGGCCTGGTGATGAGGATGAGGGAGAAGATGACTCTGACTCAGATGGTGAAACTTCTGCTAAGGACAGATACTTCAGCTACCTAAAGCAAGGCCTGTACTTTGTGACAGAAATGGAACGATTTGCTCCTCCACGGAAACGTCCACGTACTATTACAAAGAATTTCCGCCTTGTCAGTTTGAGATCCACGACTCCAGAGGAACTGTACCAGAGAAAAGTAAGTGTAGAAGGAAAGGTCATATCTCTCATAATTAACTTTATTTAGAAAGAACTTTTTATTTTTCTTTTAATTCTTGATATATTAACAGAAGGATTTATGCACATATTTCTAAGGGTCTTTTAGTCGGCAGTGCACTGTGTTACCTAATCGAAGGGACCATTGTTTAAAACTAGCGTTATAATAATTCAAATGAGATGATGTTTGTGGGTCGCTGAAGAGATGCTGTGCATCATTAGCTTGGCCAGACTTGGAAGTGTACTCATGTGAGTGTTTACAAATAATGAAAGACCTGGCAAATCTATTGAATGAAATCAGTTGCGCTTGTTATTTGCCAGGGGACAGGTTCGCTTACACTCTGATGTGAATGTAGTTTTTCAGGCATACGTACAAATTTGGCCTGTGACTCACTCCAACTGAACAGATACTTCTTCATTTTTAAGACTACTTTAGGCAGTAATTTGTCTGGGCCATTTCAATTGTTCTGGTGGTAAACCAGTGCTGATGTCATACTGGTCACCTAAATAACTTCTTTCTTCTTGGGGAAAAATCTCTGATTTTCTAGAGGTGTCCATCATATCCAAGTTGTACGCATCTCTATCTTGAGCCATTCTCTTTCCTATCTGCTTAAGCATACCCCAATAATTATTGCTCTACCTGTTCCAACACACAGAATTAGTAATTGATTGTTTGATATGTAAATAGGATAACTTTCATGTGTTTGCTTTTTAGATTGATAATGAAGAATATGGGGAAGCTTTGTCTTTGGCTCAAGCATATGGCCTTGATTCTGATCTTGTGTATCAAAGACAGTGGAGGAAGTCAGCTGTGAATGTCGCTTCAATTCAGGACTACTTGGTGGGTTTAGTTTTTGTGACTTTTAGGCTTTCATATCAGAATGGCTGCGTTATCTTTACAGAAATTGAATTTTTAGTTGTGTTCGAATTTATACAACGTAAATTGGTGGCGATTTGGAGAGCTGTCCATTTCATGTCATGTGGAAGAGGGTGATCCTGTTAAATTAACTGAAGGCCTGATCCTGAGACCTTGGAAGTTAATGGCAGTCTTTCCTTTCAAGTATCTTCTAATTTCTGTTAATAGCAGCATGCTTTCTGTAGTGTAATCTCTCCCTCACATGCAGCAGTAGATTGTTGCCTGGCAAATGAATAGTAATAATTGGAAAAGTAAAGCATTTAAATAACTTCCAAGTATTTTAGAAAATTAAATGGGAAAGTGAAGTTGTTATCAGTAGCTCTATAGCAAAGTTCAAATAACAAAATTTACGGTGAACTCTGCTGTTACTGGAGCTTTTCAGTAGAATCCAGCGTGGGTTTTTTGGCTTGGAAGAAAGACTTCAAACTTAGCAGACAAGTGTTGCCGAAGATGCACAACCTAATGGTGCTATAGTGTAAAGTTTTCCAAGGGATCAAGAGAAATATGGTCTAACTTTTGTTTTTTCAAGTCAGATATTAATTGAAGGTCAAAATAAGATTTTTACAGGTAGCCATTCCCCATGTGCTATGTAATCTCAACTGAAGATGAGCAGATAAGGCCAGTAATATTTTGTGACCCTCGTGTGTCCTTTCTGTCACAGAATCTTATTTGATACTGAAAATTACTCTAGTGCTATTGTGGAATAAAGTCTGTTTATGACAACTGTGTTTTAGCCCCAAACCATCACATTTTATTTAGTGTAAGTAGGAGTGATACTAATTAGGGAATATGAGTAATAACTTCTGTTCCAGTTGTTGTGAAAGTTCTGCCAAATCATTTGGTATTTCTGTGCCTTTTTCTGCCACATATACTCTAAGGGGATGATAGTTTTTGCATTCTCACCTCTTATGTTGCTTGACACTGTCAGTCATCAGATTAACTCAACATTTTCTTAAGTGGAAGAAACGCGTGAGAAGACTTTAACATCTCCAGTTTCATTGCTTTGGGTTGAAGCATATAATGCTGTGTCTGTGCTCTTGTTTTTGGACAGAGCAAAATTAAGAAGCGCGCGTGGGTTCTTCATGAGTGCTTGGAAAGAGTTCCAGACAATGTGGATGCTGCTAAGAAGCTGCTTCAGTATGGCTTGAAAGGCACGGACTTGGAGGCTCTTGTGGCCATAGGAAAAGGAGAAGATGGCGGCAGGTTTGGGAAGAGTATTTTTTTTTAGTTTGTTTTCTTTGTGAAGAATGGTGTATGAAGTCTTTACTAATAATTTGGTACAATTATTTTATCAGCCACTAATGAAATGTTAAGGTGCTTTTGCAGGACATAAAGAAAGGTAATTCTTTGAATCAAACTATTCTAAAGATGTCCACAAGGTACCTACTCTCACTTTACTTTTTACAAAGGTAAAATCACTGTTTATTTTGTACTGCTTTTTCCCTCTTCTCTGGATGCTCTTTATTTTCTTCATCATAAAGAACTTCTGATGTCACTATTTTTCTATCAGATTCTAATCCTGTTGCCTTTTCTGGAAGCTGCAACTACCACTATAAATGTGTTTTGTTGTATGTCTTAATTGTTGTAATGATCTTCTGTTGCTCGAGTGGGGAGGGGAACATGGCAAAACACAGTGGGTCAGTGGGGAAATCCGTGCAGAGACAGTTCTCTTCAGTATTCAGTTCCTGGTGGTAGAAGAGGCTGTTCTTTCTCCGTGCAGTCATCTATTACCATTGTATGCTGTAGAACTGCTGCCAATCTCAGTGCTACCTGTGGGATTTAGAAACTTTTATTAACCATCATAGCTGTGTGGTTTGGTTTTTTTTTTTTGCTTTGTTTTGGGGGGAGGTGTGGAAAGAAGAAATGGTGCTGCTTATTGACTTGTGATGAGTGCCTGCTGCTTTACAACAGCAAAACTCAGTATTATTTTTTTTCTATAGAAGTTTAGATTTTTTGTCAAGACATAAACAGAAAGCAGTTTTAGTATGTTTATTCAAAAATTAGTTCGTCATATCTTTTTGTTGTTATTTTTTAATCGACATTGATTACATTGTTGGCTTTGTCTTCCAGATTTATCTTACCGGGGGAGGCGGACATTGAAATTCCCTATGAAGACTTTTTGTCACCAGATGAAGAAATGGATACTAGACAGGAAAAAGAGGCCAAGAAGCGTCAAGAGCTGCTATTAACAGTAAACTTCTCAAAGTAAATGAGCTGTTAGGCCATGTTTTATTCAGAATTACAGGTTTATTATAACTACATGGTTGCAAGAACGTAATTACTCTCGTGTATGTTACTCCTAATAGGAAAATGGTTTAAATTTTAATTGGTATTATATTGTGTCAAAGTTCTTGGTTTACTTAATTTCGTATGCACCTAATGTACAGTACCGACTGCAAGCATGAAAATTCCTGTTTTGAACGCAGGCTGACACTGGAACAAAAAGAACTCTGCCGTAGCAGGCTGAAGCTGTTAACTTACCTTGATCGCCTTGAAACCTATGAGGTGAGGACACGTGGTAACCGGCTACAGTTCTTTTGAGTTCTCATTCCATAGGTATTCCTGCAACTTTTTTGTCACATCATCTTATCTTTTTTGTTATATATTGTAGTATTAACGTTTATGGTCTTCTTTAAATGCTGGTGTCTCACTTGAGAAAAGTAAGCTGTTTTCTGTTCAAGCCACTGTGTTTCTCCTGCTTTACTGTTGCAAATGGCTGTCTTCTAGTGTTGAGAGGTATAGTTGTGCAGAAGACTGCTTTGAACGTACTGTGTCTGCAGGGAATTAAGTTATGCAACAACATGGGATGTGGAGGTGGTGCAGGATTACTATTATTTCCTTCTGTCAGTCTAGTTAGCAAGGTCTATTCAGATTCTCTAACGAATCTTTTTCTCCCGTGAGCTTACTGAAGTGAAAGTTTTTGGACTGTCAAACTGTATTTTGCTTAGGTTTTTAATTTTAACTTTGTGGTTGGCACTAGTCACATAATGACTTTTACCACATCACTTTATAACTAATGTCATCTAATTAAAGTAAGACAGAGAATTGTCTTAGCTTATGCATCTGTTTTTTTCATACTGAAACAAATAAAAAACAGCAGCATGCTTTTCCACGTATATCTCATACTTATTCATCCTAAGATAAAGAAACCTGTAGGCTTTTTATGCTTTTGTAAATCTTGCATAAAAAAAAAATCTTTAAGTTTTTTTTTTTGTTTTGTTTTTATTTTGTTAAAGGAAATCCTTGGAGGGCCTCATGCAGCTGAACAGCACTATGATGGTGAATTCTTCAAGAAGTTCAGAAATCAGAATATTGTACTTTCAGCAAGAACTTATGCTCGGGTATTAATACTTATTTTGCTAGAATGTAATTTTGTTTTGGTATTGCTGCTTGCACTTAAGTGCTTTTTTTCTCCCCCTTTGAACTTGGTTGAATCTCAATGGGAAATTAAGAGGTGGGGGGTGTATTTGTTTGATTGTAAATAAATAAATGCAGTGACCCTGAGCTAATTTTCTTTATTGCTAAAGAAAACTTTAGAATTAAATGTTTTGCATGACCTGAGCTTACATTTCTTGCTCATTTTCATTCTAAATCAGTCTTAAGCTAGTTCTGCAACTTAATGTTTTGCTCTTCAGGAAAGCAATGTCAGAGCCCTGGAAATCTTGTTCACTTTCCATGGATCAGCTTTACTTCCACACAGACAGGCAATTCTCTCCAATTTTCCAGAGACTACTTCACCACATGAATATGCTTTCTTGTTGCCTGAAGCTTGGTAAGGATGCATTGTTGGATATTAACTAAAAAAAGATTTTTATTTTTTTTTAGGCTAATACTTAAATTAGTTTCCGTATATGGCAATCTGCTGTTGGTTATTACCTGGAATCAAGAGAGCAGCTTTGTCTTTATGTATTTGACCAGTGTTCGCTTTCTACTTTTTGTGCCATTCCTGGAAGCTTTTTGATCTCTTTTGGTTATTACCAGGAAAGTAGGGACTTTAAACGTCCTTGCCTGCATTACACATAAGAGGAGGCATTGCCTTTTCTGACCTGAAACTGCCCAGATTTTCACAAGTGTTAAGTAAAAGTCTGAAATTGGTTTGTAATAACAGCCAGTGTTAGGAGATTAATAATACAGGTGTTTAGCTTGCTGGAAGCAATTATGTTTTTCTGGATTTGTTTTGAAATGTAATTTAACACTTAAGCAGTCAGGAACTTGAAAATCATTAATCTTCTTGTTACTGATTCTTATGCAGCTTGCTAAGGTAGAATTATGAAAAGCTTTAAATCCGGACTTTCCTACCCTTTCATTTCAGCATAAAATGTTAGTTTACTGGCAATTTCATATAAATTCTTATAAGAGAGTCTTCCTTGAACTCCATAATAACATTCTGTATATTAATTAAAAGAATTTTTTGCTTCCAGAGTGTTTCTTTCAAACACTTCAATTATGAAATTAGTTTTGAAACATATTGTTCAGTGCCCATAAAGAATTGGATAGATTTCATTGTTTAATATTCACAATAGGACTTTGAAGCCTTACTTCAGAGGGATAGTTTTTGGAGTAGCTAATAGAATTTTTTTAAGTCTTTCAGCATTATAGTTAAGTTTCTCACTTCAAAGTTTTAACAGTCCCATTTGAATAATTCTCCATGTAGAAGAGTTTTTTTTAAAATTCATCAAGTTATTCCCCTGACGTTTTTCCTAGCTTATAATACTTATCACTTTTGTCTTTTCTGAGCAAAAGTTAGTCTTTATTTCATGATATCTAATACTTACCAGTGCTCTTTTTATTGTGTTGACAGTATTAGGAATACATTTAGTTATTTAGTTATGGTGCGAAAACACTTGTTTTATCCTTTTCTTTAAGGTAACAGTTAGGACCACGAAGAGAAATTATTGCAGTGTTTATAAAATTGTTAAAATATATTCCAGTTTTTCCCTTTTGATAAGATTTACGATGTGACAGGGAGGGAAGAAGGGTCATCTTAAATGTGGTTATGATATTTTGTTGGTGTTCATAAACAGGTTCCCCTTCTTTCTGAAGGGTTGTTTTTTCTTGGTGTTGTTTTTTTATTTTCTTACTGTGGTTGGTTGGTTTGTTTAAGAAACTGACTTATGTGCCAAGAGGCAAAATGACAGTTAAAATAAAACATTTCACCAGTGATATAGTAGTAAAGATGTGAAGTTAAGGGTAAAGAACTTAGTTTTGTCTGCTGTTGAAAAATGGAAGTATATAGTTTGAATCTTTATTCCTGTGGCAGACAGAACTTTCCAGTGCGAGGATCAGGTATGTGCAGGTTCACACTTCTTTTTTTCAGGTTGGAGAACAGAGAATACTATATGTTTTTGAAATGTTTGTCTTTAGACAACTACAAAATGGGGACAAGAGCAAATCCTATCCACAAATCCCATAAACTTATAAAAAATATACTGTATATTTAATCTAACCTTTTTCTAAAACGGTTTCCCTGTTACAAAAATGATTATTCACATAGTATTGCTAAATACACTTCCTAAAACTCTACTTTATTAATGTCATAGAATTAAATATGTATTGATAAAGATATCTATTAATGAGAATAATATACTAATGAGATAGTCAAGTTGTACAAAGTAATATTTTCTCGTTTTCTTATTAATTTAACAAGTTTTGGGGGGGGTTGTGTTGTGTGGGGGTTTTTTGTTGGTGTGTTTTGGGGTTTTTTTTTGAATGGGATGAGTAGTCATGTTCCTGCGCCCCCAGTCCAAATAGCTTCAGCTTCTGGCAATTCTTGTTTCATGTAAATCAAAATGAATCCCTGTGAATCAAAGAGAACTGAAGTTCTTGGTCATTTTAAGTAAGTTTATTGGGCCTTTTAGTTCTAGCGTTTATTTTTTAAATGGTTATTGGTATGGATAGAATTACTGGCATTCTACAGATACGTAGTTGTTAGCACATTCATTTAAAGTGGATTCCTGTCTAGTTTATGTCTATATACTGCATTGTATGCAGAAGTAATTTGCCTTAAAATAACTGATTGAACAAGGTTATGATAAGACTTATAACTATTTAATTTCCACGTAATATTAAAATTTGCAAGTGCTGACTGTAATTAATAAACTTTTGAACAGAAGGAAAGTGTTGCAAAAAATATAAACCCCAGTGTTTTAATTGCTAGAAAAAATGGCTGTAGCATGACGATTTACAAGTGTCTCTTCAGCTTACACAGCTTGTAATTACAGTGGTCTTGGGATAAGGGGTGAGAATGATTCAGTCTGTCCTCATGAACTTTGACTCTAGACACATTTTGTAAAGGTTTCTGAGTCAGGAAACAACTTAGTCTGGTTTCCCTTTTTAAATTTCACACTGTTGCAGATATGAAGTAGAGTATGTGCTGGATATCAGAAGGATTTTTTTTTTTTACTTTCAGCTGCAAAAAAGACAGATCTCTTGTGATTTCTTTTAGTACATTGTTTTTCTGAAAATTCAAGGTCATAATTGTCTGTACTAAGAGATTTCAATAGGGTAATTGGTTGCTGTGGTGCATGTGATGAGACCACTAACATGGACCAACTGTACGATAGTGCCCATGTTAAGAGTGCAGCCTGCCCTGGTGGCCTTGCGTAAAGAATGCCTTGTTCCTGTCTTGTTGATGCTTTCGCTGCTTGGCCTCCTGCAGTTCAGACCTCTTGCTGAACAGTGTGCAGCTCTGGAGGCAGAAAAGATATTGGTAGAGGAAAAAAATACTGTAGTTTGTTTTCTAGGTCTTTGTATATGGCCCTGTGGGTGTGTAGGATGAAGTGCTGCTGGGAATTGACCGTATTGTGTCTGTATATATGGAGCACTTGAAATGGTAAGAGGGTTGGTTCCCAGCTGGAGCTCTCTGAGGTGACACCTATCCTTATGGAAATTCACCACATCGCTCCATGTTCTCTTAGTTCCTCCGTTTCTAGGGGAATCTGGCTGAGGAAAAACTTGAGGTTGTATAGCAGGTGCTGCCCTGTTTGTGCAGGGAACGGGTGAGGTGGGACAAATAGGTACATCTAGCTATTGCCAAGGCAGAAGCATTGAAACACAATTGCTTGCTGTACACCAACAGCAATGTGAATCCACATAAAAGTGCTATATCTGAAGTATTTAATGTTTTTGTAAAGGTTCCATTATAACTGCCACTTCCTTTCATCTGGAGCCTCCAGTTCGGCTGCAGATAGTAAATTCTAAATACCTAGTGAAAGAAAAGCTTGTTTTGCTAGTGCATTCTATAGGCATAAAGCAGTTACCTTTTTTGTTACTGGCACATGTCACTTACATTAGGATGACATTTACAGGCCATTGTCCCAAGAATTTTAAGGTTTTATTAGTCAAGGAAAAGTTGGCATGATAAATGGGGAAAAAAAGGTTGAAGAATTTTTTTTTTTTCCTGTCTTCTGGGCCAGGTTGTTAGGAAATACAGCCTTTTTTTTTTCCTTTATCTGCTTGTAAAAAGTCTCAGGTGGTAGATATTCCTTTGTTTCTCATTTATGGCACATGCTTTGTAGCTTAGCATCTTTAGGGGCCCCTCTCAGAACTGTTCAGGAGGAGGTTTGTCATGTCTGAGCAGAGGATTTATGTATTCATGAGACTTTCGAAAAGGACTGCAAGTTGTATAAGCTCAACAGCCCCCAGAGTTGAGAAGGAATCTGAAATACTATGACGCATTGGTGGCTCTACATGCCTGGCAGCTTCAAATGGGTATTGTGATAGACTGACATTACTTAGTAATGTGTTTTTGTAGAATTGTGATTGTAATGTTTTACTACTTCTTTTTGTATTATTTCTCAGCTTCTTTTATAATGATAGCTCCTGAATCTCTGCTGTCTCTTAGTCATTGGGATTCATGCTACTTCTCAAAGATACATCAGATGCACAGACTTCATCTGTTACAACAACTGGAGTGAGGGTGGTAAAAGTTTAGGTAGTCAAAGGAGATGATAGCTTGTTCTAATCTCTATTTTAATAGCTGCAGCTAACGTTCTTAGCCTCTAGTTAAGACTGTTGCCCTCAGGTTTTTAAAGGTGATCTCAGAGGAAAATAATGCTTTACCGCCATTATAAGTACATAACCGGAGTCTTTTTCCTTTTCTTTTAATTTTCTTATCCTTTTTACTGCATTTAACAGCTATATTGCAACATTATTGCTCACATTTTAAACTCGCAGAAGTTGGGAAATTCAAATGTATGGTTCCCTCAGCAACCATAAGTCTGCTATATTGCACATTACACTAGTAGTAAAAATCTTCCCTCTAAGATAGCAACTTTTTATATGTTTTTTACTCCTTAACTTTCTCTAATACTGGCTTTCAGTTGTGGCTTAAAGTGAATTTTTACTGAAGAGTGGTGGATGAACTCCATTTGCCTGATGAACTGGGGTGGGAGTGGAAATGTTTTCTAAAATCTTTCTGAAGTTTTCAAAGCCTGAAAATTTCCACGTAGTAGACTCTCATATATGAATAGATAAATACTACACAATTAAACTAAGAGGTTAACTTTGCCTTTTCATAATGATATCTTCTCCTGAACTAGGTTTTTAGTTATTGCCTGTGGCACTGCAGTTTCGATAAAGCTCTTACGGCTTCATCTCTTCTCTTCTTAGTATGTGTATGTAAATAGGTTTGATGATTGAACATCTGCAGAACTGTGTAATACGTAGTCTCCTTTTTTCATATTAGTTTTTTTTCTTCTCTTCTGAAGCTGAACTGCTTTTGGTTTTAGTGTAGTTCAGAAGTGTTTCTGTTAAAAGACTTAATCCCATGGTCAGTTCTTTCTGCTTGTTTTTTGAAGACATTTATATAATGCTACAATGAAATAAATAAGAAGAGCTTAAGTTTTATATGCACTTCTTTGCACTAAGGAAACGAAGGAAAACAGTTTAGAGGTAGAGGGATCGGTGTAAATACTAGTTCAAGGATGTGTTTTGAAAAATAAACAAACAAAAAATTGCAGATCTTAACTTCTGCTGTGAATTAGAAAAAATAACTTTTGAGGGAAAGATTAACTTGTCATGATGGCACTCGTCTTCCTGTCTGGATTGGCTTCTGATAAGAGGGGGGGAAGGTTCTTGTGGTCCATGTAAAAGTTAAAGCACTGGTTTGGAGGAAGAGAAGCTCTTCTGTAAACTGGCCTATACGGGGATCTGGGAAAGTAGCAGGAGCAGTTCACTGCAGCCAGAAGGCTGCTGCAGAAAGTGAACTGGCAAAAGTACTGTAGCTATTAGTCGTGAGTAGTTTTTGAAGAAGAGAATGAGAACTTGGAGCTATGAGGGAGCTGTGGAGAACGTGAGCTGTCACCAAAGATGGAGGGAGGTTTCATGGGAGCTGCTGTGCTGGAGCCGAGCTGCTGTTCAAAGGGACCTAAACAGGCTGGAGGAGTGGGCCAGCAAGAGCCTTGGGGAGTTCAAGAAGGACAAATGCAAAGTCCTCTTCTAGCAACTGAAGAAACTCCTGCAACAATAAAGGCTGGAGACTGGCTAGGAAGCAGCTCTGCTGAAAAGGAGCTGGAGGTCCTGGTGGACACAAACAGGACGTGAGCCAGCAGGGAAGGCCAACAGCATCCTGTCCTGCATGAACAGAAGCACAGCCAGGAGACTGAGCAGTCAGGCTACTGCACTCCTTCAATTGCATCTAGAATACTGGCCCCCAGTACAGCAAAGACCTCAGTGAACTGGAGCGAGCTCAGCAGAGCGCCACCAAGGTGATTGGGGACTGGAGCACTTGAAGGCTGAGGCAGCTGAGTATGTTCACCCTGGAGAAGGTTTCAAGCAGGCCAGTAGCAGCCTTTGCATACCTTCCTATAGCATGTGAGCTGAACTATGCCTGTGCTGTTTATCCACAGAGCATTAACAGGGTTTTCTTTTTATTTCTGGCTTGTTCATGCCTGACTTGTCCTGTCTTCATCTACCATGTGTGTCTTTTGCCTGCATAGTCCTCAACTGTACCTTGGTTTGCCTTCCCCTGTCTTCTCAGGAAGGTGTGTTGCTGCTATCGTCTTACTTGTTTGTTGCCTTTTTATAGGGTTTAGAACAAAATTTCTTACATGAACGTTCTTTATGCTTTATGCGTGTACTGTTTTGAAGGAGTATTTTCACTATAGGGTGACAGACAGCTTTTGATCTTACGCAGAGTTCAGCTGTGTATTTAAAATAGCCTATTTGGATTTTGTGAACGCTATTGCCTCACAATTTTAAATGTATATATCAAGGAAAAAAAACATGACAAGGTTCTAAACTGTAATTGTGTAGTGTTGGTTGACTTTACTGATTTTTAGATTATTCAGTCTAGGTTGTTTTAGGAGAATAAAAAAGTTTCCCTCTCCCAAAATTCTATTAAAGGTTAACCACGTCATTAAATCATAGCTTGATTTGTTTATGTGAAATCAGACATAACTTTTCTCCTCTGGTGGCAGAGTTGCTTCAAAAGACATGTCGTCACAATATGCACAGCAGGAATTCTGAAGGGCAGTTAACTGTGCCAGCCAAAAGTAATTGGGATACCTTTTCCACTAGTTCATGTGGATCAGTTTTCCCAAAATGTGTGGTGTTTTTGGCACTCTGTTTTAGGCATCAACTGTACTTCAGACTTGATGAATTTGTCACATGTCCTATGGATATTCCTGGAAAACGAAGAGCTTATCTCTCTGTCCACCACTGTTGCGTCACATACTATATTGAATAATTGGAAACCTAAAAATATGCAATCAGTTATATAGTTTCATTTACTAATTTACTACTAAATGGCTATAATGGTGGAAAAGAATGTTATGCAATATGAAAAATACAATACATATCATAGGTGTGTAAGACTATATGTCTGGGATGCATTTCTTATTATATTTCATCCGCAGTTGTAGAATAATTGTGACATAATAAAAACTGTTTCGCAGCCGTAAGATTTCAGAGCAACAGAAGCTGTCATTGATTTCTGTATTGCTGTCTGAGAAGTTACAGACTTTGGACAAATGAGTTTCCAAATTACATAAAATTATTTTATAAAACTTCCCTTGCAGATCCTGTATTATATACAGCTATATGTATTATATATAGTCTCCTTTTAATGCCTCCATATCTGTATGTGTAGTGGGACTATGGAAGTGCTAATTTGAATGTGAAGTCTAAAATAATTTACAGTGTACCTACAGTAAAATACAGAAAACATAAATTCTGGTAAGTGTGCAAGTGTCAGAGGGAAAAGAATATTTGAAGGTTTAGGACTTCATATTCTTCTTACCACAAAACATAAATTTGAGATAATTAAAAAAAATAATAAAATTGGAACCAAGCACATTCTTCAAAAGCACTTTGAGTGGATAACAGAACCATTTGATGAAAATCCTACCTTATTTTATCTCTCATGTATGGCTTCCTCACCTCTAACAGATCGATACTTGATGTCTTACTTCAATATGTTATATTCAGAACTATTCCAGTATGTAACACAAGCTTTCAAATGCAGAATTAGTGTTTATATCATTATTTTTTCAGAAAATGAGACACGATTTAAACCTTTGTGTTTGTTCTTTTTTTTTATCTACTCCCCAAATATTTTTAGACAAACACCCAAACCTGCTCTTAAAAATATGCATGCCTTTCAGCAAAAAGGTACTGTTTCATAAATGTCTTGGGGTAAATTGCCTTTTGCCTTGGAGCCTGGATTTGATGTGCACAAGTTTACAAGGGAAAGCATTTAAAAAAAAAATAGATTCTAATCCTCAACTAGATGAGTCTTGGAGACAGGCCTGCTGTATGAAATGCCTGAAGGGGAAAAAAAATATACAGAGTTGCCATTGGTAATAGAAAAAAATTGGACTCTGACCTTAAAACTGAATTAGACCTTCCTCTTTTGAAAGCCTGTCCTTGGAGAGAAAAATAATCTGCAGGTTTGAATAAATGCAGTTGGTAGGATACAGAAACTACAATAGCATGGACCTCTTTTGTTGAAGCAAAGAATGGGAAGAATCGCCAAGCCAATGTAAACAATAGAGTGAAAAGAGCAATACAGGAAAAGTCAGCTCTTTTTGAAGAAATAGAGTTGAATACCTCCATAATCTGTCAATTTACTGGGCTCCAATCATATTTATTCTACTGTTGAAAAGAGAGAAGGGTAAAGGTGTGTGGGGGAAGCAGTGGCTCAGGAAAAAAATAAGATAAAAACCCCACGCTAATATTTGTGTAGCGTTATGGTATGGCACAGTTGATAGTTTCTTTTAATTAGAAAAGATGGCCACCTGCCTTCCTGACTGCAGCGATCCAGCCCCATATCTGGAATTTCGGGTGAGTGCCCACCACATAGTAATGCAGTCTTCACCTCTGTTTGTCTCTGACCTCTGTGGGATTTCAGTTTCTAAAACAAAACTGCAAAGTTGCGTAGCACAAGCAGAGAGACTGATGAATTCTGGATGCAGTGGCATGGAGTGTATGTTGCACATGGGCAAGTTGCCTGCCTGTGCTGGATTCACCCCGTCCAGCCCAGTTAGACTCGGGTAGGGAGCGCAGGGCGTACGCTGTGGTTCTGATGTGCCCCAGTTCAACTGGATTCGCGGCACACGTGTTGTAAACAAAAGCATGGTAGAAAAATGGAAGCCCTACTTCTTTGCATATGTATGTTTGTGTCAGTTTTTCTTTCCTGCCTTGTATGCATTTGTGTTTTTGAGTTTGCAGAATGCAATGGCGTTTTGATGCCTGGAATCTTTCTCAGCTGACTTGCTTCTGTTTTAACAGCTACTTTTCCAAAGTTCTCTTGTGCTCTGTTTCTGCATGAGTCACTGGAGTTACTGATAAGGGAATTTGAGGAGAATAAAATAAAAATCTCTGCTAAGACATAACTATCAGTTGAGAAAAAAACTTGTGATAAACATTGAGGTAAATAAAGCATTTTAGTAATTTCTTTGCCTTTATAAAGGACTCAGGTGCAGGGATCTCCCATCCTCTGCTGGCGTTGAGACTGATTTATTCCAGTCCTTGTATTTGAATTCAAATACAAAGAATTTTTCTTAACTCTTCAGAATGAGAAAAGAAAGTAAGGACAGGTGTATGCAGTCATGCAGGGGGCAGGAGGGAGGGAGTTCTGAATTTTTTTTTAAGGCATTGTTGAGAAGGTGAATGAAGTTAGCAGTCAGTTCTGCGTGGTGTGGGTTTTGCTGTTTTTTGGTGATCTTAGCAAGAAACCTATCTGTTAAGACTGACTTTCCATAATTGTCGATTTCTACTAGGATGAGATATTTTGCAGTTGCATCTCTTCTTGTGTTGTTTTCTTTAAGATTTAGAGGACATAGTTACTGAGTGCTGCTTGAGCGTTGGTGAGAGCTTTAAAAATTGAAAATTCCTCTCTCAACTTATTCCTGTGGTGAGCCTGAATACTTTTAAAATGGCAAATTGAGCCAGAGTAGAAAATAACTTCTAAAAGAATTTTCCGTGGCTTATCCATACAACTGACATAAAGTATTTAACTCTTAACTTTTTCTGCTGTGAGAAGGGGAAAAAAGATGGAGTAGACATTTTTCCAGTCCAGGTAGGAGTGCCTGATGATTCCCGTGAACTGAAAAATCTTCTTCTCTTTAGCATTTCGTGGTGAGGTCTGTTACTAAGCTTTTATGAAAAACTTTTGAAGTATTCTTACAGTACTTCTTGAATTGATGTGCCTGGACAACTGTAGGTTTTGTTCCTGCAAAATCTTGTGCTGAACCATGAGATTGGTCTTGGTAGATGTGGCCAGATGGCAGATGGCCAACAGCATTTGCCGAGGGAGAAAAAAATAGCACATTGCAACATTTACCTGAAGTTTCTCAAGGGTCTATAATACGTAGCTCAAATATTCCTGAACTAGATATTTTCTAGACATAGTAGACTTTCATGACACTTTATTACAAGAATTCTCTCTATTTTTGAACTCAAACACACCTTTTTTATCTTCTATGTCATGCAGCGAGTAGCTAACAGCTTAGCTGCCACATGGTGTAATACGGTGTCTGCTGTTGTTCATTTTAAACGAGGGCCTGCTGTTCTTATCAGTGCTTACAGTGTTTCAGGAAGTAAAAACAGTGAAATGTCATTTCCTATTAAAGTGAAACGAAAAAATGAGCAACTTGATATCAATCTTAGCATATTGGTTGCTTGCTTCTAGGATTCTTCAATCTGCTCTGGCTTTCACAGAAGGGATGGTCACACACTTCTTACTTTCGATCATTCATGTTGCTCATCTCTACTTTTTGACTTTTTTCTGTCGTACCCTGTTGAGTGAGGTAGGCAGAGTTGCACATTGCTTCCTCGCTTGATGGATTTTGGAGGTGAGGGGAAAGGGGGAAGCAAAGCAACTGACAAAGAGAGCAAAGCCTGGGAACTTGAGTGAGATTGTTCTCAGCAAGCGTTTTTTTAAGCAATAAACTTTCAACTTGAGTTGAAAATGTAATCCATAGTGGGGTGTTGGGAGAACTTAGTTTGAATGGAGTCTGTACTTAATCCATGAATTCTGTTAATTGGAAAGGATGATATTTTAAAATGTATTTTTTTAAAAATATTTGAAGCAATTGGAATTTAAAGGCAAACCCAGGTATGTTTTGTGTTACAGGAATAGGGGAGAAAATACCTACTTTTAGATGGGGAGAAGGAAATACAGAGTATTTTCTGAAATGAGTTGTGGATAGTGATTTCATCAATCTGCAAAAAATAAGTGTTTTCTGGTAATTTTTGGTTTTAGGCTGGGTTGATAAGTCCTGCTTGCATAAAAATTAGACTGTGTAGTCTCTAATAATTGTTTATCAGGAAAGTTTGTCAGGAAAGTGACTCAACTATGTTAGGAATAATCGGAAGAAGAAAACATATAATTCATTCTGATATTGATGTCAGTTAAGAAAATGTACAAGTTTTGCCAACTTTAATTATAAAACTTTTGTGCTACTGAATCTGTTAAGAAACAATTTCTTAACTGGAGCTGTAATTCCAGAATGTACCTTTGCTACATCTATGGCAAGTATGCAGGATGTGGCAGCCTAATTAAGAAGAACGTTTCGATGTGGTATTTGTCAGTACAGGCTTGGATCAGTAGATCTTGTTAATATTAAAAAACCCCACACCAAACAAACAAAAACCCAAAGAAAACCACAAACAACACCCTCCGCAAACAAAACAAAACCCAAACAAACCAACCAACCGAACAATCCCACCTCAAATGTCCTCTTAAGCCAACTTGGGAAGCGAATGGAAACATTTTACGATGAAAAGAAATTGGGCAATAAATTCTGAGTTTTCTTTTATGTTTAATAGAACATAGAAAAAGAGAGCATTTTTGATTGTAATATAAAGACCTGCCATACTATCTTGATTTTATATTTTGGAAGGGAATGTTAATCACACTTTGGCTTTTCTGTTACTTGACATTTCAACTGATAATGAGAGCTTTTTTCACTACAAACTGGGCCTTTCATAATGAATGTTCTCACATATGACATTTGAAATATGTCCTTATTAATTTAGTTTATCAACCCAGTTTTAAACATGAATATTTAAAATTAATTGATAAACTGTGTTATCTAAGACTTAAACAAAAGCGCCCCGCCTCCCCCAATACCCAAAATACATAGGGTGATGATGAATCTTTCCAAAATCAGAAAGTGACTTTATTCCTGGTGCTTATACCGTAAATGTTAATTTGGCATTTTCTTTATTAATTATTTTTCAGTGATGTTACTACATGGTGACTAATTATAAGGATAATTGTGGAGCATTTTGTCCAACTGAACTGGAATTGAACGCAGATGTTACTATAGCTGAGACACCAGAATTAGCAATTTTCCATCTTTTCCCCTCCTTTCTTTTGACTTTTATAGTCTGCAGATCTGTCTTTGCCAATTTATTGCTGCATTTCTACTGCATGTTTCATTTGGAGGGTTGGAATTACTGTGATAAAACATCGGGTATTATTTGTTAGTGCATAGAGGAGGGAAAGAAAGGGTCTCTGACCGTCTGGGAGAAATGCGTATGTGCACAGGGCAGTTGGTATGGACATGCCTCACTTTGTTAAATCTGTTTAATGGCTGTTGCTAAATGAGTTGAAGTTACTGATGTTTAGTTTGTTGTTTTAACTCTTACTATATTGTGAAATTGATCTGTTTGTTAGAATTGTGTTTCTTTTTAAGCTAGGGAGTTACAGTGCTGCTCTTCAAGGGATGAGAAGATAGTGTCAGTTGTCATTTATAAATACGGGTTGTCCATGTAGTATTGATATTGCTGGTTATTATCAGGGTCAGGAGAAAATGAATGAGATTTAGGATAGCTTATTGCTCCAGTATGCTGAAACTTTAATGTCTTTACTTTGTATGTGGTTTGTGTCTTATTTCTACAAATGCCAGCACCTATATGGTTCTTCTCGCCTCCTTTAGTTTGTTCTAAATAGCTTGACATGGTTTTCTCGAGTTTTATGCCGCTTAAACAACTCCCCTACAACAGCAAGCCGTAACTAATCATTCTAGTAATTGCCCATGGTGTTCTTAACTTGCGTCTTAAACAAGTTTTTTTTGTCCTTCTACCTCAATATTTAAAGAGTGTTTCACTGTGGAAGCTTGTAGTCAGAAAAACACATTAAACTGAAGTGAGAAGATCAGTACAGCAGGGCATATCTTGTGCTAAAATTTGAAGAATTATTTTTTTTGTTAAGCTGTGAAGATCACAAATTTTTACTCATTTCAGTCTTCCATGATAGCATGTGAAGTCAGAACACTTACTGTGAAGCAGTATAAAGCATAAGTAGTAGGTTTTTCCTTTTTTTTATTTTTTATTTTTTTATTTTTAATTTATTTAAGGTATGGTCAGTAAGAAGACTGATTTAGTAATTATTTTTTAATGGATCTTTAATGGTATAGGTAGAATATGTGTTTGTACAGATAATATCATACAGGCAAAATCACAATTGTAAAGCTGCATTGGGAAGTGATAAATCTTAAAGAATTAATACTGTAATTGAATGACTTGCTTGTTAAGAATTCACTGAAATACTTGCGTATGCTCTGTATTCCATTAACTGAATGCCATCACATTTTTTTTTTTTTTAAAAGATAAAAATTGTGTAAAGCTTCCATTTTCTGTTATACCAGTTACAGGCAGGGGATATTGAAAATTATTCCTTGGAATGAGCAGAAACATCGTGAAGAAGACTGGTGTGAAAAAGCAGAATGCAGGTAAATATATAGAAAAAGCAAATAGATTTTATTATATTTATGTAACTTTCAGATAAAGAATTTACTTTCTAATTCTTAAAATGTGGGAAATGCCCAATAAGAGTTGCTTCTTACTTTTGTATACATTAACTTGTGTTTTCAGCTTTCTTAGTGAGGTTGACTGAGCGAACACTCTTTCATGTCACAGCATTCATTATGTTCAGTGTGATTATGGGATGAGTAACTTTTACAAATGCATGTGAGCAGGGGGAGGTTACTGTTGGAAATCTTGATTTTTTTTTTTTTATTTTATTTTATTTTATTTTTCCTTCTGCCCCTACTTGTCAGCCATAACATTACCTTAACAGCATTAATGGGTCACAAAATGCCTTTCACTGTGTGAGGAACAGATGGAAAGCAGAAGTTGGGCATACCTGTGTCTTTAGTAGAGAGGATTCTTTCTTTCATTATCTGTCTCATATTTGGAATCTCCTACTAGTTACTTTGCTGACAAAAATTAACACTTACTATGACTGATGTATGATTCTCATCAAATTATATGGTAGGTTGATTGTATCACTTTCTTTCAGAACAACCGGAAGTTTTAGGAAGAAGACTGACGTGAAAAAATGCAAGCAAACGTATACTTAAAAATATACTTACCTTTTTTTTTTTTTAAAGGATGATTGTTGAACCAACTTTACAAGATGAAGGCGAATTTCTGTATGAATTGCAACCTGAGTTACTGAAGTACAGGACTACTGACCTTTCAGTAGATCTCGTTACAGATTGGTATTTGAGCCGAGCACAGGAAATTGAAAAATATGCGATGCAGGTGAGAATAGCAGTGAGGAAATGACGGGGGCTGACTCGGGCTGCTCAGCCTTCTTCAGCAGAATCCTGTCTTAATGCATATTGATGGGATGCTTTTCCCTCAGTAATACACACTGTGTGTGTCTCAATCCTCATTATGGCTTTTGAAATACTTACTCTTGCTCTAAAGTTTACTCAGCCAAATAACTGGTCCATAGGAATGAATAGGAAGCCAGTAGCTTCCCGCTCACTTGGCTTACCATGGCACTTTCATAGTTCGTGAAAAATGTTTACCATTACATTTTATGTTTGTAACTAAGGGAGGAAATGTTGTGCACAGGGTATCAGGAAACATGTTTTTTTATCTGTCACATGATAATGTGCCATATATATCGGTATATGGCAGTCACATATGTTGCTCATATGCCAATACGTAGTACTGTCATGATTGCTTCCTGGCAGGTTTACCGTGTGTCTGTGGGACTACTGTGCAGGTTTGTTGTTGGGTTTTTTTTTATTTTCTTCATATTTTAAAAATGTTTGAAGCTCTGTGTGGTAGAGATAAGCATTGCAAGTAAGAATAGAGCTCATCACTGATGTCCTCTGGTATTTTATTGCTTCTCAAGCCAATTTAGCTGCCTGAAAAGGAGGTTGACTGGAAGTATCACTATGAGTTAGTTCTGATGTGCGAGTTCTTTTATTCCTCAAGTTTGCAGTCCTTCAAGGCTTTTAATCATAGTTTCCTGTGATCTTAACAGACTATCAGTAGGTACGGAAATAAAAGCAGCTTCCAAAGATCAATTAAATTACTAACATATAAATTAAATTGCATTCTACTCTTCCAGACTTACGTGTGCCTCACTGAATATGTACAGCCAATATTGCGTTCTTTGAAATTGAAACAGGATCTTTCATATAAAGGTATTTTCAGTCACCAGGGAAAAAGACTGTCATTATCTTCTGTGAAATAAAATGCAACTATTAAAATTGTTAATTCATGGTCAGCTAGAAAAGTCATGTTACATGCAGAGGTATGCATAACTTTAGTCAGTTAACTGATTATCTTCATTTAAAGCAATCCTTTATATTCCATGCAGTGAGATGAGGTGTGTGATCTCTAGAAGGAATAAAAAATAGTATTCTCCTGATAGCTAATGAAGCTAAGAAGAGCAATCCATCTAGGAATATACAGGCCACAAAAACTTATAGGAAATTAGAATTGCCTATTAAGCAAAAGGAATAGGGAAAGAAAATAGGCACACAAACAGGACACAGGTTGGACCTGCAGTTGTTTTTTGGCAAGCAGTTGTACAGCAGAGATTTTTTTTTTTATTTTTCAGGTGGACTGTGCTCTGTCCCTTGTGCGTCTTGGCATGGAGAGGAATATTCCTGGTCTGCAGGTGCTTTGTGACAATCTGATCACTCTTGAGACAGTAGTTTATGAAACTGATGGTGACCGAACCTTAACTTTGAAGGAACTTGTAGACATGAAAGACATTGAAAAGCTGAGACTGTTGATGAAGAATGTAAGTATTTTGAATAAATGAGTAAGTATACCTTCATTTCCAGTAATTCACGTTACCCTGAGTGGGTGGCTGACGTTTTTCCAATGAACCTCCATCTTTAACTCAACGAGACTTCATTACTTTTACTGTTCCTTTTTTGTTGTGGTGGGTTTTTTTTCTTTGCTTATTTGTTTTTAACAAAAGTTAAAATGGCTCAGCTTTCTCAAAGATTTGTTTCTTTTTCCGAGGCACAGGACTAAACATTAATAAATCCAGTCTTTTGAAAGCTGTGAATTGCTTTTTCATTGACCCTTTCTAACGGATCTTCAGTGTAGCTGTTGATGATGCTGCAGATACAACACTGAATGATTTCCTTGGATGTTTTTTGGTGTCTTTAAATACTGGCAAAAAATCTTAATATTTGCCTCTGCAGTATATGTGTGTTTTTCATCTTCTCTGTGTTCAGCCCATGCATGGCCTTTCAGAATAGAAAAAGACCTTTTGGAAAGGTTGAAAAATACCTGAAGATTGAACACGGCTCTGAAATTCAGTCGAAGAATATGTAATCAGCAGAGGAGAATAGTCATGCACTTGAAGCTCCTCAGAATTTTGCTAGGATTTATGTAACCACTTGTCACTTGTTTTTCTGTCTTGCATTCTTGCATACTGAAAGTAATGCTACTCTGACATGAATGAAAGCCTGTCTCTCGCTAATTCTGAAATGGCAGGAGGAAGGCAGCTAGGCTTTCCTCATGTAATGGGCTTTACTCCTGTGCTGCTTGGTTTCCCTGAGCCATTGGGTAGCAGAAAGATTGATTCAGTGCTTCGTGATGTAGTGATCTGTGCGGCAGTGGTGAATGTCAGGTGTCAGCTGTTGTTTGTGATAGATGAAGATACTGTTTCGGTTATATTGATCAAAATATGTTCTGTTTGTTTTTTGCTTTTCTTGTTTGTTTTGGACAATGAAGCTGAACTTGTTCTTTTTTTCCTCTCTGTAACTTATTGTGCTTTCCAGTCCTCTGATGAAAAATATGTGAAGAATGTTTATCAGTGGATGATCCCTTTTCTTCACCGTTGTGAAAATCGGTCCCCTGGTCTTGCAAATTCACTTTTTAAAGAATATTTGGTAACATTAGCAAAGGAAGACCTGGCTCTACCTCTGAAGATATTTCAGAATTCAAAACCTGCTGTAAGTATAGAGCCCTGATGATTCTACTGGTTTTGTTAGAGATTCTTACCCTGAACAAGTGAATTTATAAATAGGGTTAGTTCATCTTCTAAATCGGATCGTCTCTCTGATCTTTCCATTCTTCTTGGACCCAGGATTTGTTATGTTTTAGAAAACATTAATTAAAAAGTGTTATAGCATAAGTTATGATGCAATTAAACTGTCCCTGTTAAACTAATGTAATCATGATCTTGACCTAGTATAACAAAAATTACTGTTAAGATTCTTCTTTAAAGTAATATTACGGTGAAGTGTTTAAAGTAAATTCCTGGCATATTTGCTTTTTAAAAAAGGGTTATGAATGAGTTTGATCTCAAGAATATTTTTTTCCTGAGGAATTTACTAGCAGTAGAGTTCAAGTTATTTCTCCCCCCCCCGCCTTTTCCACAATAAATGTAAAGACTAAAATGGGGGCCATTAGGATGGAGCCAAGAGTTCAATGAGTAAGAGTTGAAGTTACCTTCCATGTGAGTATTTCGTGCTGCTTCTACAGTTTAAATAATTATTCCAGGGCACATAACCACATTTTTACATACTACCAAATGTTCTAAGTGTATGGGGAGAAATCAACCAGTGAAGGAAAAACAGCTATTTTATATATATTGATACTGTTGTACATAATAAATAAATCTGACAAATGTTTGCAGCAGTTGCCTCCTTCTGCCCTGCACCCTCTCCACCTCTCAAATTCAAAAAAGGTATAAAGCGTACCGCTGTTCTTTCCAGTGTCTGCAGTGTAGGAAACTAGCCAAGCTGCGTTTCAGGTCATAACTTCAAAAAGTACTTCACTAAGTTGTTAGCAAGAGACCTTCTAATTACAACTAAAGACAATTTATTTACTTGGAGTACACATCTTTTTATATTCAGAAGAAATATTTTTAGTTTTCTGTTTGTAATTAATGTGTTTTCTTTTTCTTGTTAGTGTCAGCAAAAAATTATTCCTGATCAAGACCAGCTTATGATTATGGCATTGGAATGTATTTATAGTTGTGAACGAAATGACCAGCTCTCTCTTTGTTATGATATTTTGGAATGCCTTCCACAAAGAGGATACGGGTAAACGTTTTCAGTTAGTTATTTGTAAATATTTTAGGTATGTTAAATATAGTTGTGAATGAATGATTTTAAAACAGTTGTTAAGTCACTAAAGGGTAGGTAACGTTACTGGAACATTCTGTTCCTATCTGAGTTGCCGTGATCATACGTATGCTTGTGCTGTGTGCATACTCTACCAAATAAAGCAACAAAACATGGTTGAAAGTACCAGCCTAGACCAAGGCTTCTGTGTTAGTTTCTTAGACTTTTATATCCTGGTGAATTGAGACCAAGTGTTAGTGCGATCTTGCTGGTCTTGTTGGTCTTGTTACAGTTAGTGGCGTCCTGCACTTAGCTTATAAGCAGCAGTATGGCCCTGTGAGAGAGGTCTCTATGGAAGACCTATACGAAGGACAAGTAATTCTCAAAAGTGAAAGCGTAAGAAGGAGGTGTAAACTATTCTCCCAGTATCTTTTACGTGTAGGAAGGAGAGCCTGAGAAAAGAGTAAGGAAGAAGGAAAAGCTCTTGTTCTTGGGAGACTGAGGGACCCTCTCAATTTTATCTATTCTTCCAGCAAGAAGCCAACAGTTTTAATATTTTCAAGCAAACATATATTTGATTTTCATCAAGGAATGTTTTGAACTGTTTATCTTTGTATCTATGTAATATGAATTATATGAAGAAATTACAAGTAGTATGTGTATATATATATTAATATTAATTGTATAATATCTTTGCAGACTGGAAACAGATAGAACTAACGCTCTTCATGATGAAGTAGATGAACTGGAACAAATTCTTAGGTATTTAATTTTATTAAAATAAGTAATGTATTCTTACAGAAGTCACTAGGCATAGCCAAGACCTTTTTTATGACAAGGAGGCAGCAAGAATATTTATCTTGTTTTTAGTGCTGTTGACAAGATCATCTGTATGTATTTTTATATTCAGAACTTAACTAAACCCATTCAAAATTTCTATTTAAATATTATAAAACTTTTTTTTTTTGAGGGGGAGGAAGGTTGGTTCTGAAATATCTAGAGAATTTGTTTTGATCTTGATGCTCTAATGCTTGGAGTGTTCAAAAACTAAAAGCTGAGAAGATATGTTATCAGGTTATTGATGATATGCATTTACCTTACAGTATTAATTATTTTGAGTAAATAACATTACTCTGGCTAATCTATACTGTTACAGGCCTTATGGAGACTATTTA
This sequence comes from Anarhynchus alexandrinus, assembly GCA_008711295.1. Lineage (NCBI taxonomy): Eukaryota > Metazoa > Chordata > Aves > Charadriiformes > Charadriidae > Anarhynchus > Anarhynchus alexandrinus. The sequence continues at coordinate 1,334,667 of VUYV01000079.1, read as the reverse complement.
CTTTTCCAGTGCGTTGTCTGAGATAGCTTTAAGACTTCTGCAGCAGAGGTGGTTGTACAGCTGTGCAGAATTAGTGTTGACTGTTCATTTACAGTGTGTCAGAGCTGTTGGAGAAACATGGACTTCAGAAACCTGTTTCCTTTGTGAAAAACACAAAGGACAATGCGGAGGAGGCAAGAAAGCTGATGGTTAGGCTGACGAGGCACACGGGTCGCAAGTAAGTATTCAAAGGGGAATGGGAGATAAAAGGGAAAGGACCGTAAGAGTGTACCTGCCTGTTTTGTTGCAGTAGGGAACTGTAGTGTTCAACCTAAATGTGGTGTACATGAAACACATTTGTTAAACTGATGATTAACATGATTAGTGTTTTGGCTGCATTCGCCACATTCAAAAAACTCTGTCTTGTTTCAAACCTGTTTCAATATGTTTGTGTTCAAGTAAAGAAGCCTAAAAGGCATACTGGCTGCAAAATACTGCAAGATGATGAACAGTAAAAGTTAACGTATTGTAAATTAGGTCCTTTAAGACCTATTTAATTTTATTGAGAGTGTAGGATTTGTAAAATAACGCGTTCTTTTTTTTTGGCATGTTTTCTTAGGAGCTCTTGTAATAAGGTAATTTATTGATTGTATGTACTGATTCTACCTCTTATATTTCCAGTATAATTTTTTAATTTTTCTGTTTAAGAACTAGTTCATTTAGCTAGTCTTCTGACTGTAGATGAATTATTACACGGCTCTTGGCATAAGCAGATAAAAAGATTGAACCCTGGGAAAAGCAGCCATAACTGTGGGTTGGTTTTTTTTTTTCTTATTTAAGGTAAACATGCACATCAGTTTATCGGTGATGGCAGGGTAGGCTTGGACATGCTGAAAGCTTTTTGACTTCTAAAAACCTTTCTTTAGGAAGACCAAGTCAATGCCTCTGTAGGAAAAATGTTGATTTTTCACTTTCTGTAGAGACCCTTTACTTTGCTAAAATGAAAGCTAATGCCACATGAGAAAATCACTATTAGCTGGACTAGCATGTTTAGCTTAAAAAAAAAAAAGGTTTTTTTTAATCTGAAAGGCTCAAGATAATGTGAAAAAACCTTCATAGCATTTTTACTAGTAAAAGTCTTGATAGAGCTCATGAAGTTGTATAGGAAGCTTTGCAGGTAAACAGAGATCCATGGATCCAGAGGGTCAAGAATCTGAATACCATTCCAATTTAAGGAACAAAATAAACTTGTAGCTCTGTTCACCTGTGATTGCATGCAATTGACTAGTCCTTTGAGATTGCCTACAAAGAACAGCATTTTAATGATCCTCAGTTGCTGCTACAAACTTGTTTTTACCCAGCTGTTCTTGGATCAGCAGGAAGATGGCACTTTGAACTTTCTGATGTGCTACTGGAAGTTATCAAAACCTACTTGGGGGATCTTGAAAAAGATTGCTTAAACTCCTGTCTTATCCCACAGAAAAAACACTTTGGGTACTACATTGTCATCAAACAATTTTACCCACAGACTCTGGTTTAATGTAATTTAATATTACAAGCATTCTGTCTTTAAATCACTTTGGTTAAAAGTTCAATTAAAAGTTGAAACAGTGTTTGAGAAAACTCATATTTTTAGTGATGGAACTGTAGTGTTATCTACTGCTTTTCTTTAAACTTGTTGAGGAAGGGAATACTTAATTTTAAAAATGTTTGCAGGCAACCATCAGTCAGTGAGACACACTGGAAGGAATTGCTCCAGGATATGTTAGACATGCAGCGGAAAGTATATACATGCTTACAGTCAGATACGTGCTATGAGGTGAGTTTTACATTTTCTTACTGATTTATGTCCCAAGTAAGCTACAAATTCTTATTTCATATTGTTGCTCACAAATGTAAATACGTTTTCGTTTGTTATGTTACTTTGTTGTCTACTGGCTCCTCTACGGTATTTTAATTCAAATCAGAGACTTCCAGTGTTAACTTCATCCAAAGCCCCTCTAATAAATATTCTGTGTATCTTTTACTAGAATTCAACTTTTTATAAATTGAGTCAACTTCTTGAGACTTTGTAATTCTACATACAAATGTATTTAATAATAAACACTTAAAACTGATGAAAATAAACAGTCTGGTTTGATCATATTATCCAAGATCAGTATAGGATTATGGCAAGCTACTGCATGCAGCTGAAGTAAAATAACGTGAGATGGGATGTCTCATTTCACTGAAGGAAAGAACCCCTCCATGTGCATAAATCCAAACCTATGTCATTAATATTTGCAAAAGACAGCTTTTAGAATGATGTAGAATTTTCTGTGACATGTATTGTTTATCTTTTATTTTCACTTCAATATACTGCAGTTTAGCAGACACAGCACTGTTTCTGTAATATAATCGGTGTTTAGTCAAATCATTCGTATTACAGTTTGCATATTTAATTGCTTATGGTTACCAATCTGATTAGTTCTTGGGAGAAGTTTTGAAAGCAAATTAGAAAAAAAAAAAAGAAAGAAGGAAAAAAGCAATCCTATTCAACCTACACATAAACCCCTCACTTTTTCTCTGTAGCTATACAATTTGAAGTTGCTCAAAGAGAACTGCAGTGTATTTAATGCTCATGGTTTTGTGACAGGCTAAGGCTGAGTGTACTTGGAATTTTTTTAAGTGCATGTAAAAAAATATAGTACTAGAGCACTCTGAAAATAATAGCATTTGCTTTGCTCTGATCTTAATATGTTTTTTATTAATATTAAATTATTTTTTAACCTCTGTACCATATGATTAAAAAAAACACAACAAAGGATTTTGGAAAAATGATCTAGGAATGCTGAAAATGCTTTGAAACATAGTGCTGTTGTATGCAATTATATTTTGATAACTTAAAAACTGAGAACTTGGTGAGGCAGTAAGGATTTGCAATCACGTGTGAGGCATCTTTTTTAGCATGATGCTCACTCTATTCTGCTTGCATGCAAAGTGAATCCTCTCCTCTTGAAGGACTTCATGTCCATAAATTTTGAGAAGTAAAATGTATGTGTGTGATCTTTAAGGAAGAAGAGTCAGCTATTGTATTTTGCATCTTTCACTGTTCCTTGAGGATTAATATATTGTGAAATGGAAGAAGATCCAGTCGTATGACGTTTTTTAAGAAGTTGAAGACTGTGTTCCTTTCCAGAGGATGAGAGAGAGAGGTTTGGAGAGCTTCTTCCTAGTGAAGAAATACTTTCATTTCAAGATGCGATTGGACAGGGTGCTAGATAATCTCATCTATGCCCCCTTTCCCACAAAAGGTTGGAGCAGATGGTCTTTTGAGGTATTGTCCAGCCTTGGCTGTTCTAAGATTCATTGATTCTATTTAATTTGTTAAGAAATTTCAAACAAGGCCATATTGTTGCAGCTGCAATATTTTCTGAAATGATTAAATGCATATGTTGCTCTTCATTAGGACAATACTGACTGTCTTTAAAAAAAAAATAATTATTTTTGTAAGGAATTGAAATTATTTTGAGTGTCTTACTTTCAGGTCAAAGTTTTGCCCACTTTAAGTTAGGTGTTTTGTGGCAGATGCAGCATTATATTAATGTGCATTCTTTGAAGGTAGTCTTGACTGAAACTCAAAAAACATCTTATGCTCAGTTCAAAATATTTTTAGTTTCTTCAAGAATGCAAAGTTCTCATATGTTGTTGATTTTAAGGTCTTAATACTGAACCACCTTTTCAGATTCTTACATCCTATGAACACCTCAGAATATAGGTATAAATAATTTCTGATCTCTAAGTCATACTGTAAAAAGGCAGTTAGTTTTTTTTCTGCAGGAAGTAGAAATAACTAGCTACTAGTTAATTTTAGCTTCAGTTAAATTGTGGAAATTCTGTCCTTGGTAGAAGTTACCTTTTCTGCTTGGACTGAATATATTCTTTTAACTTCAAAGATCCTTTTATTCAATGGGGATGGTTCCATACGATGCAGATAAGCTTCCTTGAAGCTGTTGCTGCAGATTATTGAATTATTGTTCTTTGTTTTAGATATTCACAGAAAGTCTTTTATGCTCAAGCAGTATAGACAATATCCACTTGGCTGGGCAAATGATGCATTGCAGTATTTGGTCAGTGGATCTACCAAGTTCTTCAAAAGGGAAGCCACAGTACCGAGTCAGCTATGCGAAAAGTATCGAACTAGTTTTGGCTGCTGGCAGAGAATACTTCAATTCTTCAACAAGTCTGACCGATAGCTGTATGGATTTGGCCAGGTATATTTATGATTATCATGTATGTAAATAGATATTGCTCTTTCAATTGAAACTTGAATTCTGTTTTCCCCTTAAAACGGGACGAATCTTACCTGGGTTTATTTCTCTTCATGTAAAATTGCATGGTAAATGGAAACAATATCTTTGGTTTCTGTAAGATTTTTTTTTGGTTGGGTTTTTTTTTTGGTTTTGTATTTTTTTTTTTTCCTCGACTTGCTTTGTGTGTGTGTATACCATTGCTGTCCCTGGTTGCTGGAATGATCTGTTACAGAATTCAGGTTGAAGAAGAAGAAATGTGCTGATCTTCCTCTTTGGGGAAGAAGCTTTTTGTGTGTGTTATTTGAACTTTTTCCACATTACAGCATTGAACCACAATTGTGGGCCCCAGTTGCTATCATGATAGAAAATAGCATTTTTCTGATTCATTCATTTCTTTTCTTACATTGGTCTTTTCCAGTTCTGAGAGTTCATTTGAGGCTGTCTGTATGTGTTACATTTAGGCATAAGCCAAATAATTCTTCAGAAACGAATTCAGGCGTTGGAGCAGCCTTGGAGGTTGCAGTGTAGGTGTTCATTCTTGTGTAGATTTAGATATGGAAGTATTTTCTTTTACAGTTTAGATGCAGATAGGTAAAATAATTGAATATTACTTATGTAGAAGATTGATGCCTTGACTTACCTGGGTTATTTAAAAGAGGTATGTCTTAATATTTCCAGCCTTTCTGTTTTATTCTGAGAATTTGCTGTTTCATTGGTAGTGCACTTATTAAAAAAAACTAAACCAAACCACAAACCAAACAACAAAACAAAATCAAATAACTGAACAAAAGACTTGTGTCTTCCTTTGTAGTTTAGACATGTCTTTTTAAAGCACTACTTTAACTGAGACATGAGTACACTTGCCTACTAATTACAAGAAAAAGATTAAAACTTTTTTCTTCCTCTCAAGATAAATTCATCTTGACCCATAATGGTATGTACATACACGTTACCAGGTTTTTTGAGTACTGAATATGGTAATACAGTCAAACTGTTTGTAATTTTTTATTCCTTTTCAAATTAAGAAGTCTTCCTGAATAAAATATTGTTACTATAAAGTTTTATGGATTGACATATCATATATTTTCCATTAGGGATTAAAGGAAGAATGTTTTTGTAGGTTGCCTTGAGTGGCAGTTGCATTCTCCATAACTGAACTAGAAAATGACTGAAAAAGCATGTTTTTTTTTCCTCCCTAATCACTCGCAGCTTGTTCCTCTCTCCCATCCCAAGTACGCACACACATTATGATGAGGAGGAGTGTTTTTTCATTTATTTTTATGGGGTTTTGTTGTTTGTTTTTTTTAGTAAAGGCATTATTGCCTTAGGTAAAAGTTGTAAGACAGTCACTTTTACAGTATTAATTAAATAATGCTAGCTCTATTCCTACCTTTTTATTGAAAGCACAGTTTACTGACTGTTGTTACTGCTTATAAGCACTCTAAGTAAATATTTGCTTTGGAGGTCTAAAAGGCCCAAGAGTCACTGGCATTTTAAACATATATCCTTATTTTTAAATATATGAATATTTATATGAATATATATATTTTTTAAAATCAATTGAACCTTTTTACATTTTGGGCACCAGGGATACTACTGTGCAACAGTTGTGATCACAATGAAGCAGGTGCATACACTCTTATAATATCCCAACTACAACTGCATCTTATCTATATGGATATAATTGCCACAGTTAAAATTTCTCTGTTAGCTACTTACTTGTATGGGGAGAGGATATTGTAGTGGTGGGATTTCCTCTGTGTGTAGGAGAGAAGCCCTCCCCTGGGAGATGGAGGCCGAGAGATTCCTTGGTTTTCAGAATTGAGTAGCTTTATTTTGGAGCAACAGGAACAAAATGCATGGTTGTTTGGAGAACACCTTTTGGGTCAGCAGTCCAGTCCATTGATGTTCGATGTGGCACTGTAATATAATTTTGCCTGAGAAGATCGTGGAACAGATCCTCCTAGAAGCTATGCTAAGGCACATAAGAGGACAGGGAAGTGATTTGAGCCAGCCAGCATGGCTTCACCAAGGTCAAGTCCTGCCTGACCAACTTACTGGCTTTCAATGATAGAGTAACTACATCAGTGGACAAGGGAAAAGCCATGGATGTTGTGTATCTGGACTTCTGTAAGGCCTTTGGCATGGTCTCCCACAACATCCTTCTCTCTAAATTGAAGAGAGATGGATTTGATGGGTGAACCGTTTGGTGGATGAGGAATTGGTTGGATGGTTGCATCCAGAGGGTAGTGATCAATGGTTCGGTGTCCAGATGGAGATCGGTGACAAGTGGTATCCCTCAGGGGTCCATCTTGAGACCGGTACAAGTTCAATATCTTCATTAATGGCATAGACAGTGGGATCAAGTGCACCCTTAGCAAGTTTGCAGATGACACCAAGCTGAGTGGTGTGATTGACACGCCTGAGGGAAGGGATGCCATCCAGAGGGACCTGGACAGGTTCGAGAGGTGGGCCTGTGTGAACCTTACGAGGTTCAACAAGGCCAAGTTGCAGGGTCATGCATATGGGTTGGGGTAACCCCCAGTATCAATACAGGCTGGGAGGTGAAGAGATTGACAGCAGCCCTGCTGAGAAGGACTCGGGGGTGTTGGTGTTTGAAAAGCTAGACATGAGCTGACAATCTGCGCTCACAGCCCGGAAAGCTGACCGCATCCTGGGCTGCATCAAAAGAAGTGTGGCCAGCAGGTCAAGGGAGGTGATTCTGCCCCTCTACTCTGCTCTGGTGAGAGCCCACCTGGAGTACTGCATCCAGCTCTGGAGCCCTCAGCACAGGAGAGACATGGACCTGTTGGAGCAGGTCCAGAGGAGGCCACAAAGGTGATCAGAGGGCTGGAGCACCTCTCCTATGAGGACAAGCTGAGAGAGTTGGGGTTGTTCAGCCTGGAGAAGAGAAGGCTCTGGGGAGACCTTATAGCAGCCTTCCAGTACTTAAAGGGAGCTTAGAAGAAAGACAGGGACAAACTTTTTATCAGGGCCTGTTGCTGTAGGACAAGGGGTAATAGTTTTAAACTAAAAGAGGGTAGATTCAGACTAGATAAAAGGAAGACTTTTTTTACAGTGTGGGTGGTGAAACAGTGGCACAGGTTGCCCAGAGAGGTGGTAGATGCCCCATCCCTGGAAACATTCCAGGTCAGGTTGGACGGGGCTCTGAGCAACCTGATCTAGTGGAAGATGTCCCTGCTCATTGCAGAGGGTTTGAACTAGATGACCTTTCAAGGTCCCTTCTAACCCAAACTATTCTATGATTCTATGATCGCTATGAAAAACTGATTTAATGTTTTCATAAAATTAGGGTTTATTTACCAATTTTTTTTTTGTCCAGTCTCCTGTTGAGACTTTTTTCCACTAGCAGGTTCTGGAAATGCAAAGGATTGTGTTTTTAATATTTCATAAGGGTCCCGTGATCAACTTTTATCTTAGAGTTTTATGGTGATATTTCAAAATAGGCAGTTTATAGCTTGAATACTTGCTATCAATGTGTGAGTGTGTGTTTATTTTGTTTAGTCAGATGTTTTGGTCCTTCTCTGACTTTTCTCCAATCAGTTGTTTCATGGTAACTTAACTTATTTCCGTGAGTGATTATCACAGTGTGTAGGTCTCCTAGTAACCTTCCTGTATGAGTTGTTTTAGGTGGAACGTATTTATCTTATCTTTAGCTACTTCTCTTTCTTTCCACTCCTGTTTTAATCTCCACTTTACTGTGAAATGTTTGTCAGTGCTCCTGAAAAATGTTACAGGTTCAGATGGGAATGTAGCGAACGTACAAGTTTATTTTTGATGTAAACATGTCCATTTTTTAATTAACATGTAGAGATAAAAGCGATATGACAAAATGCACAAATAAAATACTTTCCTGATTTAATGTGCATGATGAATTAAGCCATTTTAAATCATTGAGACTCTTTTGCATTTGGATTTTTTGTAAACATGTATCACTAAAGCTACATACGAACATACTGTACCAGAAAGCAAGTTTTGTTTAAAAACTTTTATCTAAAAGCTGATGATGTCAATGTAATATTCATAAAACATATGACTTAAAAATATTTAAAATAATGTGTTATTAATAATTGTAAGCATTGATTAATCTTCAGAGAAATTCTGTGTGTGTTTTTTTTAATCAGCTTTGTTTTCATTTGCTGGACCTAGTTGAAGAAGTTGAATTTGTGACAAGAGCTCTAACATTTCATTTCCAATCAACTTTTTACAGAAGTTTGCTTTTATCTTCTAATATATGACAACCCCAAATCCCAATAGTGATAGGAGAAATATTTCCCTAAATAATTACATATTTAAGTAGATCTGTCCTCAATATCTTTTGTTAAATTCATTGCAGGTCTAAATTCATGAGGGTTTAGGTGTTGTTCTTATCACAGCTAGGTGAAGAAGATTGCAGCAATCTAAGAATAGAATTTGGTTAAAATGTTTATCCAGGCATAACAGAGAAGTAGTGCCAAACACTTACAACATGTGTTATAGGACTAGTGAGTATTTTGACATTTCATAAACATAGTAATTTACTGGGTGTGTGTTTTTGTGTGTGTTGTGGTTTGTTTTTTTTTAACTCACAGGTGAACTTTTTCCACAAATTTAACTTTGAATTTATTCAACAATCTTTAGAAAAAGTTTGTTTCCTTTCTATTTAGGTGCTGTCTACAACTTATTGTAGACTGTCCGAGTGCTATTCAGGAGGAGCTGGACCTTATTCGTGCTCTTGGCTACCTTGAAGAATTTGGCGTGAAAATATTACCATTACAAGGTACTGCATATTTTTATTCTTTATAGGATTACTTGAATCACATGCAGAAATATGCATGACATAGTTTACTATTGCATGAGTGTTGCGTGAGTAAACTAGAGGGTCCGTTCCCTGTCTCCAAAGAGCTTTACAGGCACATACCAAAAAAGGATTTTTTAAGAACGTTTTTCAGTTTATCTGAGATAAGAAAGATGTTTGCATATGGAATCTATGTTTTTAGGACTTATTTTTGGCAGGACTTTTTAATAATTAACGTATTGAGTGTCTGAAGCTCCTGGTAACTTCAGCAGAAATAGTTTAAGTTTATTTGCAAAATAGTCTGCACTTGCTTATGTGCAGATGAACTTTAAAATAATGGGTGGGAGAGGTATTTCATGTGTAGGCAGTTTTCATGTCTCCACTGGGCTGTTTCATTTTGAAGTGTATAAAACCAAGTGACAACAAAAGTGAACTTTTACAAGGTATTTCTTCTGGCGACTTGTTTAAAACTTAAAATCTGTTTTGGAGCTCTGACTCCAATGGTATGGGAAGTCGTTGGACAGAAGTTGGAAAGAAAGGATGATTATGGACAATGGGATAAAGGGGAAAATGGAATATATTGCAGTATATTTTATTGCTTATAGATTGTGCCAAACTAGCAAACACACTTTTTGAAGTGAAAGAAATACAAGAGTGCTCATCTACCTGGCATTCAGTGAAGCTTGAATGTATGGTATGTGGGCAACTACGTGAAACTGCATGAACACTGGGACTGAGGGGGCTCTAAAAGAACTGGCTGAGACGAGCACTGAGTCCCAATGAAACGTGGTGATGGTAGTGTTTTAATTCTGGCATTGTGCAGAGAAATACTGGGATTTATGGAAAGCACTTGTGGGTCTGTGGAAAACGAAGCGGACGTTCTTAGTGGCTGTTGTCACTTTACTTCGGTGTCCTCTTTTCGTTTTGTTTTGTTTTGTTTTTTTTTTTTCTTTTCCAAGTACGCCTTCAAAGTGAGCTGAGTACATTATCTTCAGGAATATTCATTCCATTTCAGACTGAGGATAAGTGTGGTTTCTAGATCTTGCAATATTGCACAGTTGACTTCTAGAGCAGAATTATTTTTTAGTCAGTTTGGTCAGCCTGTAGAAAAGTACGCATATATTTTCTTCATCTCTTGCAGTGTACATGTAAAGGTATTTCTTAAAAAAAAAAAGTGGAAACATAATATTGCATTAACATTATATGTAATACAGCTGATCTGGATTAATTACCGTATGTGAAATCGTGCCTGTAATATCATTAATGATCCTGACTTATAACTTCTTCAATAACTTTCATGTAAATCAAATTAATTTAATAAGATTAAAATTACATTTTAAAGTTTTAATGGAAGTCTTTAAATGGTCAGTTACTTTGATAGAATTTCATTAAAATAACATTAAAAATCAGTTATTCACACAGTAAGAATTAGCAATAGACTTTTATTTGCAATTTTATGTTTAGTTTTCTGTAGAGCTTCCCCCTCACTTGTGTTTTTAGCAAACTCAGCAGTTAAGCTTGTGAACTACTATTATGGTGTATTTTAATAAAATCTGGTTTAGAGACTCCTTATTAACCTAAAAGGTGAAGAAAAGTCCATGTTTATAGAAAGTGTTTGATCTATGGTGTTATTTCCGAATACTTTCAGTTATGTTAGATATTTCAAAAAATCTTGCTTATACAGTCAGTGAATGAAAATACTTTACTGCTGTATACTAATACATGTATGGGATAGAATATTAAAAATGAAACTAAGTGTAACCTTTTCCTGCTTCTCCTTTCTTAATTGGTTTTAATCTGATTTCCAGAACTTCTTAAGAGTCTTCATTATGGGAGTGCTTCTTTGCTCTTATTGAGAGGCCTAATATCATATGTTTTAAGCCCAATATGCTAATGCAGAGTTTATCCCTCACGCAGACGTTAATGTCATGCTGAGTGCTAAGTGGAAGATCCACATGCTGTTCCTCTGTGTTCTGAGAACTTGCATGGTATGAAAATGTTACCTCTTAAAAGCAGCAACTTGAAGTTAGCCGCTCGCTAACTAGTTAAAGAGAGCACTGAAATCAGTTCACGATATTAAATTATACAATTCAGGTTTTTGTTTAATTCCTGGTAAAATATTTTTTGAAACACAGTACTAATGGTAAGCTGCTCAGGATCTGGCTAGCACAACGTGGTGATTTCCAGGCTATTCCTCCACTTGCTCAGAAAATAATTGTGTAAATTAAAACAGCCTGAAAATTTTGCCTGTGACAGTTCTTTAAGTCTGTGTGATGTATCCTGTCCACCCTAAAATAAAATGTTGCATGAAATATTATTTACAACTTTCTGAAAGAAAGTTAATAGCTGTTTCAGCAGTTTTTCTGAGAATGTTGCAAAAACGATATTTAAAAAAAATTGTATAAAGGCATGTGGTTGGTCATATAAATTTAAAAATTGAGTCAGAAAACCTGAAACAAAAACAAGTTTTCATTCAGGTGAGTCTCCCTCTTTTTCCTCCCTTCCCAGTCTGACTTGCAAGTGATTGGGGCTGGATATATTGTAGTGTTATTTTAACTTTCTGTTTATAGATATAATTGAGGATCTGCATGCAAGTAACTTGGAGCTGGTTTTCAGGTTGTGTTTGTGTTCTTATACTCCCTAGCACTCTTTCTGCATCTACTTTGTTTAACCAGAAATACAGCAGTAGGATTCACTTGTACAGCCTCCAACACCAGTTCTTCTTTCAACAGTGCGTTTATGTTCGGATCGACTTAGTCTCATCAAGGACTGTCTTGCTCAGATGTCAACGAACTATAAGCAGTCTGCTAAGCTCCTGGGACTTGCAAATTTGCTAAGGGTTGCAGGTAAGCTGTGTTAATAAGACACTGAATTGCAATGCAACATGCATTTGTGTTATGCTTTAGGACATTTGAGTTGATCATTAGAATGGGTGTTCAAGGATATCACTATAAAGTCATCTGGAAGAGCAGTCATTGGGGAGGAATGAAATATTTTACATAAATGAAATCTTTTATCTGTAAAACAGCTGATATTGTCAGCTGCGCTGACGTTCTACTACTACCTAAAATAAAACCAACTTTGTCTAATCTGGATTTTGAGTAAAAGTTTATTAGATTGGAGGAGTTGTGGCTGAGAATGTATTGTCTTACAGTTAACTGGTAATACTAAAATTCCAGTAAATCTTATTGTCTGTCAAATAAGGTAATTTAACTTAAATGGGACTATTATTAAATCAGAGGGGAAAGAAGGTCATCTGTAATGCATAAACTTCAGCTGTTAGCCTTTTGTCTATGCTTTGTGTATCTCCTTTGTGCGCTAAAAATAACGCGTTAGCTTGAGTGTTCATTTGAAGAGATGAACATCTTCAAGGATTGAATCCTAAGGATATTAGATTTTTTTTTTTAGATAGGCTACCTAAAGTGTCTGGCAGACCTTTTGATTTTTGAAAAATACTTCATCAATGCAACTGCAAATACAATACTGCTATATTTTTATGATGTAGAAATGTAATATAGAAATATAAAATATGAAATAGAAATTCATATTTCGTGCAGCGTGGTATACAAAATCAATGTATTGCGGCTTTGTCACTGATGCATGCCTGGGTAGTTTCTTTCTCTCTTTATTTGTTAAATCATTTAAGACTATTTTGTTATGTTTTCAGGAATTGGCAGTATTTCAGTATTGGCAATTTTTACATAGTGTTATATATAGGGAGGGAGATACTCGGGGGGATTGGGTGAGGTTATGAACAGAGGTACAGAAGTGAGAATGTTGACCTCCCGAGATGTCTAGGTCTTAAAGAAAGGAGTCACGGGAAACGTTGTCGTGACTCTGTTAAGCTCAATGCTCCTGTTACGTAGCCCTACTACTTGAAAGATGGCAGAGGGGAGGAGGTGGTACCATGTTAAGTAGATGGATCCAGTCGGTGTGTTTGTTCATTTTACATGTAATCTCCTGTTCTGTGGAACAACTACAATGACAGTCATAACTTCTCTTTTTTTTTTCTTTGCTCGCAAGACTTTGGAAAAAAATATCTCCATAATGGTTCATAAGACAAGATTTCTGTACAGCTCTTGGCCTTTCCTTTCTGCTTCCTCCCACATCAAGTTAAAATCTGTCAATTTTTCTTCTTAATATTCTGGGTTCTTTAGGCTAATGCTGCTGTTTTTTAGTTTATCATCTTTTTGAATCTAAACGTTTCTCTTTGTATGAGAGAAGGAAAAGCAAAATCCACAGTGATTCTGTGAAGCTTAAAAACACAAAGTATTTTGTCCAGTAGTGTTGTTGCAATGCTTTAGTTGTAGGTCAGCGTCTACAGTGCCCACAGGGAATAAACTCGTGGCTCCCATCTCCAGAGACTGAAAGATGAGAGGCAGTGTATATTAGGGAATTCACGTAGAGCTCGTTGGTATGGTAATATCTATGTGCTAGTGTGACAATCACAGTGGCACTTATTGAGACACCACTGAAAATAGAAGCTTAAAAGAGAAATAGCTGCCTGATTTTCTCTTCTGTGCGGTCACCAGGCTGGAGAAAACCAGAAGGTGAATGTGCGAGGTGGTTAATTTTTAAGCAGGTGAATCATTTAAAAGCTACTACTTATGTTACAAATTGCATATTTATTCTAAAAGTCTTGGGCTCTCTGACTGTAATGGTTGACCTCGGGAATAACTCTGACTGTTGTTCCTGTGGTAAGTGTGGAATTTTAGTAGTAAAAGTATATTTCAAGAGTGAGTCTTGTTAAGGAATACACTACTTTGACATTTGCTTTTCCTGTCTCTTATGCTAAATAAACAAAATAACTCTGTCACTTTCAAAGTTAACTTTTGGTTATAGATTAACATTTATTTGAAAGGAAAACAAAACAAGAAAACATTTCCAGTAGTGACTTTCTGTGGTGGTGGATGTGGTGGTGTGTGTGGGGTTTTTTTTGTCTGTTTGGTTTTTTGTGTGTGTTTTTTTTTCTTTTTATAAATAGCTTTAAGCTTTTATGATTAAAAATTTTGTGATTTCACTGTCACTGAGGGATGACTAGTCATATCACTTATCCAGAAATACTATTTTATGTACAGGTTATTCATTTCTAAGCAAGATATGATTCAGTAAGAGAATGCCGTAGCTATGAATTTTATCTAAACTTATTTGTTGTAGGTGATAGGCTATGGAAAACAGATTTCTTTCATTTTAAGAAACTCTGTATCTCTTCAATCTTTAGTTTTTCGGGACTTGAAAACTATAAACAACATACCACTATTACTGCAGATTTTTTTGTGCCTCACATTCCATCCCATTGACAAGTATCCAGAAGAGTATCCAAAAGCATACAAAGGAAACATGATTGTCATTGCTGTTTTAAGTCATGCATGCAAATACAATATTTTTCCAGCAGATTAAAGAAAGTCTGTAGACCTTCACTCTTTAGTCCTCAGTTACTGCTGTATGTACTTCCAGTGAGTGCTGGAATAGGTAACCTTACACTGAATTTAAAGTTGCATATGATTTTAATAGCTTGGTTAATAATATCTTTAAAAACAGATTTTAAGTGGAGTGCTGGCATAGCCTTAATCATAGTCTGTAAATGAAGAGTCTCGTAAAATTCAATAGTAGGTATAAAAAAGGAAATAATTAGAGCAAGACATGTAGAAATGGTATTTCTGTATCTGTCGACTTGTAATTCAAGTTCTTTAATTACAGTTAATTATTAATATGATGAAGAGTTATTTTAGGAGTTGGTAGCCATAAGAATGATATCAAATGCTAATATTATCTTACAAATTAGTTTGTAGCCAAAAGGGCAGCTCACACATACAGATTTTAAGATCTGTGAATGAGTATATTTTATTTTAAACTGAATATTAGAAAAGGAAAATCTACCTTGCTGTTTTAACATATATATTCTTTGTTAGCAGGTTTAAAAATACTGGGAAAGGGTAACTTGATTTCTAACAGCTTATGATGAAAGTTTTATGGAGATATATTGGGATGAGTCTGGATATTGAAAAACAATCTAGGGATTGAACTTCATGGACTTGCTTAATGAAGAATTGGGTAAAGCGCTGCTGGGAGAAAGAGTTGGTTTTTGCCCCTAATTGGTTTTCACTATTTATACAATTATCTTGATGCATGAGCCACCTTTGCTGTGAAAGAAGTTCTGGTTTTGTCTTGTGGAACATACTTACTGATACTGGTTATGCATGCTCGAGTGTACAGTCCCTTCCGTTCCTGATCCACTGTGTGTATCTACAAGTAGAGTGCTTTCTTGTGCTTTATCTGCCAACTGGAGGAATTCGTTTTGGCATTTCCCCTTCTTTGCTCCCCCTGCCACCCACTGCATAGGGTTACTGATTGTGAAAGACCTGCTTCCTACGTCTATCCATACCTATAGAAATTTTATATATATATGTGTGTGTGTATATAGAGAGTATATAGCATATGCTGTGTTATACTATGTATAATATATAGCCTATAAAATACTATAAGTGCATATATATTAATTTCAATTCTAAAAGAATGCATTTGCTATGCATACAAGGGTAGAGTGCACATGGTCATCCTCAAAGAGCTTTGGGAGCTGTGTTCTCTGAATACAGTTTGTTTAGAGAGCAGCACTGAAAGTGAGTAATAGAATTTATATTCATACTTATCAAAGCTGAAATATTGCTTAGGTAATGATGTATCAGCTACCTTCTTAATTGCTTTAAAGTATTTGATTAATGACAGTAAACTCTACTTAAGCCTCACGTCAGTACCCCTGTAAAGTAAGCACACAAGTGTTATCTTAATTTCACAGATGGGCAAAGTGAGGGAGGGAGAATGTGCTCAGCATGACAGCCAGAAAATCTGCACCTGCTCAGGGAGCTGGAGCTGTTCTACATCTCACGAGCCTCGCTTAATCCACACTCTCAGTTAACAAAGGGTGTGAAAGAATTCACTTTATGTAATTACTTGCTTACAAAATAGAGGAGTAAAAAAAAAAAAGCTTATGTTTCAGAAATTAAGAGCATCTTCTCTACTGTTGCTGTGTATCAAAAAGATCTAGTGAGCATTACTCTCAGGTCAGGTTCTCAAGAAATGTTTTCTGTTTATTATCCTGTTTTCTCACAACTTTCTGTGGTAATTCAGTTAATTTTAAAATCGATAAGCTAATTCCAGTAACTTTAAGCTTTGCTCACATTCATAAATTAAAGCTTATTTTTGAAATCCACCTTCCTCAATGCTGACTTTCTTGCTTAACACATGCGGAAGTAACCATATAGGTGATTTCTGATCTCCTAATTGTATTCTGGAGTATACATACAATTTTGATACCATTTGATATTTAAGTTTTTATGACGTGGTTTCACTGAGCATATTGTTGTTTCATCCACTCACAAATACAGCATGCATCTTGCTCACGGTGTTTCAATATGCATTTTTTTCTTTATATGACCCAAATTGGATCCAAACTTTTAAAAAATACTTGAACGTCCTTTATTTCTCAAGAAAAAATATTTTCTATTATTTCGGAGCTTACATATTTTTCCTCTCATCATTTGTAGTAGAATCATAGAATCATTTAGGTTGGAAGACCTTTAAGATCGAGTCCAAATGTTAACCTAACACTGCCAAGTCCACCGCTAAACCATGTCCCTCAGCACCACATCTATGCATCTTTTAAATACCTCCAGGGATGGTGACTAAACCACTTCACTGGGCAGCCTGTTCCAATGCTTGACAACCCTTTTGGTGAATTTTTTTTTCCTAATATCCAATCTAAACCTGCCCTGGTGCAACTTGAGGCCGTTTCCTCTTGTCCTATCGCCTGTTACTTGGGAGAAGAGACTGACCCCCACTTCGCTACAACCTACTTTCGGGTGTAATGTCATATCTGCTTGTACCAACTCCTATCTGAACACTAAACATCATAACAAAAGCAGATGGAAAGAACTTTGGAGACTTAAATCTTACTGAGTGGAGTAACCATTAGAATATAAATGGATTTTCCTTATGACTTAACGAGGCAATAGTCCAAAGGAGCTGAACACACACAAACTTTCACGAATAATAAAAGGGAAACAAAAACCTAAGATATCCTTTCCAGTTTCTGAACTTGATTTGTTTGAGTCTGGATGTCAGACATTAACATTAAGGCTTAGTGCAGAATTACTATGTAATATAATAAGGTCACCATTTTAATGGTTTTTCTCACTGAACCTTTCTTGGTTTTGAATCTGTCTGTCAAAATGACAAGAGGAACGATTTAGAATTCAAAACTTCCACTTTCATAAGACTTTATTATTAAAAATGCCCTAAAATGAGGCGTCATGAATGTGAAGTAGTGATTTTTTTCATGTTTGAATAGAACAAGAACGCGGCGCTAATCTGCAACAGGTAGTAGTATTGTAAGTGACTGAACGGTTGAGGCAATGACAGCTGCGTGAAAAAGGGCTCGGGCTGTGCGTTGCGGGGGATTCACTAGTCATGTCGGGGCTGACGGTTCTTCCGTGGCACAACAGTGTGTGTCAAGATAATGGGAGCTTAAATGAGTGAATAGTGGAGATAAGATGAGGAGGTATAGCCATGGACTGGAAGGAAAACGATCCTTATAGTATATGCTTGAGCTTTTGTAAAACATGTGGAGATGCATCCTACTGCATCAAGACTACTTAGCTAAAACATTGGGGATGGGGGACTTGTCAGCATAGGACTGCTCAAGCACAGTTAAGAAGGAAATTGTTCTTTGCTTCGAGTAGTCCTCCTCTCTTCCATCCAATCCAACTGATTTTTAAATAGTAATAAATAGCAGTGATCACTTTGTCTAGCTGAAATCTGAGGGACAACGGTTTAATTATTTCTCTTGCCTTTTGTTTGTGTCTGCGGCTTAGCCATATCTCTCTGTAATAGTAAAGCTGTCAGGGTGAAGCGGGCACGGGAAGGTGAGTGGCATGTACAGATCTCTTGCTTATAGAAATGACAGTTCACATTTAGCTTGTGTAGACAGAAGCACCTCTTTGTCATCTGTAATTGCTTTTGCCCGGATGAGAAGTTCCCGGGTTCCAGAGGGCAAAATTTTGCAACAGAAGAGCCTTGGATGTGATTAATTTGCAACATTGTGTGTTGGCAGTACATAGAGCAAGAGGCCAAAAGATAAAATGATGGGAAGCCAACCTGTTCTCCCAGCTGAGTTAGTTATGACATGCTGGGATTAGGGGAATCTTGACTGAGTTCAGTAATTAGGGTAACTTCACTTCCCTGAATGTCATTGTAGCACAACTGCTACATCTTCTCTTTTGAGAAAGCTTTAAAGAGAAATTTGCTTTGCCTGCATTGATGGACATGCAAAATGGAATTAAAAATAACAGCTTTGCAATTTAAAAACGTGTACTCTTTAAATGGTTTTTGGAACCAGATCTGTTTAACCTTCTGAAATATTTGCATTTCACAAGTTGTAGTAATACAGTTTCATAAACCAGTGCCCTTTTCAAATGACTGTAACAGCAGTGACTGCGTAAAATCGCTTTTCATAATAGGGGAGAAACATGAGCAAGAAGCTTGTATTGAAAAAAATCCGCTCATTTTTATTAGCTTCTTGCCATCCTTCTTTCCTAAATAAAAATGAATAGCATGATACTATTTTTTCCTGTGTATATTTAGGCACTTTCTCATATAGTGCATGGACACATACACTATTTGGAGCACAAGACTGGACCAACTGGTGTCAGTAAAATAAATCACTTTCATGAGATCAGTAGTTTCTGAAGTGTTACTTTTGACTTGTAACTGGGGGAAGAGGCATTGTCCAGAAGGTCTGGTGGCCAAGTTGCATGTATTGTGTGAAAAAATAGTTTCAGTTCTACTCGCTTAATTTGTGAGGGTAGGGATTTCTAAATACTTGTCTTCCACATCTCATGAATTATTTGGCTCTGTGAAATGGGAGTTTAAACTGGGGCTTTGTATACTGTAACAAAACAATTACAAATTTCAAAATCCTTCTTCTATTACAGTCCACAGCAGATTTTTTTTTCAATGTCAGGATTTTGATTTATATGTCACTTAGTCTAAATATCAGTTTTAATCTATGTTTTGGCCATCACAAAAATAGTTTTCAAAATTTTTTTTTTAACCTAGACATTACATGCTGTGCAGTTTCTTTAGCCAACTATGCTGCCAATGTTTTTAAAAATACATAACTTTTTATTATTTCCTTCAGGAAAAAGCAGATAATTTTATTTCTGCTTCAATTTCACAATGGGCTTTTCATGTTGTGGCATATAGTTTTCTTAAGAAATAAAGTCAACCATTAATTCCAATTAACTAATAAAAATACTGCATTTTTCTTACAGGAGATGATCAGATGGAGAGAAAAGGTCAAGTTTTAATACTTCTAGTGGAACAAGCGCTCAGTTTCCAGGACTACAAAGCAGCTAGTATGCATTGCCAGGAGCTCATGGCCACAGGTGAAGTGAATAAATGGGGGTGGTGTGGGGTGATGTTAGCGGAAATCTTGAGTTCTGACTCTCATCTTACTGTAAAGTATGGTGCTTCAGATTGGTCCATTTCATTCAAAAATCAGTTACATCTTGTTTGTGGAAGTCAATTGACATCAGCATGTCNGCCACAGGTGAAGTGAATAAATGGGGGTGGTGTGGGGTGATGTTAGTGGAAATCTAAGTTCTGACTGTCGTCTTACTGTGAAGTATGGTGCTTCACATGGTCCATTTCGTTCAAAAATCAGTTACATCTTGTTTGTGGAAGTCAGCTGACATCAGCATGTCAAATGTAGAAGGTAGGTGGTATAAAATATGACAGATCCTGTTGTCATGGAGGTGGAACTCCATGTAGTTCTAGAACTACAAAATACTTAACTCACAGTGACTTCTGGAGCAATGTTGGTCTTCTAAATCAGTTTAGTTCATTGATATCTCTTGACTGAAGTTACATACTGTCATTCAGATAATCCTTTATTTTTTTGCATCAGAAGCTCAAAATATATCTTAGTAGAGATTCCACTTTTAATTGTCTCCTCAGTACTTTTTTTTCTTGTAAGAAAGCAAAGGAAAAGGTGTTAATTTGTCATGATGTTTCAATCCCTCTCCATGTAGTTCTAGAACTACAAAATACTAAGTCAAAGTGACTTCTAGAGCAATGTTGGTCTTCTAAATCAGTTTAGTTCATTGAGATCTCTTGACTGAAGGTACATTCAGATAATCCTTTATTTTTTGCATCAGAAGCTCAAAATATATCTTAGTAGAGATTCCATTTTTAATTGTCTTCTCAGTACTTTTTTTCTTGTAAGAAAGCAAAGGAAGAAGCGTTAATTTGTCGTGTTGTTTAAATCCCTCTTACTATGTGTTGGTGTTATGATTTTGTTAATGAATGTTCATATGTAACGCTATGGAGATTAAACATGTATGTTGGTCCATATGCATTAATTACATGTACATAGTCATGTTTCTCTTTAGGATTCTTTATGGAAACATATTTCAATATCTTTCTAAGATGTGTTCAGTTTGCAAACGTTCATTTGCATAGTGTAAAACCTTTGNAGCTCAAAATATATCTTAGTAGAGATTCCATTTTTAATTGTCTTCTCAGTACTTTTTTTCTTGTAAGAAAGCAAAGGAAGAAGCGTTAATTTGTCGTGTTGTTTAAATCCCTCTTACTATGTGTTGGTGTTATGATTTTGTTAATGTGTAATGTTGATTTGTGTTCATGTGTAACGCTACGGAGATTAAACATGTATGTTGGTCCATATGCATTCATTACACGTACATAGTCATGTTTCTCTTAAGGATTCTTTATGGAAACATATTTCAGTATCTTTCTAAGATGCGTTCAGTTTGCAAAGGTTTGTTTGCATAGTGTAAAACCTTTATCTGCAATTGCTATCACACTTGTTCATCTCCGGAAATAATTATAACAAATCAAATTTTGTTAGCCTGCTGGGTAGGGGTCTTGTATTCAGTTTTCAATGTGTATTATAGGCAGTAGTAACAAGTGGTGATATTTGTTTCTTACTAAATTGTGTGCACATTATAAAAGAGAGTTCAGGTATCTTTAAACTGGACCTAGACTTTTGGAGAGACATTTGCCAGGTCTGTTTGAATGCCTTCAAACTTAATTTCTCAGCTTTCTGACAAAAGATGTGTGTGATGTATAGGAGCTGACGAGACAAGGTGACAGCCACATTCCTGTAATTTCCTCCTAATGCAGGAAAAATGGATCCCAGCTGGTTATGATCATTCTTTTGCAAGAAAACATTTGCATGTTTTTGCCATATGTAATGCACAAATACATGGAATGGAGATGTACACAGCAGCTATTGTATGTAATAAGATAGGCACTGAACTATTAGACCTGTAACCTTAGGGAGCTTTTCTGTATGCCTCTGGGAACCACAAGTTCTCATTCTTTCTACACTGTACCCCTTTCAAACAGATAAAAATATGTGACTGCAGCTAGTAGGAATGTGTAAGTCTCTTGGATATCTACCTCTCTATCAAAACACTTAAAGTATTTGTGGTATTTATGTAATTTGTATATGTGAAGGTATGAGTAGAGGTAAATGACACGTGTCAAGATACTAAGAAAGATGGGATTTGCCTCTTTGGCTCTTTTTTATGCCTTAAGATTGAGAGGGGAAAATCTGAAATGAATTGAAGTTCTTCTAATTATATGAAGTGATATATTTTACTTTTTTTTTCCCAGCCACTGCAGTAAGGTGTTTAATATTATGCTTTGAAGCAAATTATTATTTTCTTACTGTAATATGTAAAAAAAATTGTGTGTAGGTTTACAGGTGCCTATTGTACTGATATCTACAATATGATAACAATGAATCTACTATATATTCANTTCTTACTGTAATATGTAAAAAAATTGTGTGTAGGTTTACAGGTGCCTATTGTACTGATATCTACAATATGATAATAATGAATCTACTATGCTATATATACTATATACATATATACAATGCTAATATACTATAGATCAGTCTAAAGTTGAGTTACATCTCTGTTTTATGAAGCCTTTATGGTTCTTTTCTCAGGGGATGTTAATTGTTGGCAGGAATGCCACATGCCCTCCTTTATCTCATTCGATAAGAATTATGCAGCATCCTCCTATCGCTTACGAAGCTTACCAACCTCAGAAGTATGTTTTGTGTTCCCTTGTAGGTTATTCTAAAAGCTGGGAAGTATGCAGTCAGCTTGGGCAATCAGAAGGCTACCACGATTTGGGTATGCGTCAGGAACTCATGGCTTTTGCTCTGACACACTGTCCCCCAAGTGCCATAGAGGCATTGTTGGGAGCGAGCAGTTCGTTGCAAACCCAGGTAGGTGCTTCTGAAACTTCTCTCATGCAAGTTCAATGCTTACCAAAGTAAAGGGGACTTGTGCTCATCTTTAAGTTTGTTCCCTTAAGTTCCACCCCCCAGCAAGTTTGTATTTGTTCTGATCTACTTTTCTACTTTCACTGTTGTATTTCAACAAATGAGGTCTCTTTATAGGTGTTTTGTATGATGAGTTGGCTTCTCATGTAGAAGTGCGATTGTATTCTCCATCTTTAGTACTCTTAATTTCTTCATTTATTGCCTGATTTAAGCATTTTATTTGCAGATGCAGTTAAATAATTTTTTCAGTGCTTTCCAGGTGTTTACACCTTGTAGTGCAACTTCATTAAATGCCCACGTAAATGTATATTAAATGTTTATTCTTACATTTTTATGATCTCTGCCCAATATAGAATGAAATTCTTTTCTCACTGATTTCAACCATGTAATGGTTTTAACAGCTACAATAGACTTTACGTCTGAGACATCTTTATTAACTCTGCAGTGACTGACTTCTTGAAAGAATCAGATCTTAGATGTTCAGATGATCATATTATATTTTTAAGAACACATAATTGTGGCATTTAAATACAAGATGACATAGCAAACCTTTTGAAAAGTTTCTTTTGAAACTACAGTGCAGTAATTTAGGCTGTGAAAACGCTGAATTTTTGTTCGGTGTAATTGTGGCTTGGCCTGTGTACTATTACTTGTTTAAGTGTTCATGTTTGTCTTAGTTGTAAATCTATGAACATTGTGAACTCTTAAGACCTTTGTGTGGTAAAAACATCTTAGAGGGCTTGCATTCTGTGTCTGAAGAGTGGGGGAGAAGGGAGCAATAGCTACAGTACATACACAGTCTAAGGCAGCTCCAAGTGCGTAGCATTTTTCTTTACAAAATTGCTTGTATAGCAACGTGTATGAGAAAAACTTGTTTCCCCCCTTTTGTGCCTACACCTGGCATTAGAATGTGAAGTCTTTTGGCACTCTATAAGCTGGAATTTGTTAGGCTTTCAGTTCACTGCCTCTGTATCACTGTCTCGTTCCTTCTAAAGCCTTCATGTCCTGTTAGCTGTAGTGCAGCGCAGCTGCTCAGCTGCTGGTTATCCTCTTGCATCCCACTTCTCCAGGGCAAGCGATCCTCTGTCCTCTCCATTCACAAAACTTGAGACTGAATTTGTTGCTCAGGTTTCTTTGTTAGCACAATACCATTTATAGCAAAAGTTCAGTGATGATTAACTTGGTATTTGCCCCAGGAAGCCAAACCCAAGTCATGATTTCTCTCAAAGCACATTTAATCAGTTTCTTCTGCGATTACTTTCTCCATAAACTAAGCATAAGCTTTTCAGCTCTGTTCGTTAATGGTCCTACAGGTTTGGTCCAAGCACTCTGTGTGTAGATAGATAGATATATGCAAAAAAATATTTATCAGAATGTCACGCTGACCAGATGATGTATACAAGCATCTTTTGTGGACCTTCCATCAATTCTCTGGCTTGTGAAAATTCTGCTCACAGAACTATTACAGCGTGTAACACTTGCCTCTGTGGAGTTGCCCAACACCTCAGAGGCACAGTTCAGATAATGGATGTGTTTTTTCATGGAAGTTCTTCAGCCTCATAGTATGGCAGGGTGCATATAATTAAAAAAAAAATAAAAAACATTACATTGCATGAAAAATAACAAAAAATTCACAGAGAAGGAAAGGTCATTTTGTCTAGGGACTACAACAGTGGGAGGATATCAAAGACACATATGTGTTCTTCTCCCTGTTTTCCCCTGCACCCTTGTTTTTCCATCGTGGAAGCTTTTACATCAGAATTTCTTGGGTTTCCTGTGACATCAGTCATAATTCTTACATTTGATTGTTTGACCGGTAAGATAGTATATTTATTTTGTATTTACAGATTCTTTATCAGGCTGTGAATTACCAGTTCCTTCCTTCAGAAGGAGGTGAGAATACAAATATTTCAGGACCTTCTTCGTTGATCAGTAAGGATACAGAGGTAAGCTTTAAAGAGAGTTTTATAAAATAATGATTTTGTTCTCCATTAAGCCGAAGAGCTGAATTTGAGTTTTTAGCAACGTCTACCTGTTTACTGGATAAAATGCACATTAAATACATCTACTAATTTCTGTTCCTAGATTGCTTTAAGTTCAAGCTTTTGCTGATGTACGAATACTTAGTTTGTTCTGATTTTTTTTTTTTATTGCTTATTCCTACACAGTCTTAGCATCATAGGAAAAAAATAAAAACCCAGAGGCAGGAGAAGAGGGAAGTGCAACAAAACCGAACACTATAAAATGCGTTAATGTTGGTTTGATTTTTGATCTGTCCCAATTGCAAAGCAAGACATTTGAAAATAAACCTGTTACATATTTAATTTAAAAATGTCTTGAATTAAACTTATCTTTCCCCTTTTTCTGTACACCATGAAGTTTGACTTCTTTGCCATTTTGTAACTTTCATATGTTGCATGTGAAATTGAGTCTTTTGTGGGAAATAGAGGCAGATCAGGAAAAAGTACAATTATTTTCATGTTTATTTTTAAAAAATTAGGTGTGTACATTTACAATTGCAAGTACATTTCTCTCTTCAAAGATGATGTAGTAACCTCTTTATGAAAGAAAGGAAAGTATTTTTCATCCAGTTTCTGTTTAATTGAGTTATTCTATAGGTGGTAAACAGATCAAGAGGGAGTGCAAAAACCTTAAAGAAATACGGGGAAGAATAGAGAAAGAAAGAAAGAAGGTAGTTCATGTTGCGTAGTCTGGCTTTTTGAGAAAAGTATCTGAATTGCAGCCTCCTTAACGTCATTATACCCTTGGGGAATTTTTACCGATGACAGCTGTAGATGGAACACGCTAGTCTTTGCCTTTGGTATATTTAACACCATGTGGCTTAAAAACCCACACCTCTCCTTCATGTTACTGGAATGGGAACAGGCAACTTCTACATATATGTCTATCTTTTATGTATGTTTTTTATATATGTATAGGCATATGTGCATAATTTGTATACATATATGCATATGTACACATGCATATGCATGTCTACATATATAAAAAATAAATGGGCAGGAAAGTAAAACAGCATTGAAAACAGTATTCAGAGGGAGAGAGATAAACACTATGTATCTGCTAGAATAATTGATACGAAGAACAGTTCTGTTCACTGGCACAAATGCTTTTTGTTTTCTGGAAACAGGTAAATAAATCTGAGAGGAAGATTATTCAGTAGATGTTAAAATTGTGGAACCTTCTGATGTGGATGTGGGTGTGGATACGTATGTTTACAGTATTTTAATGTATATAACAAATTTGTCATGCATCACCTTTCATATGCTGTAGTACTATTAACTGTATGTTGTGACGGAGCAATTATACATGCATATAAATGATTCAAAATCTTATTCAAGGGTTTAGCAGAGTTCAGTAAACTCACTAATTAACTTCATTATCAATTCAGTTTGGATATCTGAAGCAATTTTCATTATGCTGGGGAATTCACATTCAGAAAATTATCCACTTTTTTTTTTCTCCAATATATCTATCTTTTCCTGCCCTCCCCCGCCCCCCCAGTGGTGGTTGACTGTTTAGAATTGGAAGTAGGCAGACAGTTGACCTGGCAAGTCTGCATGTTGTTGCATTGAGGGTTTTTTTTTCTTTCTGTTTTAATACAGCTTCTTGGCATGTCATATTTCAAACTGTTACACTATGAAATGAGTTCTGTATATTTGCTAATTCTGTCTTTTTGTTCTCTCCCAGTTGACTTAATAGGGATTTATAGCTTCTTTCATTTCTTGCAATGACACAGGAGGAAACATAGCCAAGAATTTAGTCACTGTATAACCCTTCCTTTGTTACAGACATCTGAAATGTTAGAAAAGCAATATATTCAATAACTTAGTTTCTCTGACTCAACTGAATCACATAACTGCAATTCCCATAGTTCCACTTCAGCTAATTCCTTGTGCTTCACTTTCATTGTCTTGCACAGAATTTCAGTTTCTTCAAAGAAAAAACAAACTATAAGATTTTTCTTTGCCCTTTCTTTTTAATCCTTTCTTTTTTGCTTATGTCCTGATTAACTTATAGCACTCTTTTTCTCAAGGAGTTGACAAATGTTCTTTTTTCTCACCTATTGATACCTTTTCAAATTGGTGCTCTAAATGTAATTTTCCTTATCTTGACTTGACTAAGTTTCTTCTAGTGTATGTGTGTTTGGGCATCCCTTTCTCTGTTGCATTAAAAATACCTATCTGTAAGTATATCAATTTTCCCTTTCAAAGTTTTAGTGACCTTTTTCTACCTCTTCTTACCTTTATGTGGTATTGAATCATTAGTTGCCACTACCATTTTTTTTTATTATATCAACCTGCAACACCAGCTGGTCACGTTTGTCAATCATTCTTCTCTTGGCGAACTCCTCTCCAGAAATGGCTATAAACTAATTTCATTTTTGTTGTTTTAAGTTTTTCCTCTCAAACCTTTTTTTCTCATGAAACTTGCAGGAATCTCGTTGGCAGCTGGCTACATACCTTCACACATTGCATAGAAATGTGGTGGTTAACATTGCTGTCGTGTTGACTTCAGTGTAACTTTTCTCCAAGGTTTTGGTGGTCCTACTCTGACGGAAATTCCTGGTTGCTATGATAAAGCTGCGTGTAATTATTCTGTAGGAACTAATGCATTTGCACAAGGATGTACTTCATTACCTTAGTGCCAGCTTGTCACTGTTGATTGAACTCATGGGATCCGTTGGAGAAATTATCCTCTGGAAGCTACAATGATTCCAACGTAGCAGATTCTTTTTAAGCAAAATGTTAAGTTACCCCAATCCCCACCTTTTTTTTCTTTGTATGCTACAAATGCTTCAACAACTCATCTTGTGCTTCTCAAACAAAATATATCAGTGAGAAAATTAAGGTCTTGATTCATGAATAGCGTTTCAGAATATTATTGCTACCATTATTAGATTAAAATAGTCACGAGATGCTGTGCTGTGTAGAAACAATAACCGTCAATTGCCTTGTAAATCAGCTCAGACTTTATGCTAAATCTGCGTAATACTTAAGCATTATTTCTTTATAAATAAAATCATTATCTTTTACATATCTGAATGTGAAAACTTAATTACTGTAAAGTGGCACATCAGCACAACAGAAATTTGCAGTTTCAAGTTTCCTTGAAACCACACTTTGATAGGAGAGCAGACATAATTTCTAGAGAGTATCTTCAAATTACAGAAATTATTTTCTTAAACGTTGCTTAAAGAAAATTTCCAATTAACAGAGCATTAGCACCTTCTTTCCTTCTGCATTTTTCCCAAGCACTAGATCTCTCCTATGAGGAGAGGCTGAAGGAGTTGGGGCTGTTCAGCCTGGAGAAGAGAAGGCTCTGGGGAGATCNATTAGATTAAAATAGTCACGAGATGCTGTGCTGTGTAGAAACAATAACCGTCAATTGCCTTGTAAATCAGCTCAGACTTTATGCTAAATCTGCGTAATACTTAAGCATTATTTCTTTATAAATAAAATCATTATCTTTTACATATCTGAATGTGAAAACTTAATTACTGTAAAGTGGCACATCAGCACAACAGAAATTTGCAGTTTCAAGTTTCCTTGAAACCAAACTTTGATAGGAGAGCAGACATAATTTCTAGACAGTATCTTCAAATTACAGAAATTATTTTCTTAAACGTTGCTTAAAGAAAATTTCCAATTAACAGAGCATTAGCACCTTCTTTACTTCTGCATTTTTCCCAAGCACTAGATCTGGGAACAGACAGGATCTTTTAAAACATTTTGTGTATATTAAATTGGTTATGTCTTGCATTTTTATCACTGCTGGTTAGAAATGATTAGGGAATGTTGTATGTATGTGGGATGCACTGGGAACTCTTCCACCTGGAGTCTTTGGAACCTCAGGGCAAAAATAATGCTCCAGCTGCTGTTTCAAATAGTTGTGACTTAAGGTTTTTTAATTTTTTTTTTTTCATGTTGCGGTTAACTGGAGCTGTGTTTTCTGGTTTAGTAAACATGTTTTATTCTGTAATAACTAAATTAGAATTCTGATAGGAAGAGGTAACTGTAATTCCTGAAGGAATCATTTTCATTTACAGTGTCACTGAACTGTTGTGCAGAGAAGGAGAAAAATCTTAATGTGGAACTCTATGTGCACTATTTAAACTCCTGTTGTAGTCAGTAGAGATCCAGTCAATGGTGCATAGAGAATAATGCAGTTAATCAGCCGTTAGGTGCCTGATTCAGTTACTTAATCATAGCTAACAACAATTTGAGATGCTCTAAGTTATCCTTCTGTCTTTTAGCTACTGACCCCAATAATCTAGGCCCTCTGTCGGATCTACAGGTGTTAAGCAGGTATCTTAATTACTGCTATATTTCTCAGACAGTCATCAAAGCCTGTGTTTAAGCAGCTGAATCAAATACATTGTGTATGGTTTAGGCTGGGTTACTTTTTTGGTTCCAGTCACATTATAGCCCTAATAAGAGCTTAGACATCCAATGACACCTGAGTTTTAGTGTTGTCATCTTGAGCTGATTTTTTTCTGTATTCTCTCACCTAGGGTCTGGTTTATCTTTGCAGGACTGGAGTTTTCAGTTAGAGTGGTTCATTAGCTGTAACATACACTACAAAAAAGAAAAAAAGGAAAAAGAAACAAACAAAAACCCCAAAACAAAACCCTCCATGGCACAAAACATTAAATGTACAATAAACATGAATAGTTATGTAAAATACACTATTTTAAATTCCTCCTTTCTTGTGGGAGTACCAAAAAGAGAAAAAGAAAAAGGAAAGTTAATACTTGGTGTTTTGTCTAATGAACAGAATCTGTTCCACCTCACTTTGTTTCCATCATAGTCTTAAAGCATAATGACTCTTAATGCATAAAGTGTATGGTTTTTGCATGTTTTGATCCCTGCACCTTGACTAATTGTCATTAAAGACCAAAAAAAACATAAAATCCGTGTTGCAGGTGTTCTAATTTATTACTCTCTCCTCTGTGGCTTATTTAAAAAATAGTTGGCTTTGTTATTTATCCTTGCATTAGGCTGTATATTGTATATACATAAATATTCTAGCTGTTATTTTAGAGTATCTTGATAATTTAGAATTTGTTAGCTGACTTTTTCCACTTCAATTTAGATTCATGCAATTTTTTTAAGGTGATAATTTAGGATTAATAAGTTGTTTTTTTTAAATCAGAAGTACTTACTTTTATAAAGGATATCAGCAAGAAAGAATAGAAGAAAATAATTTCCCCCTAAACACTTCTCAAAACCTCCGAACTCTAACTTCTTCCTGAAGATACAATTAAAGGATATAATTAAAGTTGTCTTCTTAAAATGAGACCTTCAGCAGTCTTTAAGAAATCGTTTATTTTATGAGAGATTGAGTCAGGATAGCAAAAAGTTATAGCCTGAAAGTGTTGCTGTTCCAGGTACACAGAGGAATGGGTTTTCAGAAAACAAAATTCTTATTTGTGCAGAAAAGACTGTAATTACTTGTAAGAGTTGAAATTCTTTTTAGAAAAAATCAATAGTTTATCTGATAGCAGTAGAGCTATAGAAGCATACACACCAGCATACAAGTTAGCCTGTTTTCAGACTGCTGAAGGAGGTTTATTTTAAAAAATGTGTTTTGCTCAAATGCAGTTGGGATTCTTTTTTTCTGGTTCTGTTTTGGTTTGTGGTTTTCTTCTTATTTTTTTCTCCATGAAGAATCAGTTTGGTGTCCTGCAGCATCTGCTTGAAAATGGAGGCAGAGAGACAAATTAGTACAAAAGATTTTTGCAATTTACTTTAAATGTTATATACAGAATACTAAGTACCAAGAGCGGCTTATTTAAAAAAACCCACACAAACAAGAAGTTCTCTCCTACCCCACCAAGCCACCAGACCTCGGATTTTCTCTCGCTTTTTACTTTTCAGAGGAGTAAAAATCCTGGCTTGTTGTACTTGGCATGTTCTTTCTTCACTTGGTGAAGTAAGAGCTGAAATTTCCAGTTTAGCCAGTCAGATTGTTAGTGGTGCATCTGTGAAATGCAGAATATATTTTCATAAAAGACTAAAAAAAAAAATACGTTGAAGCCTTAATGGAAAGAAAGACTTAAGATAGACCTGCTACTTCAGTGGTCAGCTTGAGGCAGTGATTTAATGTGTACTGCAGTAAAAGATACTTAAAATAAGTTCGTCTACAGTGAAATTGCCTTATTGAAGCTAACGTGTTTTGTCACTGAGTTACGGTGGGACATAATTCACTTGAGCATAACGTAGCATCCTTTTGCTCTGATGTCTGAAGTTTTCTCATGAGTTAGTAAGTTGTAGACTAATACCTCACATTCAGTTATACAGGTATAATTTTTCTGTTTCAATTCACTTCAGTGTATGGGAAAATGAGTAATAGAGTTTTTAGGGAGAAACATTGGATATAAAGCTGTTGAAATTTGCTGTATGGAGGAAAATATTTATTTTTCTATTGCTGGAGACTGTGTTTACAGTAGCATACTGATTATATATTTATGTCAAATGTGTAAGCTTTGCAAAGCATGCAATTAACACAAACCTTTCAGGGTTGGAATAGCACAGATCAACCAACATGGATGTTCTGGGTATTATTTAAATGTTTTACACGAGAGAGCTGATAACAGAAACCTCCATTTGTGGAACATGTCTTCTACTTTTAAGAATTGACTTACATGTGAGTTTACTGAGACTGAGTGAAGACATTTTGCAGGTTAATGTGTAGATGTAGACGTGCACGTATTGCAGAAGCGCTTTGGTATTGAGAATAGGCTGAGGTCTCAATTCTTTTTTGTAGTCTTTGAGGTTTGCTATATTCGTACTTTGTAAGTGCTGACTGCAGAATGTCAAATCTTGATGATACTTTTTCACTTGGTGTGGAGATGAATGTTTACATCTCTTCACCATTTTCCCTACTGAGAATTCAACTTAATTAATGCTACCTCTGTGCAAGTACAAGATTGTCTCTATTATCAGCTTTCTTGAATTATTGAAGATTAATTTTAGCATGCTCAATCTCCTCATTTGTAGAGATCATTATTTTAACAGAAGCATTCAAAAATTATGTAAAACATTGCCATTATAAACTTTTGAATTAAAAACAGCTGGTGTCTGTGGAAATGAGGTTACAGTTGAATAAGGGGCAAAATGTTCTACTGATCATGCTACTCACTTCACATTGAAACTTCTAAATCACTTTTAACTTGTCTTTGGTTTGTTTTTATGACAGCTGCTGCTTAAATTAATGATCATTAAAATGTGTTATTAACAGTGTGCCTGAACACTAATGCATTTGGCTTTAGGTCATTAGCCTAATTAAAGCATGAGTCTAAAACTCACCATTGTGTGTTGGATATGCTCACAGGATGAAACCAGCGTCTCCTCTAGCCAGTCTGCTGATTTGTTGTACTGGACGACATCAAAAACCATGAAGGTGTTGTCTAACACAACTATGACTACAAAAGCCATGCTGCATGCTGTCAGTGATGGACAGTGGTGGAAGAGATCATTAACTTATCTTCGACCATTACATGTAAGGGATTGCTGATGTGTCTCAGATGTTTACACATTCACTGATAGAGTAGTATAAAAGCTAGGCTGCTTTGGAGGTATCTGATAACTGAAGATCTCAAATCAATAAATGAATTAGAGACATCACAGGATTGTTTGCAAGCAAATCCCAATGAGAGAAGGGGTCTAAAGCAGTTCCCCGTTCTTGTTTTCTAATCTGTTTTCTCCAGCTTTCTTAGCGTAGTGTGAGAAGGCATACTTGAAATTTGGCAGAACTTCAGAACTTTGGGGAAGAAAGCACAGTGAAGTCCACTCTTTAATCCTCTTATTTTATATTCAAAGCTGTCCCTTTTCAGTTTCTCTTTTCTACCTTCTCTATTTCAGTGGATTTTCTTATTTTATACTAATTTCTCTGATACTACTTTTGAACATGATTCTCTTTCTTTTTCTTAAGAATACTGGACCTCATTCAGCATTGGTTAATGTAGATGACTCCTGTCGTGCTCCCCACTGAATTCAATGATATTTTCATTTACTGTTGCTTTCTTTCTGAACAGAAGTTACAGACTTTTTAATGATTTTGGGGTTGTTTTTTCCCCCCAAATGACTGGGCTAAACTATACTTATTTTTCCCAGGGCCAAGTTGGAGGTGTATTAAAAAGTGGGCCTGGAGAAAATGCCACTGTGGAAAAGCAAGGCTGTCATCCGTTTTATGAGTCTCTAATTGCTGATCCATATGTTGCGGAAGTAAGTTTCTGTTACAGAATTCGGAAGTGTTATTTTTTTTGTGGAGGTCTTATAATTAATTAACAGTATGGATTTTGGAGTACTTGTGTGACTCGCAAGGATTTGAACTTTAGTGCAACAGTTGGAAAAATGTCAGTATTGAACAGAAAGGAAAGCAAATGCAGGAACTGAGGTAGATAATTGCATCAGATACAAATGAGCTAAAAATAACTGCAGCCTGTAGTGCGCATGTGTCAGTTATCTTATTTTACTTCTAGTCTGAAATCAGCTATGGCACATACCAGAACAATTCTTTGGAAAGCTTTGCAGAAGTATTGCTGAGGACACAGAAACTTACAGAAACAAAAAGCGAAGGAAAAGACCTACTTCCAACTACAGAAGGTATGGGTATGTGTATATTCACTCCTGTGTTTACTATGTATAGTAAACATAGGAGAATCAGCGAATGGTTTTAAATATGGAGAATTGCACACAATGATGTGAAATACTGTCTGGGTATTTTGTACAAATTGCGATCCGTTCAACATCTTATGTTGGTAAGGGGTCTTGATAGAAGTAGCTGCAGAGTTTTCAGTAGAAGTGGTATTTTTAAAAGGAGTCGCTCAGTAAAGACTAGAAATCTGCAATCTGAAAGATGACTTTAAATAAGCAGAAACCGATATTTGGAGGCTGACAAAGATATGAACATTGCGGGGGGAAATTATTGAAGGTTTTCTGGATACTACCATGTACAGATTATTTAAATAGAAATTTGCGACCCAGCGTTAATGATATTTGTATGTATACCTGTGTATTTGCTTGTTCAGATTCTGTACCATTGTGTATACAGCTTTCAGTATTGCTGGGTCATTACAGTATTTTATTTGGTAATTAATGCCTAACTGCAGCTTCTGGAATTGGCAGAACTTTTTGTCGTCTTCTGAAATTTCTGCATTTTACAGGTTATACTTAATAATTTGTTAACTGAAACAGTTTCACTTTTTTTAAAAAAAAAAACCAACAAACCACACAAGACCACCTATGATTGTTTGTCTTTCCTTTTGGCTGTCTCCTGCTGGTTTAAGAAATGAACTGTTTAAATATTTACATGCTGTTAGTGTCTTTTGAAGGAAGTATCTCTATTATATTTTACTCTGTGGTAAGTTCTGCCATGAAAAATGAGTATATTAGATCACTTGCAATATGAGAAAAGTTTCAAGTGAGACTTTCTTAAACAGCCACACTTTTTTATTTCAACTGGTTAGTGAAAACCAGCATATTTGTCTTACAAGTATACGATTCAGTAGTTCGAGATATGTGATATTTCTACAGATAACCTGTACAGTTGTAATATGACAACACTGTGAACTGGAAAAGGTCATCAACAGGTTGTATAAATGGGGATGTATTCACATTTTGTTCCTTTGGTGCTCTCTTAATGCAAAAATAGTTTTAAATTGGTACTTATGATCTCTTTTCGTGCATGCTGAAAGCCCATAGGCTTCTAGCTCTGATTGCTGTGTGTTAAAGGAGGGGGAGGCAACGATTAAAAAGTATTCATTGCTTTCTTAGGGCAAATGATGTTAGTTAGCAGCTCTTTGGTAATACTTCCTGCTCCAGCTTCAGTAATTGGAACTGGTTGTTTACAATTCAGTCACTGCCTTTGAGATGGAAATTTCAGTTTTGGGAACTTCTGCTTGAAGAAGAAAACAAATTTTGGATTCCAGCTTTGGTTTTTGAGCCTCTGTCTTCCTCCTAAGTGTGCAGACTACTGTTTTTTTCCATTTTAATACTTCTGTTCTCTTCTGCGACTCTTACTCTGTAGTCAATCTGAATTTCACTTACAAGTCCCTCCAACTGTGCTATGGAACTGAGAGTTCTGTGTTTTCCTCTGGAAAACTGAGCTATATTTATTCTGTACTCAGCAGTCCTGCTGTATGACACCTTTTGGTAGTCAATAGGCAACGTTCTTACACATCAGTGTAACGTAGCTTTCTGTAAATGAATAAAGTGGTAATTGGCTAATTGCAATGCATTTAGCCCTGGATTACCAGTATTGGATCCCACCTTTTTTTTCCCCTTCTTAATGCTTTGCTTTATCAATTCCCAGGAAAGTCCTTACGATGAGCTAACACTTTCAGGATTGTGGAGCTTGAAAAATATGCATATTAATAGCACACTGCCAAAATTAAAAATAAAAAAGTCATGTAGATGTGATCCCCATTTATTATTCTGTGGTTTTCTCTCATCTTCAGGCTTACTCTAAGGTTTTTGGAGGATTGTGCCATATGAAACATGAATGCTAATATGAGTTATTAACTACTATACTAGTATCTAACAAACATAGCAGATTTCATTTTATTTTGATGACAAGTTTAATCCTGTTTGTTCTTTCTAGCTGTCTCCTAGGACAGCTCCAGCAGCAGGTTTCAGCTCTGTTAGAAGAGTCGATGAACTTGAAAGAAGATGCAGTTCAGCAAAGAAACCTTGGTTGTGCTTAGCACAATTGCATCAAACTCTGATTCTATTCCTGTAGCAGTGTCGTGCTCCAGGTGTGAGGGAATAGCTAAATGCTCTCCTCAGAGGCAGCATGCATGATAAAACTCAAGATAATGTTTGCTGCTTCTTTTGTGGATTTGGTAAGGTCACAAGCCTTGGACTTTAACTTTTCTTGTCCTTTCTATCTGGATGTAGGTGGTAGATTGAGCATTTTCAAGTGAAGTGGTAACACCCATCACTTTGAGTCCAGTAAAACACTCTTTCCTCAGTTGTGCCATTACAGTCCATCCAGACCTAGCGTGACCAAGGCAGTGTTGTGCATCTCTGTTTAGTTACAGTTGTCTTTCTCCATGGCCCTTAGGGATTTGATGGGGAGGTTGAAGATGAGATCTGAATGCAAGGTTACTACAATGGATGGCTACATTTCGTTGTAACCAAATTAGGTACTAAACTCGAAGTAAACCCAAGAAAGTCAGTCATACCTTTTAATCTGCAGGAGTTTTAGAACAAAGAGTTAGCTTAATGTTTTCCATGATTTTGTAATTGCTTGTAGATATGGCTGTTTAATCGCAATATATGCTTTTAAGTTTAGTGAGATTTTATCACATCTAAAAGAACAATGGAAGACTTGGAGCAGATTTTTGCATTTTTTTTTTTCCAGAGAAAAAAGAGAACATGGAAAAAGAGTTGAAGCTTCCTAGGTATTGATAAATTCCAGTTTTCACAAATACACCATTTTCTTCCTTACTTTGCCTTCCAAACAGGCTTGTGGCATAAAGACCAGCACAGGAGATAAAAAGTATGCATAAACCAAATATTTTTTTGTGTTTTCTTAAGGAAATATTGCTTGTGGGACAGCAGCATTGGCTCATTGCTTGTCCCTGCCTGTCCTCCCTAGTTTGCCAGCCCTGTAACGTTTAATCTGTTTGGCAAATTTCAAATTAGGCAGTGGTCTGAAATGATCCTAAGTTCCTGTGAATTTTGTGAAGATGTATGAGAGGTCAGAATGGCATCCTGCTCATGTCCGTACATAGCATGCAATTTGAACTCAGCTCTGTTAGATGTCAGAGAATTCCTGTAGGGCTTCACTGGGAGACAGAAAACAGTATAAAATTAGTCTTTGTGTATACACGGGTGTGTTTGTGTATATGTAAAGTAGGCTTATATATATATGGATACATGAACACATATCTGCACAGAGAAAATTTATATTTATTGAACCAGTACAGGGGACGTTTGGTTTTTTTTTTTCCAGAAGGGATGACAATGGAGGCAGGTCTTTCTTCTTAAGTATGTTCTGTCAACTGGGATGCCTTTGTGTTGAGCTTCATGCAATAGTATGAATAAAATCGTATTGTTTTCTGGCCTTGTATTGGTGCCATGTTCTTTGTCATGATTGCTGTCTGAAGGATGAAGATAAACTTCTGCTAGTGGGGCAGTTGTCTTGTTGCGGATGTTCAGTTGGAAGAGAACCCACAGTTTATGATGTATATCCAAGTCTTTGCAATCATTACTTTTCCAGAGAAAGGGAGAAGAGGGTAGAGCCCTAGTTCTTCTTTCCCTCTTCCCAGTTTTTTCTGTTCAACTAGAGGTGATTGTAAGAATATATAAAGTAACTTTGTTTGTGCTCAGAGTAGGAAATACCAGTTTTGCAAACTATTCATCAAGGCTGAAAGAGTTGGGGCTGTTTAGCTTGGAGAAGAGAAGGCTCCGGGAAGATCTTATTGCGGCCTTCCTAAAGGGCCTACCTAAAGGGGGCCTACAGGAGAGCTGGGGAAGGACTTTTTACTGGGGCATGTAGTGATAGGATGAGGGGGAATGGCTTCAAACTGGAAGAGGGCAGGTTTAGATTGACCATTAGGAAGAAGTTTTTCACTGTGAGGGTGGTAAGGCACTGGAACAGGTTGCCCAGAGAGGTTGTTGAGGCCCCATCCCTGGAGGTGTTCAAGGCCAGGCTGGACGTGGCCTTGGGCAACCTGGTCTAGTGGGAGGTGTCCCTGCCTATGGCAGGGGGGTTGGAACTCGATGATCTTCAAGGTCCTTTCCAACCTAAACCATTCTATGATTCTATGATTTTAATATTACATATTTCCAGAGTCCTATTATTTTTGCTTGTACAGCACACAGGTTATTTTGAATGTATCAGAAACAAGCTGTCAGCAGCAAGAAACTATTGCTAAAAGCTATTTGAAGCATAGAGCATAGGTTCTGTTGTACAGGCTTGTATTTGCAGTAAGTGTGACGTATTGCCATGTAGACAGCCTCTGTGACGACTTACCACATAGAAATTTGATTTTTCTATCTGGCTGAGGTCCAGCATGTAAATCCACTTCAGGCTGATGGCAAATTAATGATAATCTCAAAATTGTAATTGGTCAATCAAGCCTTTTATAAATCATTCTTTGGAGCAAAGAATTCACTGGAGGGCCGTGTGTGTAACGTAATCAAGTTTCTTGCCAGCGTGGCCTCAAGAATAGTTTGTGTAATGTGGGAATATAGTTGTTTGAGACTTCCTTAAAATAAACAAAGACCTAAGTTGCTGGAAGATGGCTTCTACTGATTGGAATAATAATAATAAGAAGAATAGTAACAGTAATATCATCTGTAAAAAAGGGAAACCATAATGTTATTTTCCTGGTATACTAAAAATTCCTTATGCAATTTCTGGTCCAGGTTTCATAAGACTTTTGGAGTTGTCCCTGGAACTAATAATTGTTGTTCTCTACGCCCAAAATGAAATATTAAGTGTATTACAAGAATATTTATTCTGTAAATTATTGGAACTTTTGTAGCGACTGCAGTGATGCTTGACTTTAGTACAGAAGGACGTAACTACATGAAGGAGAGATCCTGTTACTAATCAGCAAATCTCGTGTGCTCACATTGTGTCTGTGTATTGGTTCTCGTATTTGTGTAATGTAAAATATAGTGGTTTTTTTAAACAAAAAAACAAGTTTGGTATCTATAATGTATGAAAAGCAGGTAATTTTTGTGTCAATTTTACTAGAAGTATGTCTTTTTATAATCAGAATAATTATTCTTCAATGCATTAATTTCAACTATCATTGTGCTGATATTTCTGTTTGCCATATGTGGCAGGACCTTTTTTTGGTGTTTCACTGATCTTATTTAAAATTCATATGACGCTTGCAGCTTTTTTTTTTTAATTAAGACAGAAGTTTTTTATATGTTTTGTTGTGTTCAGTGATAAGTGAATTAGAGCTCAGGCTTGAAGAGAAGACATGTTGTACTGTTCCTCAGGTTGGTATCTTCAAATGCTTACAAGATTACATTATTGCCTTGATTTTACAAGCAAAAGATTTACTTGTTGTAAATCTGTACAGGTGATATTTTAGTGGCTTTGTTTAGCATCTGTTACTGCATAGTCTCATTCTTGTTAGGTTAATGCATCAGACGCTTTGCCTGGAAGTCAAGGTAAAGCTGTGCTGCAGTTTAATTACATATTATCTGTTTCTGGATTGCACTGATAAGTGTTTAATTAAGTATGTATAGAGTGCTTCAAGCTAGTGTCTAATAAAATACGGTTACACCAAAAACATTTCATTTGCTAACTGTCAAGGCTAGATGGGTCAGTAATCAAAGCTTTATTTCCACTCCCTGTATGTTGCAGTTCTGCTACAACTGGCAAGTGATGCTTTACCAAATGATATGGCCTTGTCTCTTGCCTATCTACTTGCACTGCCGCAGGTATGTTGATAGTGATTTTGTTTCTGTGTTTTTTGCCAGGAAAGACTATTCATAGCATTTCAAAATTCCATAAGAAAATGTAATTTCCTTGTGGTTTTAAAATCTAAGTCTTTGAATTCATTTAAATACAGATTTTTTTATTAGGTTGGGCTGGTGCATTTAAAGGAAATGGAATAAATGCCATTGAACTGGCTTATGAGCATGGCACCGGTGAAAAGACACTTTTTTTTCCTTAAAATAGTAGTGGGGCCACCTGACTAACAGTTCTAATGTAGCTCAGAAATATGGATAATAACTTTGTGGTATAGAAGCATCAAAACTGTAGTTGGAAAATAATTTTGGTTAGGTGTTTATGCAAGGGGAGAAAAGCATCATAATGTGGAATTATCTTTGTGTGTGTGCGTGTAGGTTACTGATTTACTTCTGTGCCAGAAAAACATAGAGCTATTTCTAAATCACAGCAAGTAGCTTTTCAGAAAGTTTGTGCACTTACTGTTGTATGCTTGCTAATTCTTTCATCTAAATTAATGCTCTCTTTCTCCTAGGTGGTAGATGCCAACAAATGCTTTGAAAAGCAATTACATTCTGCGTTATCTCTCCAGCTGGCAAGTTATTACTATAGCCTGCAGATCTATGCTCGTTTGGCACCGTGTTTCAAGGACAAATGCCACCCTCTCTACAGGGTTAGTACTCTTTCT
Organism: Anarhynchus alexandrinus; assembly: GCA_008711295.1. NCBI lineage: Eukaryota > Metazoa > Chordata > Aves > Charadriiformes > Charadriidae > Anarhynchus > Anarhynchus alexandrinus. Next base: position 1,295,092 of record VUYV01000079.1, on the reverse strand, counting down.
TTTTAAAACCATATTCATTAAAGTGCAGCATTAAAGCTATTCTAAAAAGCCAGTACATGAGTTAAGCCTGTTAAGGAGCTGATCTGACTTACGCTGTGAGCAGCCTGTTAAGTTACACATAATTATTCTTCTACAGTGCTGTAAACAGACAAGTACTTCACAATTTGTGGAAGAGTTTTTGAAGCACAGTATCAAGTGTCATTTATAGGTAATAGCACTATCAGTCTTCAAAGTAGCTTATAAACACTGAGCAATAATGAGCACAGCCTATGCTGTCATCTTGCGATACTGATAAAATATAGTACTTCTAGGAAGAGTCAAGGGTCCATTTAAACAAGAACAGTGCTATTCAAAAAGTTCCCATAGCCTTGCTTGAGGTGTGTTGTTTTGTATTTAAGTTTATGTATTTTTTTTTTTAAAAATTCATCCTCATTCATTGATGGATTCATTGATTTCCTTTGACAAGTGTCTCTTTTTGAAATGGCAGAGCTTTGCTTCTTATTTATCGCCTGTGATTAAAGCAGTTACATGATAAACTCCAAAATACATTGAAGAAGTGACATACAAAAGTTTAGTAAGGCACCAGTTGCCATTCCTACTAAGATACCTGAGTGAAAACTCTTCTTTGCCACTCCAAGAGAGCCTTTCTGAATTTACACCAGCTCTTTTCCCCTGTACAGAAGCTCTCTGGGCTGTTCAGTTTTTAGCCTAGCTCTGCGTTACAGCTAAAAGAACACTTCTGGTCACAAGTTTTCAGAAAAGAGAGACCATGAATCACCACTGTGGCATGTGAGGAGATTTTTTTTTTTTTCCCCCTCATGTTGAGAATGACTCCCGATTTTACTGAGGAAAGCCTGTTTTGATATTCACCCAGTCCTGCAACTGGGCAGCCTTTCATGGTCCTGTTAAGATTTTCATTCTGCTATGTTCTGTTCAGAAGCTAAAGGAGATCTCAGCCCTCAACTGAAATTTGTGGGGCTTGCAAAATATAACGGTTGTGAGGAATTCATTCATGTTTGTTCAACAGCTTTCTTTGAGCCTAGGTCCATCTGCTGCAAGGCACCTTTGATGGAAAAAAGATAATTTTTTTTAGTTTAGCTTATTTTTATTTTATAGAAGGAGCTATGAAGCCTTTTGAAAGAGCAAGTCATAAGAATGAGGACAGAGACGTTAAAGATTGAACTCCAACTACCATTTAATAAACAAAGTTTTATCAATAACAACATGTAGTTTATCTCTTACTGATATGATCTTTGGCTAAATCTTTTGTTACATCTTGGTAAAATACTGTATTGAACTGTGATAGTGGATTCTAAATTATTTGCTAAAAAAGAATACGTGCAATGTTTAAGTACTACTCTTAAACAGTAGCTTTTGAAAACAACTGTGTGAGAAGACCCTGAGTGGACACTGAAAGAAGAAAAAAGGTGGGGGGGGGGAAGACAAGACCTGAATGCCCAGTAAGAAAACAACACAGGAGGATACATTCATTCTTAATAATTCCAAGGCTATCCAGTGAGGGAATGTCACTGAAGCAGAAAAGGAGAAATAGAAACAGATGCTTTTGTGCAAAAGAAGTAGTATTTTTTTTTTTCAGTCCATAAAAAAAAAAAAGCAGAATTAAATGCTTACTTTCCACTGCAAAAAAAAGCTGTTTGTTGAAATGTACATCTTAGATGCTGGTCACAAAGAATGGATCCACTTGGAAATTGCTTTCCACTTGCTCTCCATGGGAATAGATCTAGCTGTGGCTTTTGTGTTTCCTAAGAGCTTCTGACTGTTTCTCAAAATAGAAATGTGTTGCTAGGTCCTTTAATGGTATAATTCAAAGCTATGCATTATTGTTACAAGATAACCGAGTGTGGTTTTGTGGGTGAAGGTGTATAACCCATCCTTTTTTCCCCCCTGTTCTAAACCTTTCTATAGTCAGTAAAGATCTAAATCTGGCCCTTCAGCCGCATGCCTAGAAGGTGGATCCTCAAGATCATAGAGCCTATATTTCCGTATAACAGCATCTGAGTCACAGCAGGTGTGGTTTCTCTAGTCCATTGCATCAACTATCCTGTCTTAAAACTCTAGCTGAATTTGTAAGAAGCTGTATAGAAGCATGGAGAAGTCTATGCTTCCTTTGTCTACTTTAAAATAATATTATATAAATCTTTCAAAACAGTACATGAGTACCTCTGGTGTAATGGGAGAAATGTTCTCAGAATGAAAATGACAGATGTGTTAGAAGGATAATGGGGAGCAAGGGGGAGAGCTCCTCTTCCACAGGCTAGGACAGACTTTTAGGACTTGCTAGTTAGTCAAGAAAGACACTTTGAAGGAATGATTGGTTCTATTGGATGAAGGATGATTTTTTTTTTTATTGTGACATGAAATGCTGACAGCTAGTATCTGCACATCAAAACAGAATCATAAATTGCCAGAAATTCTCATTAACTTTTTTGTATTGTTGATGCCCAAAAGGAAGTCAGCTTGATAATTTCTATTTCTGATGAAGTTATTACTTTGCTTTAAGGAGGAACAAAGAGATTTGGGTGTAAAGTACTTCTTTAGTTTTGTACCCAAGACAATTTTAGTTGTCACAATAATATAAACATGATAGTTATAGTTTAGGGCATCTGAGCTGTATTAGTTTCTTATCCTGAGGAAGATATTAAAGGGGCTCTGCAACCCAATAAAACCACAGATAAAGGTCTATAAGAATAATGCCAGACAGAAGAGAACAAGATTTCCAGAAATGGACTGGCTGTGGAAAGGGAAAGCATTGGTGTGAGGAGATTTTGAGAAGCTGAATTTATTTTTGGTTTAGGTCTCTAGGGGATGGGGTTAAGTTTCTTCACAGCAGCCCCTGGGGGGCTGAGCTTTGCGTTTGTTACGGGAAGTGTTGATAAGACCCCGGTGTCTTGGCTGCTGCTGCACCCTGCTTGTGTAGCACCAAGGCCGTTTCCCCACTGCCGCTCTCATTCCCTGCTCCCTGCTTCCCAGTCTTGAGGAGTGAGAAGAGAAGCCGTACAGCTGAGCAAAAAATTTGCTGGATAATTTTTGCTGTTAACAGCTTATCTCCTCATTTGTTCTATCCTGGTGATCTGATAAGTTGCCAGAATAAATATGTCTGGGGGATTGTTTACTCCAGAAAGGAGTGAAAAAGTTTAATTACCCTAAGGTTAATTAATGTGTTATGTTCCTGTCCTCATGCTAATCTAATGCTGAGGTGTTCCTGTGCTTTTGGAGAGGAGTATTCTACTGACCTTAGCTGGGTGGCAAACTTTTTTTTTCTTGGAACATCAAGCAGCAGTTCTAACAAAGACTGCTACGTTGCAGAGGGGAATGGGAATTTTGCAACTAATAGTAGATGAGGAAAGTTGCTGTTAGCAGAAGATGCTTAGGTTTTTGTTTTATTCCCTTATCTGTTATTTTCATTCAAGAAAATGAATTTGATTCCTGTCCTTTTGTGCGTTGCAACTGGCAATTTGTGGAAATGGTAACCTCAGATTCTCCTTGGTGATGCTTTGGATGCAGCCTAGGTGAAGAAGCTGGCAGCTCAGTTCCACAGTGTTAAGTAGTCTGATATAACTGGCTTTTGAGTCACTATGTGAAATTTATACAGTGAACTTGTGCTCTGCGCACTTAACCTGCTTCCCTTTTCTGTGGCTTGCTGCTTAGGGAAGCCTACATCAATCTCTCTGTAAGACGCAGAATTGTTTCTGCTTTCACCTCATGTCAATTCACTGTCTGCAAAGTAGGGTTTTTTTCTGGTTTTGTTTTGTTTTCGTTTTCTCTATCTGTTTCTATCACAACTGTTGTGTATTTTAGTTCCTGTGCTGTTTCTCTTTATTCCTGTCATTTAGACCATTGTTTCTGTCTATTCGCATCTTCCTTCAGGAGAGCATATTTCATCTCTCTGTACTGCCCTCACCGCAATGGCATCTGTAGGCTCCAAGTGCATTAAGTGGCTGTGACAAAGATGTCGTGTGTGTCTTATTCTCTCTCATCTCCTTTCCCATAGGGGAAAAACAGCATGTGGAACGTTTTTTAAATTGTTACATGCTGATACGTGTTTATCTGTTTTTGCGTTAATGAAAGCAACATCAAAAGAAGAGTGCTTTGAACTTGGGACTGAATATGTAGAAGTTTGTGTTGACCTTACCAGGAGTTCATTCTGCAGGCTTGACCTGGCTCCCAAGGCAATTCTGTTGCTTATTTGTATAAGGTTGACCTTAATTAGAAATACAGCTGTATTAAGCCAGAGAAGGAGAACTCCCAGCTGTGGTCCTTGTGCTACATCTTTAGGTAATATTCTGAATGTAGGATCTTGGAAATAAAGTTTGAACTGGAAATAAATACTGTGTAAGAAGGCTGTATACAGGTGGAGGGAGAGAGAGGCAGATCTTTGTATGACTCATGTTGTAGGAGATCTAATGGCTTTAACCTTATTACATGGCACTGTAGTGCAGCTAGAAGTTAAGTCTATACACATGAGGTAATCTCACATTGGAAATCAAATGCTCATTAGATGGTTGCATGTTGGTTTGTGTTTAATAATAATATCCTGTCACGTTCCTAAATTATGAACTTAACTCACAAGAATATATGCATTTTTAATCTCAAATTGGATTTGTGTACGTGAAATTTTACAGGAGTCTATGAACCTTGACTGCAATACTGACAAACTGTGTCAGACAGTCTTGTTTCATTCTGTCTCGACATTCAACTTTTTACCCATAAATGCAATGGCTAGCACTAAGTCTGTTGGAGATGGTAAAATGGTAGTGCTTTTTTTTGTTGGCTTATGATGGACTTAAAACATGACCACCTTTACTGTCTTGAGTCCTGATTCAGGCTATTGGTGCCTCTTTGCCCCTTTCTGTTTGGCTAGTGACGCTGAAATCTAACAAATTTCCTTTGACAGTGTAATTTCTCCCCTTTGCTTCACTGTTCGAATTTTCTGTTGTGTGTTCTCCATCAAGTTCAAGTTTCTTTCCTGGTCTTTAGGTTGCTCCACTTCCTCCTCATGCTGCTGTTTACGCCTAGCAGTTTTTATCTTTTTATATACCAGGCTGTTTGCTTGTACGTGTTCAGATACTATTAGTCATTAATACTTGGGGAATCTGTCTCATTTGGTGTATGCCTCTGTTTCTAAGTCCAGTGCACATCTGATGGCTCCAAATGGAAAATTGGAAGAGATGAGAGTAGAACTTCAATCTATGCTGCGCTATTCTCTCTTCCTTTGACCTTCCTGCATGTGTGTGGAGTCTGTGCCTGAGGGCAGAACCAGGGAGAGGGAGGGCAGTGGGGGAAGGCACCATGAATGAGGCATTAACTGGCAGACTAAGAACTGATCTTGGGAGAAGTTTTCTTTGTTTTTTTCCTTTTTTAAAACACAAAAGTAGGCCAGACAGTGTAGTCTTGTTATGTAGCATGACATTTGAATAATTCAGAGAGCTCAGTATCATCAGAAAACTCAAATATTTATTGCTCATCCCCTCTTTAGGTCATTGAGAAGAGATTCTGAATAGAAGTGGTCTCAAAACCTGCCCCTAGAGGACTTGCTGCTTGCTCTACCCTATCTGAAAAGTGATCACTGAGCTTTCACCTCTCCTTTCACCAGGTTTCAGTTCATAAAAGGACCTTTCTTCCAGTCCCTTGGCAACTGGAGTTTCCTGTCTTGACTTTGGTGGGGAAACTTGTCAAAGAATTTTGGAAGATCTGTTTATATTTTGCCACAGGATTCCCCTTGTGCATGCGTTCATTGACACCCTCATAGCCCTCCAGCAAGCTAACAAAGGGGATTTCCCTTTGCAGAGGCCGTGCTGGCCCTTTCCCACCAAGCTCTGTTAATGCGTGTGCTCAGTGGTCTTACTCTTTGTTACAAAGACTGCCATCTTACCAGGGATGGAAATCACTCACTGGTCTGTGCTGCCTGTGAGGATCCCCTTGAGATCCATTTTTTTAGATGGGACTTGCACTCTGGCACAGTGGGGTTTTTTTATAACGTTTGTTGATGCACCTTAGCCTGCCATTTAACATAGTTTCATGTTTGTGTTCCTTGAGAACTGAGGGGTGAAAGCCATCTGGTCATGGTGGTGTGCAAGCGCATAACTTACCTACTTGGCCTGATGTTTCCCAAGTGTCTTCTTTGAACTCATCTAGGTCTTCTGAGCTCTCTACCCCGTAGCTTCAGCAGTGAGGGCTGACAGAAAGATCTTACTGATTTTCTCTGCTATGTGCTTACCAGTGAGTGTCCCTTTCAGACCTTGTCACCAAGTGATCCCACCATTTCTCTAGCTGACTTCCTGATTTTGAGTGACTCTTCAGAACTTTTTGCTGTCAGCTTTACTGTTTTTTATAGGACACTTTTCAGGTACTTCTGTTAACCCTTTCCGTTTCCTCTTTGGCCCATCACGTTTTGTGAGTTTTCTTCATTGATTTCCTTATTCCTCAGTGGTATCGCAAAAAATAAACTCAGATTTTTTTTTCTAAATGAACGAATATCTAAGCTAACAAAAATTGAGAGATTGCTAAATGCTACTAAGTTCGAAGGCTTAAAACTCAAGTAAGCTCTCCTGAACCAGCAGTCATTGTCAACATTTTTGAACATCTTCCAGTATGTTCCCTGAATTAGTAATCCAGCAGTTAGTGGCATTGCAGTCAGATTGTGACAACTCTGTTCCTTTGGTTGGGGTGTGTTTGATAAGCCAGTGTTTCACAGATCCTCTTATTTCTTTGTTAAGCACACAACACTGCAAAGCATTGCCCTTCTTAGTTGGGACTAAATATTTAGGTGACTCAGAAAAGAGCTATTGTTGAATAGCTGTTTATAGTTTGCTTGTGGTTTTCCCTGTTATATTTAAGGATAAATTGTGCTTAAGAAAAGGAGATGGTTACAGTGTTTCTTATTTTTATTTCTCAAGGGTTATATAAGCTATTCTGTTAAATCCTACTTCTGAAAGCAGAGTGAGTCTTGTTCTTGAGCCAGCTGTTCAGAAATACTCTTAAAAAGGAAGATCTTCAAACCAGGCTTTCATTTCAGGAGAGGTTTGAGGTTTAGCTTGCCTGTGTTCCTCTGGAGACGTATTTGTGGCTTTTCATGCAAGGGAGGTAGTTGGGATAAGTATTAATGCTTCCCTTCTTGCAAAGGGCTTTGTTCCTCTCTGGGAAACAGTGACCAACGGCTTTTTGAAGCAGTCTTCCTCTAGTCAATTGGCTCTGTCTTTCTTTTTCTTTCCTTTTCTGTGCTCGGTAACTATTTTCTCCAGTCAGTAAACGGCATTAATTTTGCAATCACCCTGACAGTAATTTTCTATTCATCTTAAAACACAAAATATTCTAGCAAAATTTTATTCATCTGGGTTAGCAATATAGGTAATTTTTCAGACAATGCTGAATTCCCATCAAGTGAGAGAGCTGCCTCCTGTCTCTTTGATTTTTAGTGGTTTGGTTATTTGGTGGATTGTTTGTTTGGTGGTTTGTTTTTGATCTTGGAGAGATGAGGATAAATGCTAGATTGGCCTCTATAAATTTAGCCTAAGAAGCTATTCATGAAAATATACGTCACAACAGGAGAAGGTGATCACTGAGAAATTCATGCTTCTAATGAGATGTGCTAGCAGTGCTCCTGGAGTAGGATGAAAAAATACTTGACTTCTGGCATTTTAGTAACTGTCAGGGAAGAGGAAATTCTGTGTTTTGTTTTGTCATGTAGCTCATGGAATATTTAGTTTTCAAGCTTTAAATTAGTAAAATACAGAAATATTTGCATGTGTCCAGTCAAGTGACTGTACAAATTAAAAGGATACCATATTGTACTTGAACTAAAACGGTATCATATTGTAATGAAGTTTTACAGTATGCGTGTATGCTTGTCCCAAAGTCTGTATGTGACTACAGCTGCTGCCATTTAGAGAAAGATTAAAGACATATTCTAAAAGAATATAGAATAACATAATTTATTCAAAAAGAAAGCACAATGATTTTTTTTACAGAAAAGGGAGACGGACAGAAGAATAGGATAATTACCTAAACTGTGACATTATTTACTGAGAGTAATACTGACTGCAAATGGGAAATTAATTATGTCCTATGAATTAGTAGGCACTTCTCTCAAAACTGTGTAGTAATTTTCTGTTTTCAGAGGTGTTCTTTCAGTTGATGTTTTAACCTCTTATATATCATGTGTTAGTTCCACTAAAACGGCTTTCAGGTGAAATGATGAGATGAGATTTTTCTACCCAAACATAAATTGTCAATATCTTACCCAATCAGAGAGTCTGTAAGAGAACAGAAGGTAGAAAAGAAACTATGAAAACATTTTCTCTTGGGACAAATTATTCCTCACTCTTGCTGGATAGCTGATTGAAAACAAAGCAAAAAAAGCATTTAAAACAGACCACTAGAGCAATTTGTTCAACTCTTCAGACACAAGTAATTTAACTGTAAAAACAACTGCCTGGACAACTTCTCAAATTATTTTTATGTTTTATTACTTAATAGTAGCCTCTTGCATTATTTTTTTTATTCCTGCAGCAGTACTGGCTTCTGTATTGGAAACTATGTTGATTTAACTTATACCTGGAGGTTTTGTTTGGGCTTAAAGTCACTTTGATGTCATTGTTCCTTCTGCTGCTGGCTATTAAAAGATCATGTGTTATTTTTGTAACCAAGTTTCATCTGTTAGCAATTTACCTTAAAATATCTTCAGTAAAAATTCAAGGCAATTTCTAGACTAACATGTAGATATTAACATTCAGTAGTCTATAAATACTGCAGATATCCTGGCTGACTATATGATTTAATTTTGTGATTGGTGGCTGTTTGACCTTAAAACAAAATGTATAGATGAAATCAAATTTGTTAACTGCATTTTCTTCCTGGATTTGAATTTTTTGGTATTTCTAGCCAGTGATTGTGGTACCTCTGCAAATACAGTTAAAAAAATCCTGCAGAACGTGGTTTTGTATAATAGATGCTGTAGCATTAGCCCAATTCTAATACCATCTTTAGTGTAATTTCTGAAGCAGGAATAAAAACAACAGGTAATATTATTTTGAAGTTGTGTGCTAGCAATATCTGATTCATAATTCAAAACAAACAGCTTAACTCCCAATCCTTGCTTATTCAGTTGCTACTGGTGGCTTTGTTGGCAGAAAATATTCCTGGGATTCCACTTATGACATATCTTTAATCATACCAGCATCTTGGGCAACCTTTTGTCCTTATAAGATTCAGTTAGTTTCCAACGTAATGACCTTGAAGCGACAGTGGCACATGCTGCCTTCCTATCCAAGTGTTTCAGTTTTCAACCATTGCATTTCAACATTGCTTATTCAAAACATATAACATTCCTTCTATTAAAACAACCAAGCAAACAAAACCAACACAGAGGTGGTTTATTCTTGGTGTACTGTGGGGACAAACATTTTTTAAGAGTATGAACAGGCTTTAAAATCCTTATGCTTAAGTATACCTGAGACATTACATTCAACAATGACAAAAACTTTTGATGGATGATGATAGGATGAGGGGGAATGGCTTTAAACTGGAAGAGGGTAGATTTAGATTAGATATTAGGAAGAAATTTTTCACTCTGAGGGTAGTAAGGCACTGGAGCAGGTTGCCCAGAGAAGTTGTGGAAGCTCCATCCTTGGAGAAGTTTAAAGCCAAGCTGGATGGGGCTTTGAGCAACCTGGTCTAGTGGGAGGTGTCCCTGCCCGTGGCAGGGGGATTGGAACTAGGTGATCTTCAAGGTCCCTTCCAACCTAAACCATTCTATGATTCTATGATTTAAGATTATAAATCTGAAATAGATTTTTTGTTTTTTTAATATTAACAATGTGTTAGGTTTGATAGGATTTATTGCTCATTTCATCTCTACTTCATTTTTTGGTTAGTTTGTGCAACTTTATTTTGACGCATCTTGTAGCTTATGAAAGGTGTTCTAGTAGGTACCCTTATATGTTGACTTGATGTGGTTTCACTGGTGGGCGATGGGGTTTCCTGCTTCCTGCATCCATTTAAAAAATGGCTGTGAAAGCTGATCCTGAACAAATCAATGTTGTCACCCAACAATATATGTAGCTGCAGCAGTGGGAGGAAAAAGTAAGTTGTGGTATCCTTGTACTTGAGGGATGGGACAGTACAGGTTTTATTTCTGAGATGTTCTGGTCTTCCATCTCAGCCATACCCTTTATCTTTGGTTTTGAGCAGATCAGGTGTGAGACAGCTGTGATCAGAAAGGTAGGCCACCCCAAATTCATATGGTGCTGTGTCTAAGGGAACGTACTCTTGACTCAGTGTGACAACAGACTCAATTGAGGACAAGTGTCATTGATTTAGTTAATGAAAAGCTGTCCTATGGAGGGATGGATTTTACTTCTTGAGTGAACTATTTATTTTCTGTAAATCTTTTTTCCTGTTTTGGTATGTGAGGAAAAATGTCACCTATATGTGCTTCTCTTCATTCTTTATTTCTTTCTTTTTTTTTTCTTGCCTTCCTCTCCATCAAATTTATAGCATGTTGAATCTCTGGCTACAGGGATTGTGGCAGGTGCTACAAGGATTAGGGAGAGTACTCCTCTTCTTCCTGAAATGTAAGTGCTTTCCAGAGGCGTAGTTTGCTTTCTTTAGAAGTGCTGGAGATGGGCAACAGCTAGAGTCAGGAGAGTGATCAGAGGGCAGCTGTGTCTGCAGCAGTTTTACACCCAGCTCCCTGGTGTCTCTTGCTTTGCTCGTGTGCTGTTGTCTCTTAGTTTTGCTAACTAAGAGATCTCCTTAAAAGATCAAAGGTTTTGTTTGGTATACGTGTCTTCATCTGCAGCATGATCTCCTTTCTTAGGACCACTTAAAATGGTATAGAACAAATGTGGTGTTGCAAGGCACAGCTGATGTGTCCTCTGCATTCCCATTCAGATTCCTGTGGTTCACTGTGATTGCAGCTTTTGATCATTACCAAAAGTCTATAGTTCAAAAGGTGATGGAAATATTTTGCAACTTGAATCCATAAAGGTCCACTCTATCAGTTATGTATTTGGGGTGGTGACGAGCGGACTAGCCTTGATGATCTAAGCCACTTTTCTCATCAGTGTTTCTTCGTCATTTCTGTACCTGAAGATCATTTACATTAAAAACAAACCCAAAAGAATAATATTCCTTTTGAGAACAATTTGAAAGATTTCTTGGTCTTAAGATAAGTAAGCAAGCTAAATAGCCTTACAGTGATCTAATATTATCTCAATGATGTGTTTACAGTAGAGCTTTTTGTTATTTATCTCTCTTACTGTAGCTGTAAAATTGTTGCCACTTCCTGAGCAGGAGAGGAATGGGAGAAAAACTGACTCAGATTTTTTTTTTTCCCCCTGATGTGTATGGCTGAAATAAGTCTTTTAAAGATTTGAAAGAAAAAAGAAATAGCAACTTGCCCAGGAAAAAAAAAAAAAAGAATAAAATTGAAGATTATTTTAGGGATGAGGGTGAAGAAATTCCAGGATCAAAACCTCTTATCTCTTTTTTTTAAACCGGTGTTGCTTTTATAATACCACAGTGACATACAGATTCTGAAGGGCTTCACAGGTGTACCTCCCAGAGGATGGTCAAAGAGAAATACTGCTTTAAAACATCTAGTCACGTGGACCCTGATCCCCAGCTGAGGCTTACTGGTAAGGGCCGGTGTTGCAATATTGATGGTAACTTGTCTTGGTCTGTGCTGAGTAAATCACATCTAATAGCATGGAATTGAATTAGCTTTATGCTGCAGTGATGGTTGGTTTTGGTTTTTTTTTTATTTTTTCTCTCTTTTTTTTTTTTAATTGCTAAGCAAAGTCATAGAATCATAGAATCATAGAATGGTTTAGGTTGGAAAGGACCTTGAAGATCATCGAGTTCCAACCCTCCTGCCATAGGCAGGGACACCTCCCACTAGACCAGGCTGCCCAAGGCCACATCCAGCCTGGCCTTGAACACCTCCAGGGATGGGGCCTCAACAACCTCTCGGGGCAACCTGTAAAGTCTATGCCATTATTGCTAAGACAACACTGTTCCAGCACAAAGCATACCACTTGTCCAACAGATGAGTAAAATGCATTGGTGGGTAGTTCATGAGGGGTTTCCCATGCGGGGCAGTGCTGTGGAGGCTCATGAGTTAAGGCTGTAATGCATTCGGTCTACTCTTGTGGCTTCTCTGGAAACTTATCCTATATTTGCTGCTGCGTTCTTCTGTAAAATACGCTTCCTGAAGGATCAGGGAGGGGAAGCCGTGTTCAAACGTCTGTCTAGAAGTACAGGAGGAGATTTATCTGGCCAAGCAGGGAGTTGGACACCGAGGCATAATTTCTAAGTATCTGAAGGACCAAGAGATAATAGTGTAGTAGCGGTTTGGGGTTTTTTCATGTGTGGGTTTGTTTTTTTGTTTTGTTGGGGTTTTTTTTTGTTTTTGACAGATAACATTAGGAAGAGAACAAGTTGAGTATGACTTCTTATCAGTCTTACCTGTCATAGTTCATTTGTATTTACACAAATTGCAGTAGAGATTTTTTTTTTTTAAAGTACCTGTGACAATTTTAAGGAAGTCATAGAATTTGTAAACCCTATGAATGATGCAGTAAGAGTCAGCCTTTATTGATTTTGCTAATTTTCTTTATTGCCAGCTACTATTACTAGCTAGTTATTACGGTCTTTTCAGTTAAAAATTGTTAAGGCTTTTCTGAATACTTGCAATACAGCTATAATGATCTTTCTGTATTAGTGTTATAACAAGCATCGTGTCTAACTGAACTAGGTATCTAATGTAGAAATATTCGTGCTTATCTTTTAAAAAAAACATGTATTATTAAAAATGTGAAGATGTTAATAAGTATTTCATAATTTTAAGTACAAGTTCTACACAAAGTTGATACCAGACATTTCTGTTCTTTATGTTGTCTCATTGAGTTTGTGTTGAATGTTTAATGAGTACTGCACAAGCAGCAGTGTTATTTAAGAAAACATTTTAAATCTATAGAAGGATAACAAATCTGAGAGAAGAAAAACTGTGTCATTCCAGTAAACTAGTTTTGCAAACAACTGCAACTTGGGAAAGATTGTTTTTTATAGATTAAAAAAACCCTAGTAAGTCTCACATTAGATGTCAGTATAGGCTCTGCGTGAAGCAGGCTGGGGGATTTCTCTAAACTAATTTTTGATTTCACATGCTCTGATAGTTTGGAGCATAGTTCTTGTAAGGGATAAAATAGGACAACACTTGATTGAAAGATTTTTGTTGGTGAAGAGTTCAACACAGTCCTTGGCAACTGCTTGCAATAAAAAACCAACTTGTGTGTCTTCTTTAGTCTGAATGTATATATGTTAATGCACCAGCTATCAGATTTCATACTTTTATCTCCTAGATTGAAGAGTTTGTTGTGCTATTTCACCTTCCATATGTATGGATATGCGTACGTATTCATACAGGGTATGATTCTATTATTCTAACTCTGTCAGTAATATGCTCAATAGACTCTGCTTCCAAAGGCATTATTTGTCTATTACTGTAAGACATGTTTCTTAAATCCTTTAAATAATTTTTGTGATACTTTTCAGAGCCATCCCTTTTATAATATATTTCAGGACTTCAAAATCAGAAAAGAAGCTAGTAGTGGGAATTGGTGAAAAACATCAATCTAATTTTTTTTGTTTTTCATTCCTCATACGTACATTCAGGGATTACATTGTTCCTCTAAACACGCACATCAAATTATCTTCCACTTCTTTCTCTTTCCCTCTTTGTAACAGTTTGTCATCATTATTATTTGTTGTGGTACTACTGTATCACGCAGTGGTCCTTGATCCAGGTTTTTTAATTTTATTTTTATTATAACCTGGTATTGAAACAAGGGGTAGAAGAGGTTCAGATAAGAAAAACAATAAAATAGTACTGGCTAATTTGGTAGAGAGCAGTCCTGGCAGAACTGCACACTTACTATTGCATCTTTGTAGGTATTATTTGGCAAAAATATTAGCAGGAAAAAGATTAAGCTGATTCAATAGCCTTAAGGTGTTCCTATGAAGCATGAACAGGAAGATTGCACACAGATGCTTTGAGGGAAATGTAACAAATAGGGAATGAAGGTTGGCACTAGTGATAGATGTCATTTGAGAGGGTGCCAACTTTGTCAGACTACTATGATTGGAAGTAAGGTGGCAGATTACTGGTTTTAAAAGTAATTTCACATTCAAAGATGATGATTGCCCAATGTATTGAAGACAACAGTGGAGCAAAAATAAAATGGTTTTAATCTACCTGTCGTAGTAATTAGTATTATTTTATGTTAGTGTTGAAAAATTATGTGCTATTCAGGAAACTTATTAAAATGTTATCTTTTAATCTTCAGAAGCCATTTCTCAAGGAAGAGTTCTGGCATATTTGTTTGAAAAGACTTTCAAGGTTGTCTTTGTGTACTTTATGAACAATCCTGTGGGCTGTGCACTGGAAGAGTGCCGACATTGGATTCCATTCTTCTTAACGGAGAGAGGGGAAACTACCAAAAGAGAGCAAATTTACCCTCATAGGTTGTCAGAGGGACCTGCCTTTCTCAGTGGACTGTACAGAGGATATATGCAATTATGTTATACGGGTTTCCTCATCTTGCTCTGACCTTCCCTGTCTCCACACTCTCATTCTAGTGTATCACCTAAAATGAGATACCAGGGTACATAATAAGCAGTGGATTCGTTTCCAGCTGATATAATTGTGTTGTAGAGACACTGCTCTGCTTGCCTGTCTCTTTTCTGAGGCTTTATTATCCTGTTACCAATCTCCTAAGCAACCTTGAAAGAACTACTGATGTTGTTTGTAAAATCAATGAGTTTGCATGTTTTAGAGGGCTTCAGAAAAATATCATGGGGAGAGGAAAAAGGATGCCCTGTAGCACTTAATATGACTTGGTGAGCAGCCTGTCAGCTAAGACTTGAAAAGAAAAAAGGGAAAAAAACCAATTTAGCATGACCAGCAAGTCATAGAAAAATTCAAGCATGCCTCAAGGTTCAAACATTCGGTTCATGTTTTACCCTGCTGTGCACTCTAGTTAATGTTCATAAGTTTAGCTTCTAATTTAGCAGAATCATTCTGTAATAAAAACAAAGTATGTTTGTTCAGTACACACAACATTCTTGAGATCACAGCAGTGAAATTAACCGTTTCTTTTAGAAAATATTTCAATTAGAGTTAGCTCTTTTGGTGTCTCTCCTTCCTCAGTGGGTGCTACGCAGAAGTCACGGTGCTTCTTTGTGGGCATTGTGCTGCTGGTGGCCTCATTTTTTGTGGAAGAGAGAAATCAAGGTATTGAGTGTGCCGAGTGATTACATATTGCACACAGCTGTGTTCAAGTGGAGGTACCTAGACATAGCCACGGTCCAGATCTTGAGATAATTGGGAACTCTACAGTACATGTGTTCCTTTTCCCTTACAAGTGTGCAAAATATTTTTCATGTTCTAAATTGCTGCTTTGCTATGTGGGGTTTTGAGTACAGAAGTTAGTGGTTGGTTAAATATACACTTGATGTATAATTTCTAACGCAGAAAAGTAGGTTTGATTTGTGATGAAGGTATTCTGAAAACAAAGGTTGTCCTAATCTATGGATGATCAGTAGTTAATTATTTGAAGGTTTCTGGGTGTAGGCAATGCCTCTTGTGTGTAACTTGCAGATCCTGCAGCGCTTCTTGTTCTTGGAAAATATCGGTGCTTGACACTTAAAATGCGAAGCTATTCCTTTTTATCAATGCTGTGTAACAGAATTGTATCAGAAATTCAGTAACAGAAACCCCCCAGTTTGCAATATTGCTTCCATTCTTACTTTTAGAGTCTCTGTTTGAGTAAACTTACTTGTCGTGTTTGTAATTGAGGAGAGATTTGGTAAGTTTTCTTTGATTTGTTCAAGTGCTTTACCAATTATTTGCCCAGTTCAACATTAATTAAAATGAGGGTTTTAAAAAAAAATTAATTCAATCCTAGTGAAGTAGTTATTAGTATTAATTTGGTTAGATAAATTTTGTGTGAATAGTCTAAAACTTGCCACGTGGACAACTTTTAAAGTCATAGTGAATAGCCCTTACAGAAAATTTGGAATTCTGTTGTACTTAAAACTTCTCAAAGATGGAAAAAATATTTCAGTTCTGAACACAGGGATCAATCACAAAATGGTAATTTTTTTCACAGAAATTTACAGGGCTCTTTTTAGTTTGTCTTCAATTATTTTCACAGGCTGATCCAAAAGAGCTGATTCAGATGGTCACAAAGCACGTTACTCAGTACGGCTGCACAGACTGGCCTGAAGAAATTGCAACTTTGATAAATCAGCTGCATTACTACAATGAACGACTACTGGATTTCACTCAAGCTCAGATTCTGCAAGGACTTGGCAAAGGAGTGGATGTGCAGAGATTTACAGCAGATGGTCAGTACAAGAGAGAAACAATACTGGGATTGGCAGAGTAAGTAATGTCTGTTATGTTTATTTTCTTTATTTTAATATGGAATTACTTTAAGCTTTAAATCAGGAAAGTAAATTGAAAGTACTGCTGACCTTTAGAAGGGATATGTTACCAGTTGCTTTAGAGATTTACATTGTAATGCTGCTACAGTTGGAGCCTTTTCTATTCATCTACTCCACTTAAATGAAATGTTGCTCAAATAAATGGATTGATAACTTTTAATGGAAGCTATAACTCTGTTTATTAACTGCTAACATTAAAGTTAATAAGGGATGAATGAAATCAGAGCATAAGTGGAGGTCTGATCTTTACTTTTCATCTCCTCTAAACCTGCCCTAGCAATCTATTAGGGTATGCCCCAGCATCAAAGTTTGTAATGAACCATAGTTTAAAAAGAAAAAAATTAATAAACTGTATTTTATTTTTAATAATTTAGTTAAAACTACTGTATATTACAAGATTTTTCCCCTGCAGTCAATTGAAGCCTTCACTGCACATTTTGATATTTAGACTGCTTTTGTCTCACCTTTCAGTTATCCAGAATGGAAAAAAAGGAAAGATATAGGATAGTGCTGTCTTTTCATTTTAAAAATACCTTTAATTAACATCTGCATGCAGGTACTTTAAGCTGTGGACGAGTTATGAATATACTTGGATTCTATATGTTTTGAAGGCAATCACGGTTGAATAGGTGCTAGACTGTCAAAGGAAGAGTTCTGTGTAATAAGAAGCTTCTAATGTAATTTTTAATCTAATTTTAAACTACACTGTGCATAAAGCTTTTGAAGACTACATTAAGATGGTTACAGTCTTTCACCTATGTAGCTACTGATAGCTGCAATTCCAATAGAAATTTGTTAGTAAAAAGCATTGATATGAAATGCTGAATAAGAATAGTGGTGTAATCTCAGGTTTTGAACACTAAGCAAGCTGCTGCTTTGCATCTGGAAAATCTATACCTGCATAGATTTTGGCATCTTTTAATGTTTCCAATTGGTTGTATATATTTTTCATTAGGCATGTGTCATATTAGTAGTATGTCACTAGGTGGATGTTACATCTTGATGATTATCTACAGTAACTTCAAAACAAAAATCCTTCTGTTATTATAGATATTTATTCAGATGCAGCATGCTTACTTACAGTCTCATCCAAGAGTCCTTTAGATACTGTCTTCTGTAAAAATAAACACTATGAAGACAAAGTTCCTTACAGCAAGTAGAGACTGAGACACGATATGAAAGGGTTAGTAAAAATAAGGCTTCATCGCATGCAGATGAGTGGTAGTTCCATATTAGGCAGTTGCAAAGATCCAATTAATTCTTCAGCTTGCAGCTTCCTTGCTTTAATCTTCTCAGTTGACTCATAATCTGCATTTTCTCATGAAAACAATGTGTGAATTTAATTTAATTGTGTAGCATATTTTTTCTTAGTTTTGAATTATCATTAAGCGCCTCATGTTTTTAATCTTTTATAAAGTGCTGTTTGCAGGAACAACACCTGGAAGAGATGGTGTCTTATTTACAAAACAGCTTTATACTAGAATGAGAAGTTTGCTAAAACTTTTTAACAAATGGTTGTCAATTTTATCTTCCATATTCGGTGTACTGACATTAGAGCTCATTATGCATTATTTATGAAATATTTAAAGATCTGAGTGCCTCACGGACTTAGTCAAGGTTTTTTCTCAAGCAGTTATCCATTTATTTGGGCAAAATAGAGCCAGAATGTATCTGGAAAGGAATTAGGAAAACTAGAGCAACAACGAATGGGAATTATTGAGTGAAGTCCCATGTAGCTGCAGGCCGACTATGGTGTGTAAGGTTTCTAAATTATTCTTTCACTTGAGGCCAGCTTTTGGGTGGCTGCTTTTTTTTTCTTTCCTGTTCACCTGCTCTGAGGTATTCAGCCCTTCAGTCCTTCTCTTAAAATGTTGAAATCAGAAGTTGATTTTAATGATTTAATACCGATTTCTTCCTTGTCTTAAGTCACTGACCTAAAATACTTACTTTAAATTTTTTGGTGCTTGACAATTTTTTTATTTTTTGCTTGACAATTGCACAACTTGGCTTGCGCTTATTAGTTTCTCAGAATGATTTTGGTGCATATGGACTAGATCCGTTTCCGGAAGACTAAACCAGAAGGTCCTGAATGAAATCACTTTGAAGGTACTTCAGCTCTTATTAGTGAAGTTAGCTTCTGAACCATTGTGTATGCTTTTGCTACGCTGCTGTGCTCTACTGCCAGCGTAGACACAGCCTTTTCTCCCTGATGCATTGCTGCTGCTGAGCTTAACAAACAGCCGTATTCTTCCATCTCCTTTTCCTGCTTCAAACATGCGAGGAAACTAAAGGCTCTTGGCTTAAATCTTCATTTCACTTCTCCAAGTTGGATTGCTTTTTTTTTTAAACACTTTTTGGAGGACAGGCAACTGGATCTCATTTCCCTTTATTATGATTGAATCTAGTGGTGGTTCTAATGCTTTGTAGCTGATTCATGTCAACAGAAAATGTTGAAGACAGTGATTGTGAGCAAACACATGAACATGTGTGATACAACAGAGGTTTCAGAGAACAAGACAGAAAAAAACCCAAAATTGCTCTGTGCTGCCAAATCTTTATTTCTGTGAGCTTGAAGTTAGTCAGCAAAATCCCAGCTGAATGCTACTGTACAGCTATATATATTTTTTTTTCTTATACTTTCACAGACATATTTTTTTATACTTTGGAAATGCATGCTAGCACACAGGCAGGGTGGCCAAGAACCATCCACAAGAACTGCTTCTGACTTTTTTTGCACCAGTCTCGGTGCAGCAACACACAGGAGGTACATCCAAACTGTGCCTGCACCAGAGCCTTCAGTGGGGATTTCTCTGGCACTCCTCAGGCTCACAGAGACAGGCGGTTGGGGCTGGGCATGAAAAGGAGTGTGTAAAGGAAAGTTAAAAGGTCCTTTACAAGGTAGTGGACACTTTTTCTACGTTTCATTCTGTAACAACTACTTGTTCTTGTCTTTTCAGTATTATCTTGACAATGAATAACTTGTTACTTTTTCTTCATTTATACAGTATTATTTCCTTAAACCTTCATTGCCTTATGCTGCCACTGCATGACACTCTTAAGAGAAGGATAGGATTTTAGTAAGGTTTATGAAGTGCTAGGGGGAATGGATCCCACTACCTCCAAGAGCCACTCCTGATTTGTATGATTGACTGAGCTATTGTGCAACTAAAGCATTCATATCATCTTCCTCTCTCACTGAATCACAGAATAGCTGAGGTTGTAAAGGGCATCTGGAGATGCCCCATAGGTCCAACCCCTATGCTCAAGCAGGGCCACCTAGAGCCAGTTGTCTAGGACTGTGTCCAGATGGCTTTTGAATACTTCCAAGGATGCAGACTCCATGGCCACCTGGACAACTTTTGCAAGTGCTCGATCACCCTCACAGTAATAAAGTGTTTCCTGATGTTCAGACAGAACCTCCTGTGTTTCAGTTTGTGCCTCTTGCCTCTGGTCCTGTCACTGGGCACTCTGAAAAGGGCCTGGCTCCGTCCTCTTTGCACCCTCCCTTCAGGTACTTATATACATTGATGAGATTCCCCCCTCAGCCTTCTCTTCTCCAGGCTGAACAGTCACAGTTCTCTCAGCCTTGCCTCGTAGGAGACATGCTCCAGGCCCTTCATCATCTTTGTGGCCCTTCACTGGACTCTCTCCAGTAGCTCCATTGTTCATTTCAGAGGTTGCTGTAGTATTTACTTTTTAAGTAGAGGGTTATTAGAGCATTCCTAAAGATCAACTTTTTCTTCTGTCAGGATACTCTGTGTCTGTATTGATGATACAAGGAAAGTAATATATTGTACTTTGTGGTGTTGGGTTTTTTTTTTTTAATTAATGAAAGTACTGAGATCAATGTTGAGGACTAGCCTGCAGAATACTACTGTTAACCTCATCATCTCCAGTGTAGCTTTTCCTGAATATCCTCTGTTATCTTCCCCTTAGCCAGTGACATACCCACTGTGCAGTTCTTGCATCAATCTTCACCATCACTTTAACTAGTAATCCCCTTGACAGTACATCAGATGATTTCTGGAAAAGGCAAAGGAATGTGAGTGTATGTGTGTTGTGATTTGGCAACAGCTGTTATGTATCCCTAGTTAAAAAAGGATCTGCTTTTATGTACTTAATGACAACCTGCACATACTGTGGCTACTGATCTGGAATTTACAATGTAGCGTTGTCATGGTACTTCTCCTTAATGTCAAAAAATAGAATAGGGCATCTGCCTCTAAAGACTAGATGACTCGTATTGAGTATTTTTTAAAAAGTTTAGATCATCATCCTACTGTACATACATCATTGCTGGCTGAGTTAAAAAGTGTTCTTCTGTTTGCGTGGAAGTATTGAGTCTAGTTTCAAGAGGTTGGGTACAGGGAGACCTACTGTGCTGGAAAATCAGAGGGAAGGTGCTATGGCCATTGAACAGAAAAGGCAGGATAGTGTGGGGGTTTTTCCTGGTGTTTTGTTTTGGTTTTCCTTCTTCTTTAAATATATTTAAAAAACTACTTCTATTTCTATCAAAATCTATTTCTTTTAATGCTTGTGTTCCACCTGGAGTCCTGCATCCAGCTCTGGAGCCCCCAACATAAGAAGGACATGGACCTGTTGGAGCAGGTCCAGAGGAGACCACAAAAATGATCAGAGGGATGGAACACCTCTCCTCTGAGGACAGGCTGAGAGTTGGGGTGGTTCAGCCTGGAGAAGAGAAGGCTCTGGGTAGACCTTATTGCAGCCTTTCAATACTTAAGGGAGGCTTATAAGAAAGACGGGAACAAACTTTTCAGCAGGGCCTGTTGTGATAGGACAAGGGGTGATGGCTTTAAACTAAAAGAGCATAGATTCAGACTAGATAGAAAGAAGTTTGTTACAGTGCAGGTGGTGAAACAGTGGCACAGGTTGCCCAGAGAGGTGGTAGATGCCCCATCCCTGGAAACATTCCAGGTCAGGTTGGACGGGGCTCTGAGCAACCTGATTGAGTGGAAGATGTCCCTGCTGATTGCAGGGCGGGGTTTGGACGAGATGACCTTTCAAGGTCCCTTCCAACCCAAACTAGTCTATGATTCTGTGATTCTATTCTGCCTCCTTTAATTTACATGGATGTTATTCAGTGTAAACTGCCTAATATTTTTCAGGGTTTGTTATTACTAAGAGTCATCACAAGAAGGTTATGCTTTTTTTTTTCCTTTTTTGGGTTTTTTGTTTGTGTGGGGTTTTTTGTTTGTTTGGTTGTTTTTTTTTAACCTATTAGGGCAATAGTTATAATGCAAAGGCTATTCTGGTAGCTGGTTGTGAAGATTTTGCAGCATTATGTTCTTTCATGGCATTTTGCTTTTCTGCTCTGTATCCTAGATCTTATTTTAATTCTGCAATACCTGTACTAACTGTCATAGTGGAATGTAATGATATGTTGGATTGAGCATCTAAAAATGAGAGTTAAGGTGTAGGGGTGTGTCAGCTGTTCACCAAGGGCGAAGAGACTCCGTAGACTCCAGCTGTAAGCTTTGTTTAGCATAGATCAAGATATGGTATAGATCTACGTTTGTAAAGGACAAAAAAAGAACTGGGAGGATATGGTCTTTAAGCTGGGGGTGGTGGTGTTGTGCTTAACTTTTATTGTCATACATAGATCATGATGGTAATACAGAAAATTTTGTACTAAAGGTTATTGTTGCTTTGCAAAGTCTCTGCCTCACCCTCCTAGTAATATTGAAAACAATGTAATGAGTCTAAGGAAGGTGTTAAATGTGGTATGCTAAGGTCACTCAGGTTTATGGAGTAAACGCTTAACGTGAGTCTGAAGAAGAGTGATGTGAATATACTTTTGTAAACTAATTCACTGACAATTGCAATTGTATTTTGTAATAGCTCATGTTGTGTAAGTCTTTTTTTTTCCTTAGTCCCACATGAGTTTTTAATTAAAGAATCTAAAACAATATGGTCAGCAGTATTCACATTAAATACATTTTTAAAAAAAGTTGTTTGTGACAGGTCTATTAGGATGTAGTTATAAACAGATAGTATTTTTCTTGGAATTATTCCGGGGAAAAAACCCACACTCAAACCAAACCTCCCAAAATCCAGCATCAGCCTTAATAGTTTTGTATTGCACCTACACCTGCATAAAAACAAACCCCATGTGTATCTATTTGAGCTGTGATAGCTTCAGTGGATTAGTAAAAATTAATACGAAGTTAACTTTAGGCTTTTGTAACTTAGCAGATTCTCCATCTGTTGTATTGAAGGGATATACAGGAACAGAAAACCAGTTTTTAATATTTCTTGGACATTTACAGAGTGGAGCTGGACATTTTCACACCTTCTTTTATTCTGCAAATACTAAGAGTGTTTCTGTCTGTAAACTTCTAGGAAGAGCTTTGAGGACCTACGTACTAGTTGTGCTAAAAGGTCTTTTTGTAGGTGTTGCAGCTAAATTACAGACATGCTAACTGTGACACATGATATCCTTTGCCACTTTTTAATGGAAATGAAATGAAAACCGAGGGTTTTGCTTTAGCACAAAGGTTAAGCTGAAACTGTCATTGACACCTGAAGTGTATGTGGAGCAGGTGCCTGTCTTTGGAATAGCTCTGTGGTTTGATTTTTTTTTTTTCTTTTCTAATTGTTATTTTTTTCTCAAATGCAGCACTGAGTATAAGCAAATGCAAGAAGACACACTTGGTGGATTTTTATTGAACTGTGATTCTAGTTTCTTGGTTCATGAAAAAAAATTCAAAAAGAAATCTTTACTTTTCTAATGTAAATATTTATTTTCATGTCATGTCTCCAGGGGCTTAGTGTTTCTTTTTCTTGTTTTCTTTCATGTCTCTATAAGAACACTTGAAGAAAATGTCTACAAGATTTCTGTTTCTTTGGCTCAGCGATACAGTGTTCCACTTTGGGAAGTTTATATGACCCATCTGGAATTTTTATTCACCGACAGTGGGTATGTTGTCTCCTCTGCAAATAACACATTGAGTTCTGCTACACAGAAATATGTGCTAACCTAGGAGAAAATGGAAGTATATTGGGGGTAGAATTTGGTTTGTGTTTTCATATTCCTTGTGTTGTGGTAGTTTGTCAATTTTTGTCTTTTGGTGCTTTTGTAATCATCAACGAATATAGGTGTTACAAGTAAGGATAAAAGTCCTTCTGTGTCTTACTGTTCTTATAAGTATTCTGGGACTTTGTTCCAGTGTTTAGGTTTCCACAGGTTTGAGTGCTTAGTGCTCTCTTCTGATAGCAACTTAGTTTGTAGTTATTTTTACAGTCCCTTAGAATATGTCCTGAGGCTTGATTGTTTTCATATAATTATTTATTTAAAAAAAATGTGCTACATATTAATCTCTCTGCTACATAATAGCAAAGGAAATAAATATATTGGAGCTTCCCATTCACGTTATTCATCTATTCATCTCAGTTTCAGTTTTTGATAGAAGCCCCTTTTTTTTTTACAGTATTTCCTTGGAACTGTTCTAGCCTACAAGATTATGGCAGAACAGACCTGGCGTTGGTGGGGACATGGGAGGGATGTTTTTCTAGTCCAGAGCTGGATCCAAAACTTTCTTTTTTTTTTTTTAAACTTTGACATCTTGTCAGTCAGACAAGTATTTTTTTCCCCACTGAAAAACGAATAAACCCATTCGATGAAACACTAAGCTACTTGCCTGAAAGTGCATTTGGATGACAGTGATGTAGAGCCCCCTGTGTAATACAGCAGCTCTTATCTACTGTTCTGACAGACGTGATCAAATTAGTCTCGTTTGTTTCAGATTTTAAATTGTGAAAGCAGCTTTAGCTTACAGCAGTATTTGTACCTCTCTTAACATTAACTATTAATTAAAAAGCATTAAAATGTTTTATAAAACATGAAGCATAAAAAAACCAAAGCTTGATAGATGTTGGTGCAAGGTCTGAGAAGATGAAATAGCATTCTGAGATTTTCTTTGCTTCCTTCAGAAAACAAAGAAGTCATACCCTCTAAATTTTGATGCTGCTAAATTATTTAGTGCTTTAAACAAAATAGACAGTTAGGATATAAACATGGCAACACTGGGGTGAATGTGAAAGAGCCAGCTGACTTCTCTGGGACTAGAATGTTACCTAAGGTATTTTGCAACAGTTTTCTCTCATTTTCTTTGTTCTTGTCCTCCATGAGTTAGTATTCATAGAATTCTGAAATCGCTGAAGTACAAAGTAACAACCTTTTCCCTAATGAAATTCAAAAAAGTCTTGAAAATTGATGTATAATAGCATAATATGCTGCTGAGCATGTTTTTGTTATATCATAATCTCATTTTAAAGTTGATTGACAGCATATGGCCATTACAGTATATTTTAGCCTTGGGATTACGGCATTAATAATGCATGCCTTGTTATGCATTCATTCTGAACTGAAAGAAGTTTATTCTAAGACTTAATCTCTTTAACCAAATATGCAGTATTTCTATAAGCCACTTTATGTAGGAGAAGCTCAAAAGAAGCACTTACATTGTTTGTATTAACTATTTCTTTGATTACTTGATGGCAAATAAACCGCATGTTTTTCTATTGTGCTGTGAATGTGACCGATTAAAATTGTTTAGAATTACATTTTTTAAAATTTAATGGAAATTTAATCATTTATTTTGAAGAATCTGATCACATTTTATTACCAAAAATCTATAAAATGCATTTTATGATTTCAGTGACAGGAAATTTTATGTTTGCCTGTCACAGAATCTATTATTCAAGAATCTTTCTGAACAGCGTAATGAACTCTTCCTACCCACCACCAGTCCTGCCCCAAAAACACGAGGCAAACTTCTGTAGATCCTGTTGATATAATTTAATGTCCATCTAGCCTTTAGTTTGAACCTTGGTGTGGACAGAAAAATGTATTCAGATCACACTCTTGAAAGCTTCAAGCGTCGGTTTTGTCTGACATTAAGAGCGAATGATGCTTTATTTCCATTGATGTCATATTTATTTCAATTAATATGGTAGAACACTTAACAAATATCAAGAATTTAGAGAATTAAAATAACATTCACAAGGTTAACACCGAACTGGGGTAGGTTCTAGATGTAAAAAAAAATAATAATCTCAAAAATAATTTATTCACCCTCAAAAATCAGAATCACTTTTAACTGAGAGAAGGTTGTATTTGTGGTATTTGCTGTAAGGAAATCATCTTTAGGAATGAAACTGAGACAAATTTTACTTGGATATCAAAGAGAAACACTAACTTACATGTGGCGTTCATACTCAGGAAAAATTGATGTTGAAATTCTAATTTAATCAATGTTAAAGGTAGAAGCAAATCAAATGGGATTAGAAGACATCAGATTTCCAAATGAAATGAACCACCTAACGTGGCATATGATTGGCCTCTGGGGAGAGTCAAGGTGGTAGTCATCTGTAGGTTACTTCTTTCCTCAGATTTTAGGTAAAACTTTCAGTTGAGAAAGCTATAAAGTTAAGATGAGACTTCCTTGATATGCACCCATTTTTCTCCCAGCTGAGGAAAAAAGGAGTGATTGCATTCAGTGATCTTTTCTGTAGTCAGCTGGAGGTGTCTGAATTCATGCTGTGAAAGAGCTAATGTATTCTTTTCAAAAGGGTCAGGAAAAAAATTTCCTGAAGCAGTGAGACTGACTGAGGTCAACCCAAGACTCACTGATTTTTTCATAAGCTTTCATGGATGACAATTTGAGAAGCAACTTGATAAAACTGTCAAATGAAATATGCTAAGCATGAATAATAGTGTCAAATAGATTAACTAGTGGGCAAGAGCCAATTTTCAGTGATAATATCTCTCAAAGCATGCACAGGTGCTCATCAACTACAGAAAATAGAATGTAATAGATTGGGAGAACTTCTAATTGGGCAATAGGATTTTCTAGAGTGATTCAGCCGCAAGGTGGGGGTTTTTTTTTTGTTTGCTTTGGGTTTCTTTTTTTTTTTTTAAGGCTTCATGTGCACATTCTCTGGACATATGTCTACTTTTACATATAGCTATATCTAGAGATGCAAAATGCCACTTTGAATCACACTTAAGTGTCCATGACCCTTAATCTGCATGTCCAAGTCAACAGATAACAAGATCAGGAAACACAAGAGCTCCTTAGCTTTTGTTTATGAGCAATAACAACTATCTAAATATTTATGAATGAGTATTTACTCTTTCAAAATGTCTTACAAAGTTGAACCTTAAACAAAATAAAGCATTGTCCTGTCTCCCAAGTGTGCAGCTGAAGAATCTTTCACGGCACATCCAGGCATTTAAAGCCAAACTTCTTTCTAAACGCAGGTTATCGACATTGGAAATAGAAGAAAGAGCACAAAGCCTTGGTCTCTTTGAGACGTTGAAAACCAGTCCTGAAACCTTACATGAACACATGGTTAAATATGTTTACCCAAGTATTGAAGGTAGAGATCACCAGCGGTTGCTTTATTATTTTACACTCCTTGAAAATTGTGGTTGCTCCGAAGTGGTGAAGCATGCTGTTAAACCTGAGACTCACATCCGACTCTTGAAAAAATTCAAAGCAGTTGCACCAGGTAGGAGAGTTCCTTTTTCTTTTCTTCGTAGCTGTATTCATTACTCTGTTTTGTTAGTGTTGACCTGCTCATGCTTATCTAGCTTATACTCTTCAGGTAATGGTTTTTTCAATGAACATATCAGATGAATGCAAGTAATTTAGTAGGTTAGTTGTATCTTATAGCAGTAAGTTCCTTCTCTTTGTGTTACTGGAAATTCAGTTTCCTCTATCACAGCAAGCAAAAAGTATTTTAAAACAGGCTTGTATTGGTGATACAAGTTAAAATTATTGGCAGTGGTTCACAGAGAATTTTTAAAGAAAAAATACAGACCTCCTAGAGCATAATTTTTAACACTTCAAGTTTAACATGAATATTCTCAAAGAACAGTTTACCTTTCAAAAGTGTGAACTACATGAGGTATCAGGAACTTTAAGCATTTTGTTTGTTTTAAAGAGGGTAATTTTATTTTGTGTTTTATCCTTGATGTTACCTTTTGCTTTTGAAGAACTACAATGTTATTTGTCCTCTTACATTATCAGACAATGCCTATAAAAAATGAGCTGCTGGAAAGCACTCGGAAATTTTGAATAACTAGTTTCAATTTGCTTGTTAGCCAAGTATTAGCAGTATCTTCAATTTCAGTTGAATAACTCCAAATTCAGTTTCAGAATGAAAAATACACACTGTATGAGATTACCTGCTGTGGGGATGAATTAATTGTTCAATACTGGAGCCTCATGTGTATCAGACACTAGCTGCGCTGCAGAATTTGGAGAGATTGTGCATATGAAGTCATTGCAGGAAGGAAAAAAGGCATTAATTTTTGGGGGGAGGAGGGATTACCTTCAGTTCTTATTGATGTGTTTAAACACTCGAGTTCTGTGGTGCTTGTCGAAGAAAAATCTGTCAAGAAGTTATTGTTTGCTTTCAAAGTTGTTTTTAAATGTTGCTCAAAAAAAAGTCCTAGCATCATTCATCAGACACAAATTAATCACTTGGTATGGTAGAAAATTAAATCTACTGTATTACACACTTAATTAAAATTCTCGGTGTTCAGCATAGTTTATAGATAGTAGGCAAGGAACGATATCAAAGTGTTTGTAGAGGTTAGAGGCCCTAAGGACACGAAGGAAAACATGGCAGGAAAAGTCAGTTGTCTTAGGATTTAAATGCATAGAGAATAAGGTAGTATTGTTGCTGGAAATATTTTGTTGTTGCTACAATAATTTGCAAGGGTTTTCTTCCTGTAGGAACCAAAGTAGTAACAGGATTCTTGCATTACATAGATATTCATGTAAATGGATCTACGTGTCCTGTCTCTAATTGACCTTACTTGGTTTACTGGTGGTTTACTGCTGAGATAGGTAGTAAGTGCCAATTGTTACATGATCAGAATGCATCTCTCTGAATTAATGAAGACATGTCTTGAGGTGCATGAGGTTTTCTAGGCTTTATGTTAAAAAATAGTAGCACGGTTCTATATACATTCTTGCTTCTTTGAGAATCTGCTTTTTCGGTTTGTATCAATATGTAATGTTAAAATATGTTGCAGGGATTGAGAGATTTCACAGGCGTCAGCACATCATAAAATGCCAACGGCACCTGTATACAAACCTGTCTTCCTCCCCAGTCTGTCAGTATGTATGATTGTAAAAGGAGATGGAGTAGAGTCTTTCTAGTTCTGCAGATACTGGTTTAGTGCTGATTATTTTACACATAAATGTAGAGTTTGAGTAGATTTAACTATGAATAACTTACATCCTTTTCCTCTTTCTCCTTCTGTCAATAGGTCTTAATTACAAAAAGCTAACAGATGAAAATGAAAACCCTCTGGAAACACTGGAGCCCATCCTTACAAGTCAAAATATCTTATCTATTTCCAAACTGGCTCCCCAAATTCCTAAAAAAGACGGCAGCATGCTGTCACCAAGTTCTATTTATGCTGTCTGGTTACAAAAACTTTTTTGGAATGGAGATCACCATCTCATTAAAAAAATACCAGAAACCATGGATGAGTGGCTACATGCATATGATATGTGTTCAAAGTACTTGGATAGACTTGATCCAGATGATATTGTCACTTTTATTGATGAAATTACCTTTTCTTCAAAAGCTGTCACAAAGGTAAGCACATATATTTGAAGAATTTCAGGCCTCAGGTGAGGCACAGCTGAGTATAGTGTCAGCGAGAAAGTCTCAGCAAATTTTTAGATTTTTCATTTTACAGTTTTTAAAGATAAATTCATAAATGTACCTTCTTCTGTCTACCTCTTCTCTTTATGACTGCCAGTATAAAAAGGATTTTTATTCAGTTAGAGGAGTTAGCTCTGTGGATAAGAGGGTTTTTCATGGAACCCCAAAGTCTCTGTATTCTCGTTCAACAGAGAATAAGATATTCTTCTTGTGTATTTATTTATTTTACTTGTGCTCATCCTAAAATTCATTGTGCCGCAGGCTTGTGTTTAGTACCAGGCTTTTGCATTCTGAATAGGATGCTCCACAGAGAAGCGTTCTGGGCCAATGCATATGGTTTCTAGGCACTGTAATAATATAAATGATAAACTCTGTCATAATCTCCATCTGGCTGAAAACCTGTTATTGAAAGAACGTGCTTTCATGTCCATAACATATATTACCAGATCTGCCGTTTCTTTTTGCCCAGTGAAACCTACTTATAAGGACGTTTCTAGCATAAAGTTTTGCCCAGGCTTTCTTATGTATCTTTACTGCAAAGCACAAAAAAAGAGATGAGATTTCTTGGATATTTCCTTATTAAAAGATCTTGAGATGTCTTTACTAACTTAATCTGAAATGAAAAGATGGTGAAGAGGCGGTGTTTTGTGGGTTTTTTGTTGTATCTTTATCTGCTCTATTCTGAATTGTGCTCATTTTCCACGGGCATTTATTCACCATGTTCAATGAGGTGTCATTTGTTCCCTATCTGGATATTGTTTTAGTGTTCCCACAATGTTAATATAAATTTATTAGAACCCATCTAACCTGTATCTGTACCAGAACTTGGTGAAAAAAATGTGCTTTCATTGAAATCCTGGGAAAATGAAAAGCTTTGTCAGAACCAAATTTATGCTTTGATCAGTCTGTCATGCTAGCCCAACAAATTTTATCACTAGTTCCATCAGCTGTCTCTTAAGCCTATTCAGCAGAATCACTGTCTTGTTTGGGTGTTTTGATCCTTTTCATCACATAACAGTACTGAGTGCTTCATAGTTACCAGGAAAGATGGACACTCTCTCTGAGATCTCAGTTGCAGACCTGACCCTGGAGTGAGGTAGCCAGGGGATGACTGTTGTCTAATGAGAAGGAAATAGTGTCTTCACATATGATCCCCGCTCATAACTACTTGAAACTCTTGCTGTTAATGTATCTTGGGCATTTCAAGATTATTTCTCCTTTATTCCAGATAATTGATGCAGGGAGAGGATGGATAGCCTCCACTCTCTGTTTTGAAGCATGTTGTTTATTTTAATTCGCTTATTTCTGTTCAGGATTCTAATAGAGTTTCTCTACTCTCTTATGATGAGTAGGAGTAGTAGGAAGGAGATATTGATGGCAGAGTTATTGTGGTTGGTGGCCAAGCAGAACTTTGCAGCAGAAATTTGTTAGCTTTTTGGCTGTGAAAGATACTCGAGAAGTGTCTGAAACAGTTGGTCAAATCAGCTGATTGAGTGTCCCCCCTGCACTGGGTTTGGGAATGAAACGGCTGTTTAACATGCTCGCAACTAGTTTTGCCTCAGGATCCCATCCAATTTACAATTGGAAGTGTACATGAAAAATTATTGTTGTAAAACCTGAAAACTTGTTTCTCAGAGATCTCTTTCCTCTAACTTTGATCTGAAAAAGGCTTCATACATAAAAGCTGCCTTTGCCTTGCACCTTTTACTTAAATTTTTATCCTGTTTTGAGGCTGATCATGCAATCACTCTTTTAATGTCTAATTCAGCACTTTCTTCCAAGCCCAGTTCTGTGACCAAGTTTCTCATCCCCGTAACAGATGCACATGTCAGTATTTCATGGAAGCACTGATATTTAATATACATAAAGGACTGAAAAACCCCATGGTCATTGCCGTGAAATGATCTCCGGTGTCACTGAGATTGCTGTTTCCTCACATAGAGAAAACTGGTGGAGTTCTTTTAAGTGGACCTTGAGAGGCAGCTTAAAGTGAGATACTGTAAGCAGTTTTTTTAGGAGTGCTGAGAGGTGAATTGGCTCCTTCCGCCTTTGAGGTGGGGGGGGGGGAGGCAACTGCTGCACACACATATACCACACCCCTCCCACCCCCTCAAAATTTCAAAAAGGGAGATGGGGAAAGGAGAGAGAGAGAGAGTAGTCCAGGGAGGTTATGAAAAGCACTCTATCATCATCGTGGAACAGCACCTCCATCTAAAAGCTCCTCTTGGTCAGGAACGATAAAGAAAAGTCTCGAGTGATGAGGGGTAATGGGAGGTAGCAGTGTAGGCTATGTGACTTGAGCTTCAAGGGTACCATTGCTGTTGTCACCTTAGGAACTTAGGAAGCAGACATCAGAATATCCCCCACTTTTCCAATATACGAACAGCAGTAAGGAGAAGCAGGTGACGGGCCAGCAAAGCAGTAGGAAACCTCTTCTACCTGAGTGACCTTGATATGACAGAGAACGTGGGAACAGAATGCATAATTGTACAAAAGGGAATGAAAACACGGGGATTTAGTGCTGACCTGCAACTTCTTGTTCTTACAGAGAAAGACAGGAACATGCTGGGCTTTGACAGGGTTCCTGTTCTTCACATGTCTGCTTCCGCTAGCTCCTCTTTTTACTTTATTTTTTAAAAACTCATGTTTTAGCATGAGACACTTCATTTGCCTGTAATGTCACAATAATTACAGCATGGAGCATGGATTTGTAAAGAAGAGAGGGCAGCTGGAGGTCTGATTTATTACAGAACCTTCCTCCTGGTCACATAGAGAAGTAGTTTGTATTTGCATTGTGTGAGGATGCTGTAGCTGCTCATTGCATCACTTCTCCTTCTGTGCTGTTAGTAAATGGTCATCTGAGGGGAAAAGAGGCAGTATTGAAAATTGAAGGATAATTAACTTTCTGATGAGTTGGGCCAGTGGTGACTGAATGGAAAGGTGGATGAATGAGCAGTGCTTGACTGGGCGAAGGAGTTGAGAGAATGTCTACATTGGAGAAATGGATGGGGAGTTTGCACTTGTGAAAGGACAACTAACATTGTTACGCTGACATGTAGTTTAGGGTGTGACGAGGCTTTAGGTGGTCTTAGCTCTAAGAGCTCAGAGATTCTTTTCTCCCATGTTTCTTGCAATCAGTAGAAATGAGTTACCAAAGAAGTAGTCATCAAAGTTTGCTTCCATGGTCAGACATTCAGCAAAGGCCAATTAACCTTGACTTTGATAAACTAAATGGACTAATCTTAGGAAGTTTTCTGCCCTTTTTTTTGGTGTGTGTCTGTTTTTTGGGGGGGTATTTTTCTTTCTTTCTTTTTTTATTTTTTAGGTGGGTGTGTTGTTTTGTTTTCTTTTTTTGCCTATCTTCCATTATTATAACAATTCTTCTTTGGACCCGGTATATCTGCATCCATCATCAATTGGAAAAGGTAGAGATTGATGCAATATTCCTGTTGTGTTTGTGGTAAATGAAATAGGTGAAGTCCTTTACCCTTCATGAGTACCCTCCTCACACATTGAGGGACTGAAGTATTGACTCTGTGACCACAGCAGCTCACTGCTGCAAGCAGGGAAAGGGTTCCTGCTTGTGGCACTGCTACTCAGAAATGCTTTTAATTCTGAATAACTATTAAAGTTTTTATGACTAAATATTAATTCAGTCCACCTCCGGCTTGGTAAGCATAGGCTGTTTGCATGTATGGAACAGATTTCTTCTTAAAAGGGAGTTATTCCAAATATTCAGTGGAACTACTGCTTATATTTTTACATGCATTTTGAGTCTGTCATCTTATCTTTCAGCAGCTCTGTTTGCTTTTAAATAATGCTGACTTCATAGGTTCTTAATTATAGTAATGATCATATCAACTTTTTTTATCTTGATGATTACCCATTTATTCCCCTTTGTGATCTGTGTGAAGCATTTAGGTAATTTGGGGATTTTTTTTTTTCCTTTGTTGCCAGCATTTTGTTCATTGTGCTAGATAGTCGATTATGTCTTCAAAGAACCATCTGTTTCAGACCTCATAGGTCATTGCCCTGATGTTTGTTGATTAACAGTATTCTGGAAAAAAAAGCCCAACACAATGAAACCAAAAAACCAAAACCAGAACTGAAAACAATTTCTTTTTTAATCGCTGTGTTTTCGTTATTGAGGACATGCTGCAAATGGGGATGGGCACAATATGTTGATTAGGAAGAAAAAACTACAGCTTTAAACAGCAAATTAGAATAAAAAGCAGTGGTATCATCAGATAGGTCTTTTATAGAGAAAGAGAAGTTGAAATTTTTGGTACGCAGGCTCTTCCTCACAGGCTTGACCACATTAATTCAAATTATGGCTGATGATTTTTTTTTTTTACTATTCCATCCTGTATAACTTCTTTTACAACTTCTGATGCAAAGAACAAACTTTGCTTGCAACTTAAGAGTCAACCTTTCAATTAAAAATATTATTTTTTTCTGAGCCAGTAATGCTTTTTTGATCATTTTCTTCTTGCTTAAGCAGGAATACAATGTCCACATTTTGACCACACACCAAATGGGTGAGAAATGGGAACCTGTTACAACTGGATATTAACCTGCATAATTTTCTCTTTCAATTTTAATGACTTTAAATGCTGTTTTTAATGATTGTATAAAAAGCTCAGTTTAAAAAAAGCTCCAAGTAATGTTCAGTATGTTTTATCTGTCTGATTGAATTCTTAACGTTGTATAAATGCTAAGGAAAAAGACAGGGCACGACATTGCCTGAAGATATACAAGAGATGTGTTAATAGTGTTCTTACAGAGCATGACTGCATTCAGATGTTGCCTTTTGAATTACTTGGCATCTTTTTATCACCGTGCTCCAGTTCAGTTGGTTTGTCTTGTCTGACCTTGTTTTCTTCATGGGTATTGACAGTACCTCTTTCTCTGATATCAGTACATTTTTAGATACCTTCTTGTGCCTTGCCATTAATATAGTTATTTTAATTACATCTGCCTCAAGACTGCATAATATGAAATTTCATTAATAATATCTTTTCTTTAACAGGTTCCTTACATGCATTAGAACTTTTACATTGATCTCTAGATGAACTGTACTGGGTCTGGTAGGGATGGAGTTACCTTTCTTTGTAACAGCCCCTATGGGGCTGTGCTTTGCATTTGTGACTAAAACAGTGTTGATGGCTGTTGCCACCAGTGTTTTGGCTATTGCTGAGCACTGCTTGCACAGCGTCAAGGCTTTCTCTTTTCTCAACGCACCAGCCCTGAGTACGCTGCGGGGAGGCAAAAAGTGAGGAGGGGACACAGCTGGGACAGCTGTCCTGGGCTGGCCAGAGAGGGCGCTCCATGCCATGTAATGTCATGCTCAGCAGTAACAAACGGGGTTGGAGGGTGTCTTCAGAGATGGTGAGTGATTGCCTTTGCATCACTCAGTTTTGGTTTGTTCACTCCCCCCCCCCCTTCATGTATTAAACTATCTTTATTTTGATCCACAAGTTTTCNCGAATTGGGAACCAGCTTTTGTTGTTCTGTAGCTGTTTAAACTACTTCTGAATTAACTAAAATAATTTGCTTTCCATTCTAGTATATCTGGTTGGGTTGTAGCTACATGACATTTGGTTAGTGGAGTATATAAAGCTATAGAATTTAGCTGCAGAGACAGGAACTGGACCAAACTGTTCTGTCTGAGTATCAGGAAACGTTTTTCATTAAGAGGGTGACTAATCACTGGCACGGGTTGAGCAGAGATGTGGTGGAGTTGCCCATGTTGGAGTTATTCAAAATCCATCTGGATGTGGTCCAAGGCAACTGGGTCTAGGTGGCCGTGCTTGAGCAGGGGGTTTGGACCAGATGCTTTCCAGAGGTCCCTTCCAACCTCAACCATTCTGTGTGTCAATGTTTCTGGGATCCCAGGTTCCTGTGGCATTAAAAGGAGGGAAGCTGTTTCCATCATCTCAAAGTTGCATGCTGGCACTGGCAATACGTGGGACAGGGTCAACATCTTCGTGTGCAAGCGAATGCTACTTGTACAGTAATTTATTAAGAAATACTTATGCATTCTGAAGGAAATCAGCTTCTGAGATGAGTTTTTACCCTGAGGAGTGAAATCTGTTGAGCTGAAATAGTATGTGATGTTCCTTGGTTTGAAAATAAAAGAAAACAGATTTTTAGGATTTTTCATTATACATTATAGCCTATAGAATTAAAAATCTTTTTAAACTGTAAAAGCTTTTTGAAAAGAAAACTTCTCTTCACATGCAAACAAGGATTGAACTAGCCCCTAAGCTACTTTTTTTTTTGTCACGGGTGTGGTACAAAATCTCATTACTGAAGCTGACTAGAAGTACAGAGGATAGCCATTCATGTTTTGGAATAAAATAACCAGAGACATGATATGTTGGTAGTGCTGCATTTTGGCACTGTGCAAATATGAATGCAAAATTTAAATAGTCTTTGGAAGTACCTGTATTCTCTTTTTTAGTGTTCTATTCTGTATATGCTTATGGCATCGTGACTTCTAAACTAGCAGTATATTCACACTGTTCTCTAGGATATAGCAGTTAGATGGAATACTTAAATTGTTTTCCTTTTGCCTCTCTTAATTGCATTTTGAACATTAGAATGTACAGTAGAAGGGTGAAAAATGAAATATGTAGCTGTTTTCATCTTTTATCAGGTTTACAAAACTGGGATATAAATCTATATGTAATCATTAAATTTTAATGTGATATGAAGAGTATCACCTTTTCCCTGCTTATAGTAAAACCTGATGTTGAGACAAGCAACAACAGGTAGCCAGGGATCAAGTTAGGAAGGCTAAAGCCAAGACAGAGTTAAATCTGGCCAGGGATGCCAAGGGCATAAAGAAAAGCTTCTACAGGTCTGTCAGTGATAAAAGGAGGATTAGGGAAAACATGGGCCCTCTTCAGAAGGAAATGGGAGACGTGGTTACCTGGAATATGGAGAAGGCTGAGGTACTCAATGACTTTTTTGCCTCAGTTTTCACCAGCAAGTGAAAGTTTTCACCTCTAGCCACACCAAGTCACAGAAGGCCAAGGCAGGGATGAGGAGAATGAGGAACCACTCACTGAAGAAGACTGGGTTCGAGACCATCTAAGGCACCTGAAGATGCACAAATCCATGGGACTTCATGAGATACATCTGCGGGTCCTGAGGGAACTGGCGGATGAAGTTGCTAAGCCACTGTCCATCATATTTAAGAAGTTGTGTCAGTCAAATGTAAGTTCACACTGACTGGAAAAGGGGAAACATAAGCCCCATTTTTAAAAAGGGAAAAAAGGAAGACCTGGAGAACTACAGGCCCATCATTCTCACCTCTGTGCCTGGCAAGATCATGGAGCAGATCCTTCTGGAAACTGCTGAGGCACACAGAAAATAAGCAGGTAATTGGTGACAGCAAACACGGCTTCAACTAAAGGCAAATAGTGCTTGACAAATTTGGTGGCCTTCTACGATGGGGTTACAGCGTTGGTGGATAAGGGAGGAGCAACTGACACCATCTACCTGGACTCGTGCAAAGCATTTGACACTGTCCCGCACGACATCCTGGTATCTAAATTGGAGAGACGTGGATTTGACATGTGGACCACTCAGTGGATAAGGAATTGGCTGGATGGTTGCACTCAAACAGTTGTGGTCAACAGCTTGATGTCCAAGTGGTGACCAGTGACAAGTGGTGTGCTCCAGGGGTCAGTACTGGGACCGGTGCTGTTCAACATCTTTGTCAGCGACATGGACAGTGGGATTGAGTGCACCCTCAGCAAGTTTCCCGACAACACCAAGCTGTATGGAGTGGTCGACAGACTAGAGGGAAGGGATGCCATCCAGAGGGATGTGGACAGGCTTGAGAGGTGGGCCCGTGGAAACCTCATGAAATTCAACAAGGCCAAGTGCAAGGTCCTGCATGCGGCAATCCTGTGCACAAATACAGGCTGGGTGGAGAATGCATTGAGAGTAGCCCTGAGGAGGACCTGGGGGTGCTGATTGATCAGAAGCTCAACATGAGCCAGCAATATGCTCTTGCAGCCTGGAAAGCCAACTGTATCCTGGGCTACATCAAAACAAGCATGGCCAGCAGGTCGAGGGAGGTGATTCTGCCCCTCTGCTCTGGTGAGACCTCACCTGGAATATTGTGTCCAGCTCTGGAACCCTCAACAAAAGAAGGACATAGGCTTGTTGGAGTGGTCCAGAGGAGGGCCGCAAAGGCGATCAGAGGGCTGGAGCACCTCTCCTATGAAGGCTGAGGTACTCAACTTTTTTGCCTCAGTTTTTACCAGTAAGTTTCCACCTCTAGCCACACCAACCAAGTCACAGAAGGCAAGGGCAGGAGT
The DNA here is from genome assembly GCA_008711295.1 of Anarhynchus alexandrinus. Taxonomy (NCBI): domain Eukaryota; kingdom Metazoa; phylum Chordata; class Aves; order Charadriiformes; family Charadriidae; genus Anarhynchus; species Anarhynchus alexandrinus. The sequence goes on along the minus strand of VUYV01000079.1, from coordinate 1,257,524 downwards.
AACCTCTACATTTTTCATTCTGTGTTTTTTTGGGGGGAATAATTTAAATACGTAAGCTGTAAAACTTTCTGTTAACTAATCCTGTCAAGCTTTCTGTGTCTTTACAAGTACATAGTTTAATTCTTGATGTAAACATCAATTTGACTTTCTGCGAAAAAAAGCTATAGCAGTTTAATTTTCTTCTTTCTGTGGTATTTCAACCTCTTTCCTATTCAGTGCATTGCACAGATTTAAGTGTGGGTTTCTGTTTCTTGTGTATTTCAACTTGAAAATTAAAGTTGTTTGTATGTCTTTGTCCAATATTCCAGTAACTAAACCACCTGATGTTAAAAGTACCTAATGCTGGGCGTTTAGGCAGAGGAGACGCTCACCCATTAGAAAGTATATTGCAAGCATCCTTAAAACTGTACTTGATGTTATAAACTAAAAAAATTGTACATGAAGTTTTAAAATGATATTTCAGACTTTGTTTTGGATTTAGAGCTGAAGCTGTGTTTTTCCTGACTTAAAAGCACAACAGTTTGCTGCGAGTACTGTCTACATAGAGTATTTCCATCTGTATCCCTTTCCAAAGTACTCTTGGTTTCTGGAAGCTTTGGAATCTGTGGTCGTTGCCCAAGCTGCATTCTGAAGTCCTAAATTCTGTTCTGATGCATAGAATGACCCTTTCAGGCCAGATGGGGGAATGGGGGGGAAACTTCATTCAGTGTATGTATGACTGTATATTTGGAAATTTAATGGAAAAAAAAGAACCACCACAACAACCCAGATTTTCTTGTTTCAGTTTAATGGCTAGGCACATCTAGTTGTACAGGTCTTTCAAATAGTAACTTGCTGTTTAGTGTAATTGGTGCTTTAAATAGGTTGATTTTAAAGTTGTAGACCTCCTACTGTTTTTTGCTTACTATTGTAGTCTTAGGGATATGTTTTAAACAGTGATCTAAGCCTAATAAAACTAACCTTAAGTTAATTTTCAGCTTTTAGGATTTTCAGTTAATCTTGTAAAATGTTCCCCAGACGTCTCTCAATGCAGAATTAAAAAACAAAGATTATAAGGTGGCAGTCTACAAAAATAATATTATTAGGGAAAATAAGTTGCATATGGTTTATTATGAGCCAGATTCAACATCAAGAAAGAAAGGACAACACAAGAAAGTAATGGAATACTGATCTTTTTTAAATAAATTACTATTAAGAAATAAGATTGCTTTTCATAAAATACTTCATTTAGTTTTATACTGTGCTGTACAACAGTGAAGCCACTTAACCTCTAGGCACTGCTGTAATAAAAATTTAGTGTACAGATGATGAATGATTAAATATCGAGTAATCTTTTTCAGCTGCCAGTTGAAGCCAGGATAGATGTGACAAAGAAGGCTATTAAAGCAGTAAAACATCTTTCTGAGAAATCAAGAAAAAAAACTTCTGGGAGTGACATGGAAGATGCTGAAAATCCATCTGTTGCTTATGAAGAGACTCTGAATCATTTGCAGCAATCTCTTGCTCATCTGGAAACACTCACTGATAGTTTTATCACTTACTTGAAAAACAGTGAACAGGTAATGATTACTGATCAGGTGCTTGTTTTGAGTGTTGCCATGACTAGCAGTGATGGACATCAATCTTCTGTCATATTTTATTAATGTGTTGTAGCTTTGTTTTTGTTGATCTGGTCTATGAAAATTCGATTCCATCAATCTTTCCTTTTCCGTAGTAGATATTAAATCTTGGTAGAAGGAAAGACTCTGAATGATATATCCCTGTAAATAAAGAGTACACTGATCCATGTTCAAAAATTATCTGTTCACAGGATACACTACAGAAGTATGGTTATTTATATGATTTGTCAAGGTCAGAAAAAGAAAAAATCCATGACCAAGCAGTAGCTATGTGTATAGATGGTCAACCGCTGGACATGATACAACAGTTGTTACAAGTGGCTGTTGGAGATCTCGGCCTTTCTCCCAAGGATATTGTCCAATGTGCTATTAAAAAAATTGTATGTACATTAAGGTAAGTACACTGCCACAATTAACCCCCAAAACCTTTCTTCTGGGTTTTGGGGCTCTTTTTTTTTACTGTTGGTTGGTTTGATGTGCATTTTTTTGTTTGTTTGTTTGATTTGGATTTTTTTTGTAGTGAGTACTTGTTTGCTTTGAATGTCTGGATTTTGCCGAAGATTGGGCAGTAACAGGAAATGAGTTCTTGGATTATTTATGCTCCTGTTTACCTATAATTTCATACTCAGATAAGACAGTTACAGTTTTCTGAGTCTGGGAAGCCTGGGCAGTCTGAACAAAACAAGCCACTGAATTCATTATATTCACTGGAGGGATTTTTTAAGTTAAAAACTGTGGCTTTACAATATTGTTCCATTATGCATGTTTGCACTTGTGAATTTTTTACCAAAATTACAATGGCACAAAAATCCTCCCTCTTAAGCAGAGTCAAAAGACGTGTTTGTTGGAAATGGTGGGTACAAAAAGAGCTCATGCACGTATTTGTGCAGCAGAGGCTGAGCTGCCACAACAGCTAATCCTATGGGAATAAGCATAATCCCATCAAGTTATTCCAAAGATGGAAATATTTCTGGGAGCTGTTTTGCTTTTTTTTAAAAATATTTTTTTGTTTTATTGCAAGGTTTTGAAAAATGCCTGTCATTAAAATATAGGCCATAAATTTTTGTTCTTTGTTCTCATAAAGAATGCTTCTTAGAGTTTTTGCTCTTCTTCCATCTTCCTTTGTGTCACACCCTACCCCCAAATTAAACAGCAGGTGTGAGTGCTGTTTAATGCTTCCTACAACACTTGAAAGCAACAATGATACCTAAAAAAAAATCCAACCCGCTAACTTCTTGGAGAGAAACAGATTTCTAATGTGAGGAAGGGGGTTGTTTTGCTCAACTCTTAAAATAATCTCATTGTTACTGTTTCTACTAGTGCCATCATACTATGAGCAATCCCACGCATTGTACCAGAAGCACAGCGGCTTTTTCTGGGCTTCACAGCTCCAAACCTCAGCAATTGTCTTTTCCATGGCATTACAAAAACCAAATAACTAACCTTTTCATGCAACGCCAGCAAACCGAGTCATCCCTTTTTTTAAAATTACAGAGAAATAGGGTAGGAGAACAGAAAATGCAGAATAACTAGATTCCACACAATTTATATGTGCATATCCCTGAGTAACTCAGATCTGGGTGAGACATGGATGATCCAAAGGAACATGAAATACAGTTGATGCTGACCATCTTAATCTTGTTACCAGCGAGTTTAAAGTTTGTGTTAAGTTCAATGTGATGATCTTTTAGTTGAATATATTGTTTGAATATAGTCTTGCTTCCAAGGTACAGTTCTAACACTCCTGGGAAACAGTATACAACTAATGTAGTAGTGGTGTGTTTCTTCAGTGCTAGTCACGTCTTGGGCAAGGAAGGAGTGAAGAGTCCTGCATTGAAGTCCTGTCTTTTTGGTTAGCTGCGGCCTCTGTATTTCATTTCTTCTAACCTAGAAGGGATATGGTTTCATTCACAGGTTTGAGGACAAAGCTGTTCTAGTTTGCCTGGCATTTGAGAGAATGTAGTCATTTCCAGGAACATAGAACTGTTAAAAATACCTGCTTATGGACGTTTATGGGCTGCATTCAGCTCTGGAGCCATCAGCACAGGAAAGACATGATTCTGTTGGAGCGGGTCCAGAGGAGGCCACAAAAATGATCCGAGGGCTGGAGCACCTCTTCTGTGAGGACAGACTGAGAGAGTTGGGGTTGTTCAGCCTGGAGAAAAGAAGGCTCTGGGGAGACCTTATAGCAGCCCTTCAGTACTTCAAGGGGGCTTATAAGAAAAGCAGGGCCTGTAGCGGTAGGACAAGGGGTAATGGCTTTAAACTAAAAGAGGGAAGATTTAGACTAGATATAAGGAACACGTTTTACGACAAGGGTGGTGAAACAGTGGCACAGGTTGCCCAGAGAGGTGGTAGATGCCCCATGCCTGGAAACATTGCAGGTCAGGTTGGACGGGGCTCTGAGCAACCTGATTGAGTGGAAGATGTCCCTGCTGATTGCAGGGCGGGGTTTGGACGAGATGACCTTTCAAGGTCCCTTCCAACCCCAATCTATTCTATGATTCTTTGATTCTGTTCTAAGGACATGGGCACAGGTGAGAGAAAGCCAAGTATGCTCTTGACAAGCCTTTCATTGAAATACGGTGTTTTTCCTTGGTCGTGTTAATGCTCAGTTTTAGATCAGCATGCCATTCATAAAACCTCCAGTTAAGATTTGGTAAGAGATTTGACTGCTTTTGTAGCCTTTGGCATGTAATGTGAAACTTTACGGTGTCCTTTGAGGTTTGACCTTTTTGCTGCCACAGTGAAAATGAGGGTATTTATTAAGATAGTGAATTGATAGAGGATGTGGGCTCAAATGACAATGCATGAATCAAGCGTACATTGGAAATAATTTGTTGGGATCGAATCTGTCTGTGAAGGTGCTGCTGTTCTTTAAGAAGGTTTAGGATACATGGAAGTCCACAAATTTTTATAGCCAGATAAAAGCATCCTGTCCCCTTTCCTACCAAGGAATTAGCGGCGTTCTGACCTGTAACTTAGTGCAATGGAATCTGTGTGTCTGTCCTGATGTTCTGTCAGAACAATGTAACCAAGCAGCACACTCAGTCTCCATTGTTGTTGGATCAGAGCTGAGATGTGAAATACTTAAGGTAGCAAGCAGAGAATGAAGTTCTGGGATTTTAGATCTATATTCCTGCCAGTATTTGTGCTTCCCAGGTGCTGGGACCTGTACTGTTCAACATCTTTGTAGGAGATATGGACAGTGGGGTCGAGAGCACCCTCAGCAAGTTTGCCGATGATACCAAGCTGTTTGGCGAGGTAGACACGCTGGAAGGGAGGGATGCCATCCAGAGGGACCTGGACAGGCTGGAGAGGTGGGCCCAAGCCAACCTCATGCAGTTCAATAAGGCCAAATGCAAGGTCTTACATCTAGGTCGGGGCAATCCCAAGCACAATTACAGGTTGGGCGGGGAATGGCTGGAGAGCAGCACTGAGGAGAAGGACCTGGGTGTGCTGATCGACGAGAAGCTCAACATGAGCCAGCAATGTGCGATCGCAGCCCAGAAGGCCAACCGCATCCTGGGCTGCATCAAAAGAAGTGTGGCCAGCAGGGCGAGGGAGGTGATTCTGCCCCTCTACTCCACTCTCGTGAGACCCCACCTGGAGTACTGCGTCCAGCTCTGGAGTCCCCAACAGAAGAAGGACATGGACCTGTTGGAGCGTGTCCAGAGGAGAGCCACGAGGATGATCCAAGGGCTGGAGCACCTCTCCTATGAGGAGAGGCTGAAGGAGTTGGGGCTGTTCAGCCTGGAGAAGAGAAGGCTCCGGGGAGATCTTATTGCGGCCTTTCAGTACCTAAAGGGGGCCTACAGGAGAGCTGGGGAAGGACTTTTTACTAGGGCATGTAGTGACAGGACAAGGGGGAATGGCTTCAAACTGGAAGAGGGCAGGTTTAGATTGAACATTAGGAAGAAGTTTTTCACTTTGAGGGTGGTGAGGCACTGGAACAGGTTGCCCAGAGAGGTTGTTGAGTCCCCATCCCTGGAGGTGTTCAAGGCCAGGCTGGACGTGGCCTTGGGCAACCTGGTCTAGTGGGAGGTGTCCCTGCCTATGGCAGGGGGCTTGGAACTCGATGATCTTCAAGGTCCTTTCCAACCTAAACCATTCTATGATTCTATGATTCTATGATTCCAGGATGAAGAGAGCCCAAGACTTTTTGTCTTTTGCCATCACTGTTGACAGAATATTAATGACCTCATGTCCATGATGTCTCTTTCTTCTCCATGATGTCTCTTTCACCTTCAGAGCAGCATAAACGTATTCACTTCAGCTTTTTTCTGCAGTCAGATGAAATTAATTTATCAGGGATTTTTTTTTTTTATTATTTGAGGAAGGTCTCTTGGATTTAACGTTTTTGAGCGCTACCTGTTACCTCTTCCTGCCTGAGTCTTTGAGGTACTGAATATTCCAAAGGAAATACCACTGTATCTGTAACCTAGTGATTTCACTATAAATATTTTCTTCCCCCTGCTCTTTTTTTTTTGGGGGGGTGGAGGGGTGGGGGAGGGGAAGATAATTTCATATCATCCATGATTAAATGAACAGATACTTCTCATTTAACTATTCATACAAAACTCTTCTGAAATATTTCTGTTCCAAAGAGACACATGCAGCAAGTACAAAAGAGTATTCTGCTGTTAGACGCCTGCTAGGCACTGTTTATCACTTCTAAGACCAGTTTAGACAGATAAAACTTCGAGAATTGATCTTCTTGTTCTGCATTTTATGTGGGCAAATTATTTGGGCAGGATGATCTGAATGCATATACCAGAAAAAGAGAAACAAGTCTAGCATGGAAAATAATCTACAGCTCTACCTTTTCTTTAGCCTGTATGTGGACATTACAGCAGATTGAAGTGCCACAGATGAAAAGAAGGCAGCCTGTCAAAGCGTCTGCAGTCTTCTTTGGCAGAAAATTGATTTCTCCTGTCACTCAGTTTAAGAATGTTCGTAGCATCCTCAATGATGGTAGAGCTTTTGTGCAGCAACATAAGTAATAGTATCTTTCTTGTCTGGGTTTGTCCATTTGATGAAGAATCGTTTGGCTTTAGATAATCACTGTCCTGCTGGTTCTGACTGGAATATAGCAGTGTGATGCTTCTGGATATAAAGCTCACAAAGTCCAGTTATTTCAACTGTAAGGAGTCTCGTTAATATGCAGAATATGGAAAACCTATCGAAATTCTCCTTTCTACTCTGCTTCTTATCAACAATTTTCTGCGAACTGAATTATTTTGTTCTTTATATGCATTGCAAGGCTGGAGTGTCTGCAAGTTGATTTAAAGTTCTGGGGCAGAGACCATGACCAATAACTCCTATGCAGCACTTTCCAGTAAAGAAGGGAATGACTCTCTCTCCGGTAGAGAAAATTGTAGTGGCAAAGATAGGAGAATTAGTTGGAGGCTTCAGGTAAACTCAGAAGTTCACTCATTTGGTGTGTGATGTGACGTAATGTGATCAGTAGAAATGTTTGTTGTGTCATCCCCCCGCTTCTTTGGGAGGAAGCGAAAGATCATTTAATAACGTTAATGATAAATGAACAGATAGTGACCTATGGAATGTTCATCTACTACGCTGATAAAGAGCGCTGATAAAAAGCTACTATTAAATAAATGTAACATTTCAAGGGAAAATTCTTCAGGTTTATTTATTGGAGCTTTGTTATGTTAGACAGTGTGGTTATTTTATGCAGTAGTTTTGAAAGAGATCATATTGGAAAATTTCTTCTTTGACAATTAACCTTCAAAGTAGCAGTTGTAAGACTGTAACACTGAACTTGAGTCCAGATGGATGTTGCATTTCATGGAATTTTGGAAGTATTCACCAGGCAATGAACAGGAAAGGTTTGGTGAAATTTTGAGTTCTTGTATAAATGCCAGTGTTTTGTGAAGAGGGTAAAACCAACTTTATTAGACTAAGTAGCTAACTTAGAAGGAAAAAAAATCCCAGATTTTTTTACTGCATCTCACTTGAGCAGGGGTCATACGGAATGATTTTGTAACTTGGATATCATAATTTCATTGTACTTCTAATGGAAATGATGGTTTGGCATTATGACTTTTTTCCCCAGCTTTGCATGATTAAGCCAACAATATATTGTTTTCTTATTTTCCTGATACTTAGAGGAAGCACAAACAGAAAAAGGAAAATAAGTCTGGAGAAATGAGACGATATCAAGTATTTTTAATGAATACCATAATTAGGTTAAAAGATTTAGAGGAAGTTAATTTATTCTCCTTTCAAGCATTCTTTGTACTTTATTGGGTTTGAGGAACTTGATTAAATATGCATCACTTTTCCTGAACCTGAATTGAAATCAAAATAAGCCTTTATCAGTGTAATTACACCAGGCTCATACCTACGAGTTTTGAGGTGAACACTGAATCCTGTTCTGTTGTTTAAAACATGCATAAAATAGCATATAATCTGTGTGGAAGACTAATCCTTCATTAATTATATTTGTTTCTGTTAGTAGCTGCTTATTTTTAGTCATTAATTATTAAGAAAAGAACAAGGCAACAATCTGTGGAAACTTGACATGATTATTTGTCTCATGAGCTGTAATCTTTTTAGTTTCTCTAACCATTAGGCAGTAAAGGCAATATTAAGCTTAAAAAAATGCTAGCTTTCAGCCTTGCTAGTTTTCTTTTTAAAATATTTTCTCATTCTAGACAACTGTGATTTACTGTTTAGATTCTCCTTTTCTCTTGCTTAGTGGAATCGTACCTGTGTGTGTATGACAAACTGGAAGCTTTCAGTAAATGTCCATGCATCTACTGTACTTGAGAACGGGCTTCACAGATGTATTGGCTGAAACAGGGGGGGTCTGTTTTCAGAAATGCCCATTAACTTTTTGGTCTATGTTTCTTTTGACCCCCATTTTTTGAGGTGCTCAGAGCCTGGTTGCGATAGGAACTAAAGACTTTCATTTCTAATTAGAAAGATGAAGGAGTTTTGAAAAGCAAGTGGTAGGGCTGTTCAGAACCAATGTCCGAAATTGAGGGTACCCAAAATATAAGGTTTGCTGGTCATTGTCCTTTGATATCAAAATTGATTACGTACACTAAAGATAATTCAGGGTAAGTACAGCTAGTAAGATCTCCATTTTTGTAGTCCATGTCCTATTCTTTTCTATTTTAGACAGTAATCATTCTTTTCTTAGAGTGAAAGCTGCTTCTAGTTTTCTTTAGATATGCCACGTTAATGCCCTTTGCTGTCTTTTTATTACAAACTTTAAAAAAAAAACCACAAAAAGCATAGTAATACAGGAAAATTTAAATTTAGCCTGTAAACAGAACACTAATGAAATAGAATATATCTTAGGGTTTCTTAGCTTTTTTTGTTTGTTTGTTTTAAAACAAGCTTGAAACCATCTCCTAATGCATGTACCTGCTTCTGTAAAAAGATTAGTTTAATACTGCTGTTCTTTTTACCGTTTCCACACTTCTGCAGTATTGGTGTAATCTAAATCTTTTTTTTTTTTCTTTTAATAGAGCTTTCAGTTCTGTTTCTCCTTTTCCTTGAAAAATATACTTCCCCCCCTTCCCCGAGATTCAAATTTTTGATGTGGGTTTTTAGTGTTTTGGGTATATTTGGTTGTTTTTGGTTTGTGGGATTTTTTTTTTTTTTTAATAGATTTTATCTTTTGAACTGACATTAGCTGTCTTTGGGAATCTGAAATTATAATTTAATTGTTACCAGTTATTCTGAAGAGGTTAGAAAAATATCTAGACTTAAACTCCACTTTTCTAAAATTTTTTAGATGCCATGTGGTGGTATTGGTATTAACAATCACATTTCTATCATAGTCAAATGTAACACTTTTTGAGGAAAAGGCTGGTGTTATAAGCTTTCTACTCCTACTTCGAACTTTTGAGTGTAGTATAGCAATATAAAATGCCTAAGGTAAACCAAGGTTTTGTCATACAATTATCTTGCATCTGTTCTGAATGGAGTCACGTGTCGATTTTAAATCTAGTGTTGTTCACTGAAGTGCTGGTCACCTATTAAGACAAAAATAAAAATAGAAAAGACGAAAGCTTTGAATGCAGGAAGTCATTAGAGGTTATAAACATTCAGGTCTCTGTGCCATATAGTATAATCATTTTTAGGGCAATAGATTTATCTTACTGAAGTAGTAAGTGACAAAATTATACACACTTTCATAATTCTTGACAAAAGATTTGAGAAATATTGCAGTTATTTTTACACATTACAATCGGCTATAGAGCATATTTTGGCTTTAGACAGAACAGTCAGGATAGTCTGGACATGTATTCATTTTTTATTAAGAGATCACATAGGGAGAGGCTGCTGCTTTTAGTAGCAGAAGAGCTTTGATACGCTGATGAGCTGTAGAGAAAATACACTTTATCTCTAGGTTTAGTAAACTACCTTTGGAACTATTTGCCCTTCTTCAGCACAGCATTGACAAACTCTAAGATTGGCAAAACTTGTTTTTCTACTTCAGTCCAGGCACCATTGCCACTGTGGTTTCTATGAAGAGACAGTGTAAAATCCCTCCCTCTTTCAGCACCGAGTCACATCTCAGGGTTGTTTTGCTGAAAAATCTTAGCAGAAAATGTCACTTTCATTGCATTAGGAGTGAAGCTTTTTTTCCTACCAGAGTGGTTTTTTTTTCCCAATATTTACTACTTTTTGTCTACCTACGGAAGAACACTGTAACTGGAATGTCTGATGGGCAGCGTGATTCACCTTTTACTCTTCCTACATGTACATAGCGGATGCCATTTGATGGGTGGCTTAATCCTCCCCTTTCCCACATGCTGTTCTTGACCATGTGTTCCTCCTTTACAATTTTGTTGGTTCTGGTAAGGATTGACCTGGTTGATTCAACTGAAAATGAATCTCAGAAGGGGTGGGAAAAGAAATTTGCTGATTCAGCAGATAGGATTCTTTTGAGTCAGGTTACAGTCAAGTTGGTTTAAACCGGTAGTGATACTGCAAGATGGTATTTGAAAAGATGGTGACATTTATATGTAACCTTTAATCTGTTTAGTCAATATTGATGAGATCTTGAAGACAATGAGATTACATGTGGATGTTTTGCTGACCTAATCTGTGTTAAAGTGCTAGATTTTAACTATTCTTTTTCTTTCAAGTTTCACTTAAGTATTTTAGTATTTCTCTTTCCCACTTTCTTCTTGTTGCTCCTTGCATTACTTTGACATAAAAATAAAGGTACTAGTTAAGCAGTGAAAGTGGAAAATTGCTATAATTACTGAACAATTCATGTAATTCCTAGAGGTGGATAGAACTAGGTACAATGTTAAGGACCAGTTTTATGGTAATTTTGTGTCCTCCCTTAACAGTGGAAATGGTGGCTCATCTACATCAGTGAAAGATCCACTTGGACTCCTAGAAGGCATCGTTTCTGCAGTGCATGCAAGCGTTGAGAAAGGGTAAGAGCTTACTGTTTGGATTCTTGGTTAAGACTTTGAAAGATACTTCTCAGGAAAGCATTGAAGGTACAATGCTGAATATGGATGATTTTTCTTCATGGATGTAGATATAATGGGTTTGCACTTAATTTTCTAAGACTTTATTCTGGAACAGACTATCATTTATCAGGTTCAAAATCTGAGCCCTGACAGAAGGCTTTACTTGATCCTTTGGAAGAAAGCAAGTCACCGAACCTAAAATTTAGATAGATACGTATTATGGTGATTTGAGAAAATGTTTTTTCTGCTATGACTACCGCAGATTGTATAACCACCAGGAGTACTTCACTGCTTTTCTTTCAGTTTAGTAGATAAATTACAAATAATAATGACTCACTTGCAAATATCTGAATTTAGATATCTAAATTTGGCAACATTTGTAGGGTATAGTGCAGAACCAGTTACACAAGTGCTGTATAACGCTTCACCACATTTTTTTTTTTCTCCTCTTTTGGGGTTGTCCTTATTTCAGGTCCCATAATGGCCTGGATGTCTTGCTGACATTTTCCATTGCGTTTCTAGTGAAGACAAGGAAGAAAAAAAAAATATATTTTTTTTTTCTCAGACTTACAAACTAAGAATTCATGTGTGATAATAGCAATAAAACCCCATACTCTCTGGTAGCCAACAGAAACAATTACACTATTGTGTCAAGGCTTCTCCACTGATACTAAATTAGTTAAATATTGGATAATGAAGTAGATTAAGTTGATGTCAAAATCTACAGTAAAAATTATTTGCAATATTATAAGGTAGAATGGGAGAGTTGGTACTGTTTTATTCTGAGATTCATTTTCTGGACTCTTATTTGTGTACTTCATTAACATTTAACTGCTGAAACAATAAGCAGGAGTGAAAGTCATTGTGATTACAGAAGATTGTTTACAGTCATTTAAATACTTGTTCTTATTTATCTCCGTAAACCTGAGCTATTCAATTTAAAAAATACAAGTCTTTCCTTTAGGAAAACATAGATAAACGTCAGGTGTGAGCTCCACAAAACTCTTGAAATACTCCAGCAGATCCTTTTAATTCCCAAACTTTTAATTTACGGTTTGAATGCCGCCTGTTCAGCAGAGGCATGTCTAATTTAGCTGAAGTTCTGAGCTAACAGCATCATGCAGACAATATAAAGCCTAAGTAAAATTGAAATCCTTGTAATATGAAAACCAAAGCTGTCAATGTTTATTATTTCAGAGCTGCAAGACAGGTTAAATTGCTGTTTTCTGTCTGATATTACTTTCCCATCTGTCTTGTTAAGACAAATAAGGGAACATTAGTTATAAATCACACTCCACCTGGAACCACGTTCTTGATATTTTTTCTTTTTTTTTTCTTTAAAAAAAAAAAGCTTTAGTTTCAAATATTACTGAAAGATAGCAGAATAGCATTTACTGATTTGTTTACATGCTAGTTGATATCCTCTGAGGGACAGAACAGGTTATTCTGTCTGGAACTGCAAGCTGGTTGGTGAGTTCATGGTAATCTGTGTACTCTAAATGCTTTTGCACAGTTAGAATGTATTCAATATAATACACTTTTTGAATCAAATGTTTTAATTTTTCTAATTTGCCAAGTCAGGAAAACTCAAACTTAGATTTTTTTTTTTTTTTAACGTCTCTTCTTCTCTTTCTTGAGATTATGGGCATTCTGCAATCATTATCATACTAGAACATACAACAATCCAGCTGGCTAGAGATGATGCAGAAAAGAAATGGCTAGAGCTACATTCGGGAGAAACTAATTTGTTTATATGGAGCGTAAAGAAGGGACTTGTAAGGAAAGAAAGAGAATATGGGGCAGTATGAATAAACATCAGATATAAAAATGTCGTACTTAAAATGCAAGCAGTCAGGTTGTTTTTCCATAAAGTCAGATGGCGTAGAAGTACAGGCATCAGTCAGGATCAGACATCATAAAAAGCTTGGAATTTCAGGTGCTGAAATCCAGCACCATTACAATACAACTGGCAGTCAAGGTAGTATGTGGGAGAATATGTGCGCTTGCAGCCCAGAAATCCAACCATATCCTGGGCTGCATCAAAAGAAGCGTGGCCAGCAGGTCGAGGGAGGTGATTCTGCCCCTCTACTCTGCTCTTATGAGACCCCACCTGGAATATTGTGTCCAGCTCTGGGGCCCGCAACATGAGAAGGACATGGACCTGTTGGACCAAGTCCAGAGGAGGGCCATGGAGATGATCAGAGGGCTGGAGAACCTCTCCTATGAAGACAGGCTGAGAGAATTGGGGTTGTTCATCCTGGAGTAGCGAAGACTCCAGGGAGACCTTATAGCAGCCTTCCATTATCTGAAGCAGGACCTACAAGAAGGCTGGAGAGGAACGTTTTCTGAGGGGATGTAGTGATAGGATGAGGGATAATGGCTTCAAACTGGAAGAGGGTAGGTTTAGATTAGATACTAGGAAGAAATTTTTCACTATGAAGGTGGTGAGATTCTGGCACAGGTTGCCCAGAGAAGTTGTGGAAGCTCCATCCCTGGAAGTGTTCAAGGCCAGGCTGGATGGGGCTTTGAGCAACCTGGTCTAGTGGGAGGTGTCCCTGCCTATGGCAGGGGGGTTGGAAGTAGTTGATCTTCAAGGTCCCTTCCAACCTAAACCATTCTAGGATTCTGTGATTCTATGAATATGTGACTGTATAGATGGATTTCTATGGTATTACATGGTTATTTGAAGTTCAAAAAAAGTTCTTGCACCACTTAGCTTTAGGCACCTGATTTACAAGGGCTAGTTTCTCTGCATCCTCACAGAGGTGAGCTCTTCTATTTCCAGTGTTATGTATTTGTTATGTGTTGAATGTGCTTGGTAATGGCTTTGAAAATACATGCAGTACTTTGACTAGGATTACCAAAGACTGTTTAACACAGTATTGTTTAATTACAGGGAGAAAGTAGTTTCTTCAGATGACCTTCTGGAGTGGTTGAGACCTTTCTGTGGTGATGACTCTTTAGCCGTGAAGCCTCGCATCAGAGTATTGCAAATTCTGGAGCAAGCCTTCCATCTCAGTGATGAGGATAGCAAGCTACTTGTGTACTTCAGGACGCAAGCTGTTCTCAGAGCTTGCTGGCCTGAAACAAAGGTATGAATATTGATTGCTATAAATGGTGTCATAAGACCCGTTTCATACAAGGATTATATGATGCAATTCTGGTTTGCAATATATTGTTGCGATGCATCCTGTTGGTATGGGAACTAATCCTACCTTCCTTTTGAATCAGGTTTCTAATACATTATGATTCCTTGAAAACCACAATTATGTAACGTTAATGGATTCCTCAGCTTTTGTTTGGGATCAGGAGTACATAATACCGAACTTGATTAAACACTAATGACTTTCCTCCATGTCAAGCATTGACTTTGAAGTTTTGTATATTCTTTCTTTTCTAGCCATTTTTTCTGTCAATTTTACTTTCCCTCTTTATCTTCTACTTGGTGGGACATTATAGTCAGAATTAGAATGAGAATTACTGTCCACTGCCTTTTTTTTTTTTTTTTTTTTTTCCTGGGATCTGAAACTCTTATTCCATGAATGTGTAGTAGGAACATTAAGGACATTCTCAAATGGAAAGACTTAATTGACAGGGAATGCATTCAGTCATAGTTAGTCTGCTGTTGTCTCTTACAAGGCAGCACCTAGCAACTGAAAGGCAGTAGTAGCATAAAAACAGTTCACACCTTAAAATTGTCACTTGGGCAGTTAAAGTCTTTTTCAATGTGAAGGCAGGAAAAAAATACTGTAAAATCATTGGTGAAAGAAGTTACTCTTACCTATTTATTTGTTTCCAGCCGAGAGAGACAGAGTGCTTCTTGTTCAAGTTGTCAAGTCTAAAACAGATTAAGTTTCGTTCTGAATTAAAGGGTCACAAAATGCCCAACTTTCATTTTTTAAGTATATGTAAAAGTTGATGTGAGACTAATAAGGATTATCTAGGGAATATTCTCAGGAGTGAAAACGCTCGAGTTTAAGTAGAATATTAAAAAATCCATATATACAAAAGGGGTCTTGTTGGTTTTCATTAATATTTTAACTGCTTTATTTCATGACTCATTTTGTTGAAGTGCTTAATATAAACATATGAATTTTTAGAGGTTCTACGTTTCTAAGTACAATGAAAATACACTAAAGACTTAACAGGAAGAAGTAGTCTTGTCTTTGAAGCCTGTGCTGGTTTGAAATCATGAGTATCACTTGCTGCATCTGGAATTATGCAGAAGCAGAGTTATTTTTCATCCATTTTCTAAATGCCTCCCCCTCATGCCAAGACCTTATGGAACTAAAATAGACTATTTCTCATAGTTCGTCCAAAAAAAAAAAAATCTATGCACAAAAACATTTTATATTCATATAAAACAAAAGCAGTATCTCAGTTTTGACTCACTGTGCTAAGATCATCCAAGGGAACAATCATAATAAAAATCTTAAAAGAAAAAGAAAACGCTTATCTCTTGCTTTTTTAAGAAATCACTTTTTCTCCTGCATTCAAAATAATACCAGCACTTAACTCCTCAGCTTCAATTCAGGTGTCTGTCTATGATTGTATTCTTCATCTTTAGTTCAGTCCTTTGTCAATATTTGTGTTGCCTGTGACCTGCTTCCCAATCCAAAAGCATTTCAAGTCTAAAAGATGCAACTAGAGTATGTTTTAAGAAAGAAGTCACAGATAAATAATAGCTTTTAGCCATGCGTTTAGAGGACAGAAAAAGAATCTATATTTGTCCGAAACCTTGTGAGACTCATTACGCTTGTTTGAGAAATATAGAAGATCACTTCTATTTTCTCCCATAATCTGTTGAGTCAAAATGTATATAATTTTACATCATGAAACTCTCATCCATTTGCTTTTGTCTCGGGATGCTGTAGGAATTAACTGAATGCATTGCATATGCTGCTGGCCCACCGGGACCCCCGGGGCCCTCTCAGCAGAGCTGCCCCCAGCCTGGCTGTCCCCGGTGCAGCGCGGCTGTTAAACATCCTGCGATTCCTGTTGGCCCAATCTTCCAGCCTGTTTAGGTCTCTCCATATAATGTGTTAAGAATTTCTGTTTCCTGAAATGATGGATTTTTAGAATATTCCTTGTTTTGAGCAGGAAAACATACCTGTTTATTGTGAGGGAAGAAGTTTGTACTTACCATAAGCAGCGGTCCATTTGCTCGTAACACAGCGCTGCTGATCACTTCAGTGCTCTACTCTTTCACTGATGAGTAAGCAATTAGTGCAAGAAGCCATGTAGTAAAAAGCTTAAGTACTGTGCTAGATAAGCTCAAACCTTTCAGAGCTAATTGCATAAAAATGTGTATACAATACTGTAATGTAAAATTACATGTATATACTATTTATTATTTAGCTAAGTTCAGAAATAGTTTCATGCTTAGCAATAGTAAAATCTGTGCTTATATGTACATATATAAAAATCATTGTTTTTTCACCCCACTTCCTGCTACAGAGTGCAATTATAAGAGTCCTGTGGAACATATTTAAATATTACTCTAATTTTCATGTCTGTTCAAGCTAAATGTGATCAATGAGAACCCTTTGTTTTCATGGAACATTTTGTGCTAGGTAACTAATGCATGATTCAGACAGAAAAGTTGTATTGGTTTGTCTGTTAGGTACCAGTAATTGAAATTCAGAGTTCTTCACAAATGCCCAAGAAAACAAATGGGTGATCCACTACTATTTTTTTTTCTTCACGTCAGCTGATATCAAATGCTAGTCTACAAGTTGATATTAGAACAAGCAAATTATGACCTGATTTGATGATTGTTTGCTTACTTTGTGAATTAACAAACAGGGAAGGTAATAATAAAAATAGTACATTGAAAACTGTATCCTCTGTATTTTTGCTAGGTACATTTCACAATCATTCATGGTTCCTGAAACAAGAACACTGCAGAATTCAGTAGTTACGTGACTGCTGAAAAGTGCAGAGAGACATTTGTATGTGAGCTTTTGGCAAAGCGTTAGTTAAGCAAGTTTCTCATGCAGGTTAATGCTTCAGGTGCAAAGACCTTCGAAAGCAACCCCGTTCTACAGAAGGGGATGTTGAAGCACAATTTAAGTTTTATCAGGTTGCTGGGTAGTCCTGAGTGAAGCAGGGTCAAAAGTAGACACGAGGAATCACGTCTTTCAAAGGTGTGCTCAGGCTGCTCTGTCAGTCTCTCTGCCTCACCTGTAGGTATCAATTTCTCTAACGTCACTACACCTGTATTAACTTGGTCGTCCTTTCTCATCCAGTGAAGCAGTAAAACCCTTGATCACATTTAGAAAAAAAGAAAAAAGGGGGGAAAAAGAGGGGTGTGAGTGGATCAAATGCTATTTTTAGCTTGTAGAGGAATACATTTAAAGGTTTGTTTGAGGGTTTTGTGAGGGTTTTTGTTTTTTTGGGGGTTTTTTTTGTTTGCTTTCTTAAAAATGAACTTTAAATATTTCAAAAAAATGTATTCATTATCTTACTTCCACATTGTTTTGTCCTTAGTTGCTTGACTTTTCTTACGTGCTTTTTGGGGATCCCTCTTTTCCTTTACCACTCCTTGGTACAAAAAGAGACAGCAGATTTTGTAAAGGATGAATGTGGATTTCTATTGAGTAAAGATAAGTTTAATGATATTGCAGTGTTCAATTACCAGAAAATGTGTGAAAGCCACCCTCAGTGTGTCTACTAATCCTCTTAGTCAGACTTTGCATACATCAAGGAGGGACTTAATATTTAATTATGCTCTAGGTGCTGTAAGTAGTGGTCCCACAAATCAATGTGCTGCTGGGAAACAGGCCAGCTCTTACAAAATTAAAAATGTGCTTTATGGAAGCAGCTACCTATCAAACAGTCAGAAACACAGCAATTTCCAGTTCTCTAATGATTAGTTAACAAAATTAAAAATTCAGGGGTCCTCATTTTTCAAAGGCTTGAGAATCTTTAATTCACATTCCAGTAGCATCCCACGCTACTGGAGGGAGGAGGCATGCGTTGTTTTAATCCCCTTGATGAATTTTATCTGAGCTCTTCAGGTTCTGTAATTTTCTAGTTAACTGGTGCATGAAAAATATGGGTCAAAATACTGACTTTTTATATATAAAGAAGATGTTGGGTGGGGGTGAGAAAAACGTGGTTTAGAGTGTTCATATCAAATTGTAGCTTTATCCATCTAAGATGGAAAATCCATTTGTTTTCATATAATATATAAAAATATAATCTGTGACTCACAGCACTGTCTAGCACATACGTCGTATCAACTAACAGGTTGTGTGTGTGTACATAGTCGTTCCGTTCAGTGACCAGTTACAAGGCATAAGTTACAGGAATAAGAGTTAGGGTTTTGCCCCAGGAGGTTACAGCGGCACCAACAAAGCTTCTGTAGGCAAACCAAGGGTTAGTTTAAGATACGAAGTTAATAATTGTGAAGCTTATATAAGACACACCTTGTCTTGAAGGGATTGTTTAATTATTCTGCAAAAGCAAAAGGTAATTACTATTTGCATGCCACTTAAATGCAAATAGTTTTGTCATTTAGAGAAGGTAATCTCATTTAGCTTTTTCCCTCATATTGTTATATTACGGTTGTTTTCATGATCTTGTGGTATACGGAGCTGCTGAGGGCTAAGCGTTTTTGAAAATTGAAAAGGATAGCCAATATGAATTTAAGATTCTAACTTTAGGTGCCTTTCTTGTTTTATCTGTTTTTTTTTTTTAATCTGTCCTGGTTTCAGCTGGGTTAGAGTTAACTTTCTTTCTAGTAGCTGCTGTGTTTTGGGTTTGGCCATGACAATGATGCTGATAACACATACTGTTTTAGTTGTTGCCAGGTGATGTTTACATTAGTCAAGGACTTTTTCAGCTTCCTATAGAAGCTGAGAGGGAGCATAGACAGGACAAACTGGCGAAAGGAATATTGCCTACCGTAGACACCATGCTCAGTATATAAATGGGGGTTGGCTGGGGGGCAGGGATCCACGGTCACTGCTCGGGACAGGCTGGGCAACCGATCTTCGGGTGGTGCGAGCGACTTGTGTTTTATCACTTTATTTTATATATTCTTTTACCATTATTATTGTTATTCTCCTTTTCTGTTACTGTTCTATTAAACTGTCTTTATCTCAACCCACGAAGTTTTTTTTCCCCCCTTTCCCTTCCTTTTCTCCCTCGTCTCCCTACTTACTGGGGTGTGGGGGTGAGGGGAGTGAGCGAGTGACTGTGTGGTCCTAGTTGCTGCCTGGGGTTAAACCACGACATTCCCTAAAGTTTAGCTTTAAAAATTGCCAAATTAATTTGTATTTGTGTTGTGTACATCCCACACACATTTGCCCTTCCTTCATATAGGCAATTTATGTATGCCATATGCAAGTTTTATGTGTCTCAGCAACCTTAGTAATGTCTACATTAACATAATGACTTTCTGAGAACTTGGGTATGGCTGTCAAGCCTCCATTGCTCTTTTGTTCATCTCCGCCCATTATATGAAAATATATATATCTGTTTACGTGATGTTTCTTCATACAACTTCATAAGGAAAGGTCTCAATGGGAATAAGTCAATGTCCAGTAATTTTTCACCTCGTTCCCGTTGCCTCTACTTCTGTGAGAGAGATTTGAACATAAGGATTTGGAAAGCACGGTGAGATGTGAGAATTCCCAATTCGTTTTGCAGAAGTAATTTATCAGGTATCAATGACCTGTATTTAGCTTGATCTGGCAAAACGCAAGTGAAGGTGCTGTATCTCTTTAATTCTCAGCCATCTTTTATTTGTGAAAAATGCTTAATTAGAAGAAAGATTTATGGTCCTATCAACTCTGAGTAAATTTGTTATGATGTTGTTTATAATTCTAGAGACATTGTTTCTCTACTGGTAATGCATAAAAATTAAGTTTAAGAAATTTAATTTAAGTTTTAATTAATATTTTAAAACACTAATTTCCGTTCCTTGAAGGTGCAATTTATCCATATGAGAACATGTGAAAAGTATTTTTTCTGGGAACATAAATTGTAGCGTGTATGATTAATTAAATACTTTAAGATGCAAATGAAATCTTTTCCATTAACTACGCAAGTAAAATGGGTAAGACAAAGTGGAGAGAGAAGCAGTATAGCTTGAGCGAAGATGATGGTTTCGAACGCGAGCTGTGGGTACTACGGCATGCTGTGGCTAGCAGCAGTTGCTTCAGAGGAAGATAAGAGTGCTCTGGAGTGGATTCATGGGGGATAATTCACTTTCTGTAATAGGTCTTTTGTAATGAAGGTATAAGTGGAGAATGCTTTAAACGTTGCATATTCTGCTTTTATCTTGGTTTCAGAAAAATTACGAGCTCATTAGTGATGTACTGAGAGTTCTATTATTATGTTGCAAAGAAATTAGTGGATGAATTGTGATTCAACCTTGGGTGTCTCTTGCTAAATTCTTGGCATTGGTGTGCCATACAGCATTGAGTGCAAAACATGCTGAAACTGTGTAGAAGGATTTTTTTTTTTTGTTACCTCTTCATGTGTTTTGGTATGCGTTGTTGTTCTGTTTTATAGGATAGCACAATCTAGGAAATCAAAGTCCCCTACTTCACTTTTTTCCTTGTTCTGTTATTTACTCAGTCTAAGTAAACAATTCCAATGATGTTACCTCATCCACAGTGTTCTCTATGTCTGTAACTACTCTCCCCTCTATCTCAGAGCCCACTGTGATATGCAGTATACCTCTTGAAAGGAGGTAATTCCTGCATATATATGCAATATACCTGTATATATAGGAAAAGTGAATGTGATGCTCTTGTGGAAATTAACAGTCTGTGCTTGTGCATCCCAACACCTTGATGGCTCTCTTGACTTCAGCTGTACGTAAACCGGAGGTCTCTGAATTTCATTCAGTGCAAATTTCATTCAGTGAGGCTCAGGTTCCTGTTTTGACTTGATGAGGCTAATTTACCATATTTTAAAATGTGATGGCTTTACCACTGTTATGTTTTATTTGCCATCATATGATCATTTGCTTACCCTAGACTTTTTTTTTTAAGTCAATTGAAGGTTTCTTTCTACAGTGTCCTTGACAAACTTAAGCTAGCTCGTTTGTGTGTAGTATTATCTGTTCAATGCCTGCAGTCCTCCAAAAATATAATTTAGTTTGTATAAGCAAAGAAGCAGTCATGAAATCATGAGAAATTCTACTTTTTACCTTACTCTTTTATCATAAACTGTTTTTTCTCTTTGTGTTTTTTGGTTTTGTTCCTGTTAGCAGGTCAAGTTCCTCAGTGGTTTCTAGTCAGGAATGTTGTTAAAAGCCTTTTGAAAATATAAGTAGATTATAAAAGGCATTATTTTGTTGATATCTAAATGACTACTTTTGTTTTAATAATCGTGATGTTCTGTTGACACCATGTGTTTCGGTTTTTTTCTCCAAACAGTCTTACCTTATTCCATCAACCATCTTTCTAGTTGACACTTTTTATTTAGAGGTCTGTAAACTCTATCTTCTGAGGAGCCCCTCTCAGGTATTCTTAAAATAGTTCTTCATAGTAATGTCTGCTAGTTCTTGTTGATGGAGGGAGTGCAGGTTTTTTCCGTATTGTTGCTGTTATTACATAGGGACTGAGCTGTGATGGCTGTGACTGCTAGGACTTTCACTGCATCAAATCAAAAAAAACCCAACCAATTGCAGTACTTATGTAATGCCATTTGGTACGACAGTTGCATGATGCTGCCTGTCTTTTTCTGATTCTTCTTATGGCTGCAACAGAGCTACTCTTTTATTTCAGTTTTTACAGCTTAAATAATTTCGTGGTATCCATCTGCTTGGTACTTTAAGTGCTCCTGGTCTAGGTCATAAATATGGATAAACAATGGAGGAATTTTGCATCGAAAATTTAAGTCTTTCTTTTCTGTTTTTTACTGAAAATAGTAGTACTGAAATATTATTTAAAATTTGAGCCAATATTAACAGCCTGTTGTTCCTAAAGGAGAGTATTTTAGTTTATTGTGGGTTGTGCTTTCTAAAAATACATCTTTTACTTTGTCAGTGTAACCTATCTGCAGGGTGCCATTTTCATAGAATCACAGAATGGTTTGGGTTGGAAGGGACCTTAAAGATCATCAAGTTCTACCCCCTGCCATGGGCAGGGACACCTCCCACTAGACCATCTTTTGGAAAGATTAATTTTGACAAGTTTTCATTTACATGAAAACAGCTTTTAAAATATTTTTTCCTCTATTAGCAAGAGTTGCAGACTTTGGTTATCAAGACAGCAGTTATACATACAGCCGAATATTGGGAGCTTGTGCATGTACTGCTGCTTGATGGTGGTGATGATCAGAAAAGGTAAATTGACGAGCCACTTGCATAAGGTGTGGAGGGACATGGCTGATGCTAATTTAACAGCTTAAAGTTAAAAGTAATATTTAAGGATTAAAATCTTGTCATTTCTAGGCTGCGTCTTCCAACACTTTTCTGTTCTGAATGTAGAGTATCTATATTATACATATATTATGAAATATGAAACAGTGATTAGTAGCTGGTGCACACAAGTAAACTGGCTTTAAGTCCCTCATGTTGCACAGATGTTAGTTTTAGCCATGATTTGCATAGATCCAACTTTTTACCTATTAACTGACACCTAGTCAATATACATTTTAAATTTTACATGTATGTTAATCCTGTCTCTTTCAGTTCTAGCTAGCTGGATATGTAAATCTTTCAAATGCATAATTCTTTCTCTATTTGCCCTTATCTCTCTATCAATATCTATGTATAGTCTTCAGAGGTTTTCTGTGTGCTGAAATGTGTTTGCAGATTAGGACATAGTCTCCTGCCGAATACAAATGAATGGATTTTATTTTCTGCATGAGTTATGCATTTTTATGCATTAGGCAACGCATTTGTGTTTATTGAATCTGTATACATTTCTTGGGTTAGTGAGCTGCATATCAAGCTGATAAGGAATTAAACAATATATAAATCAGAAGAAAAAAGTTCTTGGGTATTTCCACAAGACAGGCAACTCAACATGTGGCTGAGCCTTTGTTTAATTCATCACCAGTAGGCTTCTGGTTGATTTGGTTTTTAACTTGAATTCCATAATTTGCTTATCCTGCTCACTGGCTTCAGTTTGAGCAGGATTTGACCTGTGAGATTATGCGCATCCCTTTAGTATCTGTGTGCAGCAGGCTTTCGTATGTGGTCAGCACTCATATTCATAAGCCCAACTTTGGGGGAAAGGGCAAGAAAGCCTGACCTCAGAGTTCTTGGGGCAGAAGGTATGGGTTGTGAACACCGAGTTTGTCATGCAAAACTCCTGACTTCAGTTTTAATTTTGTGTTGATTGCTCTAAGATTGTTATTTTGATAGCAGATGGTTCTCTCTCGTCTGTCAGACAGTGGCTGTTTTTCCAAAGTCCAGGTCATAGCAGCCCACGTTCTGTGAGTTCAGGGCTTGGAGTATGCTCCACCAAGAACTCCTGTCTCCTTGTTGGTCTTAAACTGAAATGGAGCAAATGGAGGGGAGATGTGAGGCAGGCCTTTGTGTCACTGTCTCACGTTATATTCCCCCTACTAATGGCAATCAACACTACTTTGAATGTGGTGGGTGTTTTGGGTTTTTTTTGGTTTGGTTTGTTGTTTTTTTAAGTGGATATTCCTTAATAATGCTGTTGCTTTTTATTAACCAGGATAACTCCATAAGCATAGCTTCAGCAATGCTTCTTTCAAGCAAGGGAATTTATTCTGAAGCATTGGTCCAGGATCCAAACTAGATGATGTTTTTTCTATAGTGTTTTTTCATAAAATAGAACTAAATTCCATCATTATACAGGGGCATTTGTGAGCCCACTAGAACAGTTCTTAAAAAGTTACCATCTCTCAGCTGTGACTTACTACCATGTAATACATTTCCATTTACCAAGATCAAAAATGGCTTGAAAGCAGGGTTATCCACATACGAACTTCGGCAGATGGAGAAAGTAAGATGAAAAAGTCTCATTTAAAACTGACAAGTTCCTCTGCCATCAGGGGAATATATTTGGAATACATTTCTGAGAAGGTAAAACTCATCTGTGCTAAAGGAAAGATGGACTTCTCAAACAACACTCATTGGCATACAATTTTTATGGAACGTAGTGCACAGGAAATCTTTGAACCTGCCGGGTTTACAATTTAGTTGTGCATATGTGCTTGTTAAATTGCGCTTTTCTTATCCAACAGTGGTGTGAGTAAACTAACACTTTTGTAATCTAAACCACAACTTTCCATGGGTTTTCTCAAAAGCAAAAGTTTTTATCAGCTTTCTAAAAAAGCCTTTCCAAAAATAAGAAGTGCGTGCAGTGCTAAAACACTGAATG
Organism: Anarhynchus alexandrinus; assembly: GCA_008711295.1. Lineage (NCBI taxonomy): Eukaryota > Metazoa > Chordata > Aves > Charadriiformes > Charadriidae > Anarhynchus > Anarhynchus alexandrinus. Next base: position 1,233,119 of record VUYV01000079.1, on the reverse strand, counting down.
CTCCTTAAGGAAGCAGATTATGTCAGTGCCTCATAGTAGTCATTTGGCAGTATTCCTTTTTCAAGGAAGTCTTTTGAATTTAATTCTAAAACATTGTGAATATTTAAAGTATGTGAAACCTAGTGCTGTATAAATGTGTTCTTAATTGCCTTTAACTCTGTATATGGCAATATGGTGCTAGGGCATAGAGTAAAAAGTACTGTATATCACCTTATTGTTTAAACTTCAAAATTTCAATAAATACTGAGCAAATAACTTTTGCTTCACCCCATTGACTCCTGTTCAGCTACCTTGTGACAATACAAGTTTCACACATTTGAAAAAGGTAAACTTACCTGAGTCCCTGTGTTCCCTCAATTCTGCATGGAAACTGCATATAACAAAATATTGTGGGCCGAGTGTGTTGTCATAATGTAAATTTTAATTAATTTGTGAGTACATAAAAAATACCAATGCTGATTCAAAACAAGGTCCGATTCAGCCCAGTATTCTGTCTCCAACAGTGGCCAAAAAGAACACATGGAAGGAAGAGTAAGAAAAGTAAAAGTACATGTGAAGCTTACTGCGATATTGCCCTCATCTCTGGGTAGTCAGAGGGGGTTAATTAGGAATAAGAACTGGGAACAACTCTGTGTAGGTAAGATGTAAATTCATGTTACTGTGGCAAGATCATGTGGAATCTTGATGAAGTCAAATAAGGAAGATTGGTAGGTGGGAATAATTTACCAGAAAGATATTAAACTTATTTACACCTTAATCTTGTTTACTTAAGTCAAAAGACTGTCTATTAGGAAGCATTCTAGCTCAAACAGAAGTTACAATTTTAGGGCAAAGTTATGGGATAAAATTGTGCACAGAGACATGTAGATTATCAGAATAGATTGCAATAATGGCTTCCTCCAGCATTGAAATCTCTTAAACTCAGAGAATTATACTATAAATATAGTGAGAAGAAAGAGTAGTAGGTCCCCACTTCTTCTTGGGATCTCTGACTTCCAGTGCATGGCTCACAAAACAGATTAGTTCACTAATTTTTAACCTCTCTCTAGCTATATGTGAGGTCTCCTCCTAACCTGCCTTCAACCAGATAACTCAAACTCTGCGTGCCCAAGCTTGCGGTTCTGCTCTCATGGTTACTCCTGGCTTCCTTTCTCCTGTGTGCTCTTGCCCAGATGCTGGTAGACGGGTGGCTGAATAACATGGTGGTTCGTTCTTCCAAGCCTGTTACTACTCTCCCCAGCCTGACCCTGTTGTGTCTGTGAGGATTTCCCTCTCAATGACAACTTGAAGGTTTTCTTTTTAAAGAAACCCTGGTTTAGGATTAACGGAATGCTGGGGGGGTGTTGGGTAGTGCAGCACTTGTGGTTTTGCCTTTAAAAAGGGTTTGCTGTTGCTCTGGGATGTGAAGGTCTTGAATAGGATGTTTCAATATATGCTTGTGGCTTTGCTTTGTTTCGCAAGTAAACGTGTCTAACATCAAGGCTGATAGGATGTCTAGCATCTTGAAACAGTTTGAAGAGAATGAAATGAGTAATATCCTTTAAAAACTCCTAATCTTACCTTTGCAGGGTCGGTAGCTATACGATTTCAGGGACAGTTGTACCCTTTTGCAGTTTGTTTTTACTGGTGATTTTTCACATTTGTGTTCGTTTTGTGAGTAATTAATTTTTAAATATCTATTTAACTTAGTTTGTAATTTTATATGTCCTTTGTAACAAACTTTTAACTTTGCAGCCTTGTACTGGAAATAGGTTTCAGTAACCTGTGTTTGTGCAGACGTTTCGGTAGCCGCACAGACACCAGCAGAATAGGGAACGACGCACTACGGGTTGACCCACAAAATGGGAAGTTTAATTTTTTCAGTAACCAACCCTGTCTGGCCTGTTTGTGTAGGAAGGGCAGTATTTTCTTTGCTGATTTACCTAATTAGATTGTAAACTCCTTAAGGCAAGACTGTTGTATTTTTGTGCCTTGAACAGCACGCCAAGATGGCAATTACAGAAATTCTATCAAATTATTATCAATCCTTTCAGTCATTGTTTATAAACCATGTTAAGCTCTGTCTAATGAGTGGAAGCAAGTTTTAGCATCAGCATTCCCTGTCTCGAATCTGAGTAAAATCTTTCATGTCAGATCTGCCTNTTCCAAGGGAGTCCTGACAAATTGAAAACATATTGCAGCAAGAAGGGACTACTCAAATGCCTGCTTAGTGTTTCTATTTTCAATGCCATATTAATTCAAATTTATGCTGCGGTGACAAACATGAACATATTTTGAAATATTTACATTTACAATCCGGTGGATGTAATAAAATGAATTTTATAATCACGTAAATCAGTATGGTTTTGGTTGCAGCTCCTGGAAACCACAAATGTTTCTGCCTTTAATATAGGGGGTTGGTTTTAAGCATGGATGTCACTTTTCTCAATAAACAAGCATTTATAATGAAGGAAAATACTTTTCTGATTTCTACGTCTCAATTCTTTGGTTACAGAAGCCCTTATCAATTATTTCCTTAGAACATTAGTAGTGAACAAAATCTGTTGATGAAAACCATGGCTCTGCCATGCTCCCAGGGAGTAAAAATGTAATTGGCAGAACAGATTTCATTGGGCAGAGGGAGGGTGGAGGTCTGTCTGTGTTAGTTTTCCTGCTCACCTATTCTTGTATGTAAATAGGCAATCTTTTGTATTTTATCTCAGGGGAAGGAAAGGATTGGATTGGCTGGATCTTTTTATCGGCTTTTTCATTTTTTAAACAAAACTCTAGGTTATCAGCCAAGTCGGTCAGCACCAGATTCTCAAATTATGTAGCTTTAGCAAGAAAGCCTTTACAACTCTATCAGATGTCTCTGTCATTTAGGATCAGGAGAAAATTATATAGTGGATATTTATACCTCTGGGGCACAATTTAGATACAGCAACATTCCACTGTTGCTGTAAGTACTGATTTTAAACTAACTGCAGTTTCAGGAGCGAGATAATGTATTGAACAAAACAACTGATCCTGCGGTCTGCCATGCCAAAGGTTTTATTTATCACTCATGTATGATGTCCACAGCTTATAATTCTTCAAGTGTATCATCTTATAATTTTTATAAAAGACTAGGTTTCTAAAAGCTACAGAAAAAACTTCTGAGGGAACTTTTCATGTTTGGACTCCTTCATGTGTGTCGCATGATGAGTATCCATAAAGTAATATCAAAACTATGGAACTAGGCGATGAGTCAAAACTTTGTGCATTGAAAGAGGATAAAACATGTTATGCGGTTTCAACATTTTGGGCATCTAATAGGATCTGATCTGTGAGGGAAGAGAACTATATAAATCTCTGAAAGGTTTTTATCATCAGGCAGAACAGTTCAGGGTTTTATTTGAGGGGGGATTGTGAGTGCATTACATTTTTATTTCAGCACTGGATATAAAGAACATGCCTTCCAAGTTTGCTCAGGCTGCCTGAATTCAGATAAAGGGTATGTTTGTGCTCAGATAATGTGCTGTTGAAGAGATTACAGGTATTTCAACCAACTGCCAGATTCTCTTTATCATTTATACATTAGCAGTAAAAGCACCTATACCCATATACTTCACTTGTGTTTTTATATAAAACCAAATGTTTTAAAAAGCTTGTAGGAGCCTTGTCTGATGTAACTTCCTGCTAGCAAAAGGATGTCAGAATTGAAATATTTTGGAGAATTGTTTGATAGATAAGTGGACTCCAGCAATAAATTTTTCAGCAGTGTTTTAGTTTTCTTCTTAAGATTTGCAAGTTACAGCAGGTTCACAACTGTCCGTGTAAGAGGATGGGTGATTGAACATATGCTATGTCAAGTCTCTGCTACTGATAAGCAGACCATAACTACTTGAGGAAAAATAGCTGGTTTGGTGGCTAAAATCAAGTAATTCAGTGAGGTGTATTGTGTGGCTATGCTCAAAACCACACAAAATGATAGATCCCTGATAAAACGAAAATCGGACTTTTGTCTTTTGGCATGTCACAGCTGCCACACGCTGTAGCTGCAGTTGGCACTCCCATTCAGAAACGTGGTTAATTTTCTGTCTCGGTCAATATTTGAAAAAGGTGGATGGATTTTTTGCCCTTACTAAGCAGTGATAATATGGAGTGAGTCAGAACTCCTTTATGGGCCATCCTAAACACTGATAATTAATAACAGGAGAACCTGGGAAAAGATTGAAAAGCAAAGTCATCAGGAGAAGAACATACGATTAAGAGGAGTTTGGCCTGGTTCAGGCAGCTCGTTGTATCTAATGCAGTTTTAAGCAACACTCAGTGCTGTTTGTGTAGCCTGTATTTTGCTTTGTCAATTTCCTATATATTCTTTTAAGGAACATTAGCGTATGCAGATGTTTGCATATTCTTGATTTTTAAACATATGTAGTCCCTCATTGATAATGAAATAGTGTATTTTAACAGTTTAACATAAGGTTTTGTTTTACGTAATTTGTATTTCATGTTATAATCCATCATGAGTATCATTTCTAAAATTAATTCCCCTAATTGACTTTCCCATAGTGGTAAATATATGTGCAGCCTTTTATTTTAATGAAAAACTTGAAGCCAGCTATGTTCTGCTGCCAAAGAGAAGGCATGAAACTAGGGAAAATCAAGAAAGAATTGAGCAAATCTGTTGTTAAAACTGGAAGTCCTTGCTTTCTTTTTCCTTGATTTTGTTTTTTTTTTTTTAATTTTTATTTCATATTCCTTTGTGAGCATCTGAAGTTCAAGCATACCCCTTACTGCCTTGCTATAGGCCTGTTTAGTGACAGATTCAGATTACAGACACTTGTGCTGTCAGGGCTCTGAGCAGTTCATGGCGCGTTATCTTTGCATAGCCTTCAAGCAATTTAGAAGGGTTATTTTGTTTTTTGGTTTAAAAGAAAAAAAAACAAAAAGGAGAGGGGGGGAAAGCTGAGTTGTGATTCCGTGATACCCCATTACCATGGTTTAAAGATGATCATACTGGTAGAAATGCAGTATCTTGTTGAGTTACAACATTCAGAGTCATTTCAATGGATCATTCAGAGTCGCTACAAAGAGTGTTTAGTTAAAAGTGGAATTTTTAATCTGTTTGCTGTGCTATTACAACAAACCAACAGGCTTAGCTAACCATGGCAACTTCATCTCGGCTAGCTTTCACCTCTGTTAAGATGAAATTTCTACCTTTTAACGGAGAGTGTGCTCTGTCTCTGCTGCGTGAGGTGGCTGCTTCCTCACCACGCTCTCCCTCAGCCTTGGAAAGAGGAGATAATACAGAGGGAAGTGTATGTTCTCTATGTGTGTATATATTATATATATACAGGTGTGTGTGTATATATGATACATGTGTATGCATATATATACACACACTCATATGTGTGTGTGCATTTAAATAAAAAACCCTCATTCCAATGTGCTGCTTTGTGTTGTTGCTTTCTTGTAGCAAGGAACTATCGCTTTTTTCGCGGTTTGATTGTATCTTCTGTTTCTGGAGAATTATAAGGAAAGATTTAGAGACAGGGCAAAGTGTCTTGTCATTCAAACTGTTAAGCAGTGCAGAAACTAAGGCAAATGCCTCGATTTACTTCGTAGTATTGATATTTAACTTAAAATGGACTCTTCTGTTTTATAGGAATAACAATGTCTTGAAGGTTTTAAATGTTTTATTGTCTCTGTTTCTGGTACATAGTGTTGGTCTTCTGCTCATCAGGATTTTTCTAGTGATGCTAGTGGGCTAATTGTGCATAGATTTCAATCATTGTGTAAATATATATACACAAGTTAAGTACAGCTGCTTCTCAGAAGGTACAATTTTAGACATTGTGCAATCTTATTTAAACAAGTGGGACTACTTATCAATGTGCAATGTGAAGCGTGGACACAATCTTTGCAGAATCAGTGTGTATTTGATGATGGTTCAACTCAGGAATGCTGTTGAAAAATATTCCTGATACAGTTGACTGTGTGACCACTGTCACACACAGTCGGGCATTCTCGGTGTTAAAGGGTGGGTTTACATCTGAATCTCAGTTGTTTTTTTTTTTTTTTAAAAAAGGTATTTTAAAAAGCACGTTGTCACAGGAGTGAAATAATGCTTAAAACATACTTGAAACGCAGGTGTATGTGGAGTACAGGGATGACTGATAGATGCACAGAAGCATAAGGTACGTTGAAGAAGGGAAAATAGCTAAGACTTAAAAGATGGATAGCTGGGGAGTTTAAGGTACAATAACACTAGTCATTTTTTTTGGAAAGTAATCATAATTGTCATCTACCATCAGTACTTAGGTATTTTCAATTTATTGCCCTTTCATTAACCTTCCATTGCCTCTATCCTTAGTGCTGCAATTTAGATCACCACATGCACTCCTAAAGGTATGCACACTTATACACTACGTTGCTACTTTCCAATCTCACCTGTTTCACAGTAAATGGAAGTGATGTGCATTTAAATGCCATATAAAAAGTGAATTTTCAATAGTTTTCTTAAAAACTATAAATAACTAACACTGTAGGAAGTTCACTTTATTTTTATTACTCTTAGTGGGAAGTGCAGGCAACTTGAAAAAGCCCATTGTAGAAAGAAATACTGCAGAAATGCACATCATGTTTAAGAATAGAAAGGTAATTCTTCTGAGTTACTTTGATCGTATTAATATGTGTTTTGTTATGAACAATCATGTTGCAAGGATTCAGCTGTCCAAAACGCAACATTATAATGTTAGATGAATTAACCTCATAAAAAAAAATGTAAACTTGAGTCTGTGAAGATGCATTATTAAGCATAATTATTGGGATTTAGTTCATGTTGACTAGGATGTCTGATCCGCTCTCATCTGCTCTCTGGTACTAACGGCACAATTTCTGTGACAGTTTTTCTCATCTATTAATATTGTCTGTGCTATTTCTTTCCAGTTTTACAGTTATCGTTAGAGAGATCTGAACATGTAGTCTGTGTTTTGAAGTAACATGCTGTTTGTGCAAATATATTAAAATGCACTCAATGGACCATCCAGAATGCTACTTATTTGGTTTAAATATTTAGAGCTAGTTGTCTGAAAAAGGAGTCTGGGGACAGATGAGGCAATGTGAGAGCTTCTGTTGTCTAGATAGTACATAATTTGCTAAATTGCTAAATATTTTTGATCCTTAGAGGTGAGCGTGTCTTATGTCCCTTTTACCCTTTCCTGTTTTCCCTTCTCTTTTCAACCTTGTGATTTAAATATTGTAGATGATGATATTTTGTATTAGCAGGTACAGGTGGAATTTAGGGATATTACAAGTGAGTAACTGATGCCTGCTATGTGACACTTGCAGTACAGAGAAGTATTTTAAATGGACAGATCTCAGAAACATTTCTTCACTATCTAAAATGTTTTAGTATATGGTGCTTTCAGATGTACCCTGGAGACAGAATTGAACAGTTTTTCTGCACTAAATATTTTAAAGTCACAAACTATGTAGGTAACTCAATAAATGCATCAGTAATCTTTGTTTTCCAACCTCTTTTGAAAAATTTGCCCTTGATATATCAGAGTTGCTTTGAAAAGAAGGGAATGCAATCTTTAATCTTTTAGAGTAGCTGTGGAACTAAGGAAAACTTTGTCCATGTTTGATGTCTTAGAACTACTTGGGCTGAAACAGAAAAGTTAACAGTTAATGCTGTATATCTTCAGTGGAATTATAAGATGAAACTGCAGTGTTTGATATCCTGGAACTTTTCGAAGTTTGAAGGAAAAATTCAGTTTGAGAATGTGTTAATAGCGCGGGGGAAGTTACCTTGTTATTCTAACAAATTATTTTTAAACTCCAGGAACTTTTTGTGTGTCAGGTAGATTGCGAATAGCTATTCCATTTGTGAAAGCCCTCCTAGCGTGATAGCCAAACTTTTAAACAGAAGCTGCTTCTCATTTAGCAGCAAGTTGGTTCTCATTTATAGCAACCTTCCTTCAACAGTCAGACCTTTTACCTTACACTTCTTTACCGTGCAAACTGCAAGCACTAATTATCTGTAAAAGAACCTGTCAACAACTGAAGTGAATTCAAGTCCTGGCAGAAGCTGCAGGTTTTAAACTTAGATGGACACTTTTCCTGAGATAGAGTTGTCTGGTGGCTGGTGGCTGGGGGGTGGATTTTTGTTTTTCTTAGGTTCAAACACCTATACAGAGAAATATTACAGTACTTGTCAGCAAATGTTCTTCACTGGGTAAATTAATTTAGAATCATCTTTCAAGGCTCTTTCCTGTGTGAGAAAAGATTAGGTGCTGTAAATTCAGGTAAAACTAATGAATTTTCATAGGTGAGTGAGACTAATATATATTAGGGAAGCACTAGACATACCCATTCCTTAAAAATACATATGTGTGTATATATACGTCTATTTATCGAGAAAAGGAAATTTAAGGAATTTTTGGTTGTTTGAAGAACACAGAGATAAGATCCTCTGAACTAATCAATGAATGTACTTTTGTGGGTTTACATTGTTTTAGGAACTACACCTAAGTCATTCCCCATCAACTGTGTGCTTTCCTGTTTTATTTGCATGTATTTGAATATGAGAGGTAAGAAAATGAGCTTCTGGGTAAATTATGTTTGTTGTGTTCCTGCATTGTTTTACAACAGTGATGTCCTTCACAGATTGTTGATTTGCTTTTAAGTCCTCGCTTTCTTAAAATAAATCTGGTTTGGTTTTTTTTTTTGTTTGTTTGTTTCTTTTTAGGTAGAGATAACAGATATTGAAAATGAAGAAAAAAGGTATGATCTCTTCCTGGGACTTCTGGAGTCTAGTCACAGTCCATCTGAATTTCAGCACTTGGTTTTACTCCTTCAAGCTTGGCCACCAATGGACACGAGCAAGGGGTAAGCATTTCTTCAAACAGTCATGTAACAAAAGAGTTTGAAGTCTTCTTGCTTGATAATATCATGTAGTTTTCAGTCAACGAATTCAAACATGGTTAAAGAGGAGTATGACCTCTTTGGAAAGGGTCATACCGGGAAAAATAAATGGTTTATTTAAAATTAAAATTGAATCAGTTTCTTGTAAAAAAACCCTATATTTATATATGTAGTATGTATCATGAAGGAGGCGGAAAACCATTTTATTGCCTGAATGGTTGCACAGGAGGCTTTTCTATCTACTTAGTTATGTATTTTGCTCTTATTTTTGTCAGTATGTACAAAAATCCATAAAAAGGAATAGAAAGTTCTGACTATGTTTTCTATTCAAAGCTATACTTTGCAGAAAAACCTTTCACAGAATCATAGAATACCTGGTTGGAAGGGACCTCAAGGATCATCTGGTCCAGCCTTCCTTAGCAAAAGCATGGTCTAGACAAGATGGCGCAGCACCCTGTCCAGCTGAATCTTATAAGTGTCCAGTGTTGGGGAATCCACTGCTTCCCTGGGGAGATAATTCCAACAGCTGATTGGTCTCATTGTGAAAAATTGTCCTCTTGTGTCCAATCAGAATCTACCCTGGAGTAACTTGTACCCATTACCCCTCCTCTTTGCTATTTGACTCTTTGTAAAAAGGGAGTCTCCATCTTCTTTGTAGCCACCCTTTAAATACTGGAATGTGGTGATAAGGTCTCCTCTAACCCTTCTTTTCTCAAGGCTTAACAAACCCAATTTTCTCAACCTTTCCTCTTATAACAGGCTTCCCAGTCCTTTAATCATCTTTGTGTCCCTTCTCTGGACCCTCTCCAGCCTGTCCACATTGCTTTTGAATAGTGGGTATCAAAACTGAACACAGTATTCCAGGTGTGGCCTGACAATGACTTCTTTGTCTCTGCTGGTGATGACCTTGTTGATGCAAACCAGCATCCTGTTGGCTTTCTTTGCTGCAGCAGCCCACTGTTCACTCATATTGAGCTTGTTGTCCACCAGCATGCTCAGGTCCCATTCCCCAGAGCTGCTCCCCAGCCAGGTTGATCCCAGCCTGTGCTGCACTCTTGGATTATGTTTTCTGAGGTGCAAGACCTTACACTTGTCCTTTTTGAACTTCAAAAGTTCTTCTTAGCCCACTCTTCCAGTCCATCCAGGTCTTCCTGCAGGGTGGCTCTCCCTTCCGAAGTGTCCACTTCCTCACTGAGTTTGGTGTTAACAGCAAACTTTCTCAGGGTACACTTGATCCCATCATCCAGATCACTTATGAAGATATTAACAGTGTTGGGCCCAGTATTGATCCCTGGGGGACCCCACTTGTGACAGGCTGCCAGTTTGAAAAGGAGCTATTGACCACCACCCTCTGGGGGTGCGGCCTGCCAGCCAGGTCCCCACCCACCACACAGACCACTTGTCTAGACTGTAACACATCAGCTTCTCTAGGAGGAGGCTGTGGGGAACTATGTCAAAACCTTTGGGATCACAGAATGGTTTAGGTTTGAAGGTTAAAGATCATCTAGTTCCACCCCCCCTGCTATAGGCAGGGACACCTCCCACTAGACCAGGTTGCTCAAAGCCCCATCCAGCCTGGCCTTGAACACTTCCAGGGATGGGGCATCCACAACTTCTCTGGGCAGCCTGTTCCAGTATCTCACCACCCTCATAGAGAAAAATTTCCTAGTATCCATTCTAAATCTCCCCTCTTCCAGTGTGAAGTTAATGTTCAGGTGGCTGTGCCAGTCTGCCGGAGGTCTATGAGGGTAATGGTACCAAGCAATGGTGCTTCTCTTTTCTAGATTCACTACCTATTATTCCTGTCTCTGAATAAAGTATCCAAAAGTAAAGAATATATACTAGGGCAGACATATCCTAGCCCAACAATTTAAAATGAAAATAGTTATTTAAAACTATTATTAAACTATTATTAAAAAAAGCATTGCACTCATCAGAATAGGTATTCATTGAAAGTGTTAATTTGCAGTGTCTTGACTACATTATTTTTTTTACCAACTCTTCAGGTTTTGTCTGTGACTTTCTGAACACATTAAAATTTAAAAATTTTAGCTATTCTATTCTACAACTTATGATCACTTCTAAGATATAAGGATTCATATAATCTTATAAGGCAAAAGTCACATATCTTTCAAGGAGAGCAATAATATCAATACATTTTTGTCTAGCAAGTACAATGTGCCATGTTCTGTCTGATGGTAGTTAGGTCAGAGACATTAAATGGTGCTTCCATTGGATTACTTTGGGATATTGGTTACAACCTGTTTTAACTTGGAAACTACACTCCCCAAAGTGTTTACGTGCATTGATTTGTCAGAAAAGTTAAGGCTTATCTTTTTCTGAAAAGTAAATCTTTTCTGTACTTATAGAGAACTTGTCCATTAGAACGTAATCTGTAAAGTTTATTCACTTTGAAGCCTGCAGTTTGTTTGCAATACCTGGATCAGCATTAGCCAGTTTTATGAGCCAAAAATTGTCTTCAGTGCGTTAAGAAGTACAAGGACTGCTGTGTGTTCTGTCATAAATTCATATTCCAACTTACCTTTTTAGTTTTGTTTTATTGTAATTGAAAATTGGATGCTTTACACTTTGTGGGAACTGTCAAACTTTGTTAAGGTAGTGTTTACATTAAAAAAAAAAAGTAGAACAAAGGGTCAAGTGAAATATTGCTGCAATTAGCAAAATTCTCTTTCCTTGAGTTGAACAGAAAGACTAAAGATTTTGTGAAAGAAGAACCCTTCTTGTATATAGGCAGTTCTTGTCTACTGCTCTGTAACAGAGGAAATTTAAAAATTATTTAATTTTATCTCCCACTTGGTGTTCTGTTCCTTCAGGCTGACTTCCTAAAGTGACGAAGAGAAAACTAGATAATGATTAAATGTGATTTGCAGTCAAAACTAACAGTGGATTACATTTCAGAAGTGGGATACCTCTTAGTTCCAAGATCTGTGAAGTCTGAAAATTTGCACGAAATACTTAGATCACCTGTATCATAATGCATTCGGGGCCTAGAGTAGTTAGTACAGCTCCTAGGCATTTACATAGTCACAATTCTGACATGAAAAAAACATATTGGCTAAGATCATAGAATCATAGAATGGTTTAGGTTGGAAAGGACCTTGAAGATCATCGAGTTCCAACCCCCCTGCCATAGGCAGGGACACCTCCCACTAGACCAGGTTGCCCAAGGCCACGTCCAGCCTGGCCTTGAACACCTCCAGGGATGGGGCCTCAACAACCTCTCTGGGCAACCTGTTCCAGTGCCTCACCACCCTCAAAGTGAAAAACTTCTTCCTAATGTTCAATCTAAACCTGCCCTCTTCCAGTTTGAAGCCATTCCCCCTCGTCCTATCACTACATGCCCCAGTAAAAAGTCCTTCCCCAGCTGTCGTGTAGGCCCCCTTTAGGTACTGGAAGGCCGCAATAAGATCTCCCTGGAGCCTTGTCTTCTCCAGGCTGAACAGCTCCAACTCTTTCATCCTCTCCTCACATAAGATAAGATAGATAAGAGGCAAGAGAACAGGGTAAATTAATTCGCAACCTTATATGTGATTCTGTGGTTTTTTTCATGTATTTAACAGTAGTTGAGGTCAGAAGGGATCTCTAGAGATCCTCCACACCCCTGCTCAAAGCAGGGCCAGCTACAGCAGGCTGCTCCAGGCCATCGCCTTTGGTTTTGAGTATCTCTAAGACTGGAGACTCTGCAACAACTACAACAAAAACATTTTTCTTATGTTTTAGTAAATTTCTAGTTGTGTTTCTATTTGTGCCCGTTGCCTCTTGTCCTATCACTGGCCATCCCTGAGAAGAGTCACGCTCCCTCTTCTTTACTTTCCCCATCAGGTATTTATACAATGGATAAAAGTCCCCCACACCTTCTCTTTTCCAGGCTGAACTAGTCTCAACTCTGATCTCTCTCAGCCTCTGCTCATGGGACAGATACTCCAATCCTTTCATCATCTTTGTGACACTCTTCTGAACTCGCTTCAGTATGTCAGTGTCACTGGGGAGCCCAGAACTGGACTCAGCACTCCAGATGTCTCACCAGTGCTGAGTAGAGGGGAAGGATTATGCCCCTCAGCCTGCTGGCAACACTCTTCCTGATGCAGCCCAGGGTGCTGTTGCTCTTCTTTGCTGTGAGAGTACATGGTTTACTCATGATCACCTTGTTGTCCAGGCTTCTTTCCAGCTGGTTGGCTCTCAGCCTGTACTAAGGATTATTTCTTCCCAGATAGGGGGTGGACTTTGGATTTCACTTTGCTGAGTTTCATGTGATTGATCTCTGTCCGTTCCTCCAGCCTCTTAAGGGTACCACTGAGTAGCAGCACAACCATCTGGTGTATCAGCACTCTCTCCCAGTTTTGTATCATCTGCAAACATCCTGAGAGCACACTCTATCTGATGGTCATCGTGGTCCTCAATGAAGATGAGTATTTGCCTCAGTATAGACTCCTGGGGTCCACCAGTGGTCGCTGGTCTCCAGCTGGATTTTGTGCCACTGGTCGCAACCATTTGAGCTTGGCAGTTCAGCCAATTTTCAGTCTGCCTCACTGTCCACTTATCTAGCCCATACTTCATCAGTTTGCCAATGAGGATGGTGTGCGTGACAGTGTTGAAAGCCTTGCTGAATGAATTTAAGGTACATAATATCAGCTGTCATCCACCAAGCCAGTCATTTCACTGTAGAAGGGTGTCAGGTTGTTGAGGCGCAATTCCCCCTTTTTAAGTCCATGCTGACTATTCTCAGACTACTCAGTGTCCTTCATTTGCTTGGAAATGCTTCCAGGAGGATTTGCTTCATCTTCCCAGGTACTGAGGAGAGACTGACCGGCCCATGCCTTGAGACTTTGCGTCTAAGAGCAACTGCGAATTTTATACTGTGATTAGAATTAGTTATTTAATGATTTTTGTTATTACTAAAACTTCAGTGTCTCTTTTCACTGCTTTGACTTTGCCAGGAGGCTTTGGAGAGCCTTCAGGAGAAAAATGCTCCCTTCTCATTCACTAGTAATCGCCACCTATACTGATTTCATGGAGAACCTCTGACTTACGATTCCCAATTGTAATTTACAGTGCCGACTCCCAACTAGTTTTCCTAAACTCGGCACTGAAGTGACAGTTGTCATCTCCAGGGAAATAAAGAGTAGTCCAGATTTGCCAGATTTTCCTGAGTTTGCCTGAAACTCTAGACAACCGAAAAATGAAGACAAATGTAATTAGTGGAGCAAGCAGTTGTGTTTATAGTGTAGGAAATAATCCGTTTGGGGGTTGGTTTGTTTGTTTGTTTGTTTAAATGGGGGTGGGCACAGCATAGTTACCACCGTTGTTTCATTCTTCAGTTCTCTCTGCTAGCCTGGAGGGTGGGAAAAGCAGCTAGTCTATTCTCCTCCCTGCCATAGCGGTGTTTTGCTTGGGAGAAGAGTTGGAGCTGCATCTTGAAAGAAGTGACAGAGATTAAATTCTCCTTCTGCCCTCTTCCTTCCCTTTTTTTTTTTTTTCCTTGGTTCCCTTCTTAGTAAGAATGTTGCCAGGTTTGTTTGTTTGTTTCTTTATTTAAGGAGTAAGTCAATGATGTTTCAGTTTTCCTTTCCTTACTAAGAGTTGTCCTGATAGAAAAATCACAGAATCATAGAATTGCTGAGGTTGGAAGGGACCTTTAAGATCATCAAGTCCAACCATTAACCTACCTTGACAAAACCACTTCTAAACCATGTCCCCAAGTACCACATCTACCCCTTTTTTTAAACACCTCCAGGGATGGCGAATCCACCACCTCCCCGGGCAGCCTATTCCAATGTTTAATAACCCTTTCAGTGAAGAAACATTTTCCTAATATCCAATCTAAACATTGTCTGACATAACTTGAACCCATTTCCTCTCGTCCTCTCACTTGTCACCAGGGAGAAGAGGTCAGCCCCCACCTCTCTACAGCCTCCTTTCAGGCAGTTGTAGAGAGCAATAAGGTCTCCCCTCAGCCTCCTTTTCTCCAGGCTAAACAACCCCAGTTCCCTCAGTCGTTCCTCATAAGACTTGTCCTCCAGACCCCTCACCAGCTTCGATGCCCTGTAAAATGTATCGAAGGGGGACATTTTTCACTCCCTGGGGTCTTTCTGTGTTTATATTCCCATTGCTTTCCTTTTATTATCACTTTTGTTTCTTACAATGCTTGCAAGAATGAGTGCTTTATAAATCCTGTGTCAGCAGGAATACTCATTGTGGCTTGAAAGTCCTTCTTTCTAGCTCATTGCTAGTGCTTTAAAAAAATATATATGATATTTTAATAGTAGACAGCATGATCATAGTCCTTTTTGTAAATTATCTTTTCCTCCATTTACTTGTATTGACTTGGTCAAATATGTTTTGGAGTTGTTTTTTTTTTTGGGGGGTGCTTTGATGTTTATTTTTGTTCTGTTTTTTTAACAAGTCTAAAGGGCAAACATCAAGTACTTGTTATAAGGACTGAACCTAAATTTAAATCTAGGCCATGTAGTTTTTTGTAAAACTAAAATGTGTATTTCTTACTTTTGTCTACAGAAACATATATTTGGTATGCAGAAATGTTCTCAAATTTAATTTTGACTTTTATAATCAGGGTGCTGTCATTAAAATGAATTTGAGTGAACTCAAAACATCTGTCTTAACAACTAATAGCACTCCTGAAATGAAGTTCTGTCCTCATTCCACCCTCAGTCCCACCACCTCAAGTATGATTGGTTTTAAAAAGTCAGGTACAGCTCTCTTTAGTATTCCCTGATAGGAGACAGGATCAATTCCATAAACTCTTGTCAAGTAGATAGTTACATTCTTTTCCAACTGCCTGTTGTTATAGTGTTCTGGGAATAGTTCACATTTCTTTTTAATTATTTTGAATTTTATTAATTTGAATTATTTTGCTTTGTAAATCCTTGAATTATTCATGCCAGCCAGGCAGCAGAGTTTGTGCTCGAAGTCTGAGGCCCAACAGCAATCAGAAAAATCTTTGGTGCTTTCCGCCTTCTTTATCTGAACCTTCTCTCCCCTCTCTCCCCGCCGCCGCTGACAGTAGCTATCGTACCCCCACCTCTGCATCCGTGGGAAGGCTGCTGCAACCGCGCTCTGCTCCGCTCTGCTCTGGCGGCTTCTCCTCTTCTTGCGTTGCTCGTTCTTCCTTTTTCTGCCTCTGTTACATACTTCCATCTTAACAGCATTCAATTATGCTTAACAGCCTACTTTTTTTTTTTTTAATATATATATGCTCCTGAAATTGTGTTTCTGAAAAACATGCCTTTATGGCTGGGTTAGAGTAAGGAGCAGGAACTGTTTTCTTAGTGGCGTTTTCGACAGTCTCGTTTTAAAGCAAGATATATTAAGAAACTCTTGAGCAAATAGGAAAACTGCAAGCAGTGAAGCCAATTGTTTAGCCATGTGTATTAAGATTTTTGTTTAATCTTTACTTATTTGTTCCTGCTCTGCTTCAGAAAAGAGCCATTGTTGTGAACTGATTGTTTACTGCCGATGTAACGATATGTGCAGGAACCAGGGAATTTAAGTCTGAGTCATTTCAATACTTGGAATTTTGGTTTTCAACCTAACAATAAATATCTAATACTTATAATGGAATATAAAGCTAGAGAATACAATTTACATTCTATAAAGGTTCAAAAGGAAGAAGTAATATAACTAAAGTTTGGGGAGTTTTTTAGTAGCCTTTTATTATTTTTTTAAGAATTTTTGTGACCTCTTTAAGTTTGTGTTTTTTAATGTGGTTTGGTGTTTTTTGGTTGTGTTTTTTTTTTTATTTATTTTGAGTTCTTGTGTTTTAAAACACTCCAGCTAGAATAATGCTCATTATTCACCTGCAAATGTGATTCTCTTCATACCATAATATGCCATGTTGACTGTGAGGAAACAGAGGAGGTAGCTTGGTTGTTTTAGTCAGCACTCAAAACCATATACTTTTTAAAATTTTATTTTCACAACCCTTGTTATGCATGCATGCTTTTCCATCCAGTTGTCTCGTATTCAGATGTCATTTTAAGCACTTCATAAAGATGGTTGGTTTTGGTTTTTTTTAAAAAAAGATTGACAGTACCTGAAGATCTGCAGTCTTTGGAACTTGCTGCCTACATTCAAAAGGTGCTTTTTTTTTTTAATATTTATTTTAAATATTCATAGGTGTTTTGCAACTCAAAAAGACCAGCTTTTAGGGACTCAATAGCTTAATTCACCCCTGACCCCCCCTTTTTTTTTTCCCAACTTAATCCAAAATTTCCCTCTTTTGCTTCTGGGCAAAAAAAATAATGTGTTCATGCTGATCTTTTGAAATATTTTTGGTTTTTTTCATGTTGAGAAATATTTTATTTTTTTTTAACCATAATTGAACTAAGGTAAAATTCAGGAGAGAAGAAAATTGAATTTTACTTGTAGGTGTCAGATTTTTGGTAACTGAATCTTATCTGTTATCTGCTATCTGTAAATAAAAATATTTGTTAATAGATCACACAAGTATTTGAAAAAATTATGAAGAATTGTGTTGAAAAAAGCTTTATATATGTAAAGCATACATCTGATACTTTACTTAAATAACCCTGCAAGCCTTGTGGCCTTGCGTCTTTCTGGTTATTTCTAACTTCTGTGGTTTTTTTAGTGTGATTTTTGTTTTCTTTTTCTAATGGGAAATTCTTATAGGTTTCCGTAATGTACTCTGGAGGCAGCAGCTATAAAAATGGAAATTCATTATGACTCTCCATGCCTCTAAGCAAGAGATGGATCGCATAGCAGGAGCTATCAATTTAACCAGTGGCAAAGATGGAATTGCAGGGTTTTTTTTCTTCTCCTAACCTTACTGGGGGTTCGCAGACTAAGTGCATCATGTTCTGCTTGCTGAATAAGCCAACATCTTTGGGTTTGACCCATCAGGTTGGAAGGAGAGGAGAGGAGGAGCTCTGCTGTTCCCAGCCAGACTTGTGGCAGCTCTGTGCTCAGTGACTGTGACTGATGGAAAGGCTCAATTAAGTTGTCAGAAGGAATAAAGACAATGACTTCTACTTAGTCTGCATTCAGAATTGCTCATTCCTACCATCCCTGTCTGGTTTCCATGTTAGGATATCATGTCAGCTTCATGTGGAGCTGGTTTTATTTGTTTACAGTATGTATTTTTGAAGGTGAAAGATAAGCAGGAGAGACCTTTTATACATGAAATAGTAGATATTGGTGGTTGTTGTCTCCAGAGTTGTCAGACCTATTCCTTGGTATACATGAATCCAACAGACTCTCTTAGCGGACTCCGTTTACAGTGACATTAATGTGTTACTTTCAACAATTGCTGCTAAATAATATCTTTGAAAAGCAGCACTTTGACACCACTTTACTACTTCTTCCCACCTGTGCTGGATGAGTATCTAAATTTACACTAAATTGTAAGACCAGCCTGCCAGATTTGGTCTTGCTGTGATTTTTTTCTTTTTTTTTTCTCCTTTGAGCTAAAATGAAGTTTCCCATGTCTTTGGGTGGCTGATTAATGGCCAAAGAGACTGATGAGGGATTTTTAAACCACCTTCCGCTTTCCTAACTTTATGCACAGATGAACATAGTGGTTGCATTACTGTGGCTTAATATAATAACGATCTAAGCTGTGATTGTGCATGATTTTAGCTCATTGTAGATGGAATTGAAATGCATTAACTTAATTCACATTAGGAAAATGGCAGTGTGAATGTGTTCCAGTGTTATGCTTCATGCTGTCATTTAGAAGCTCCGCTCTGCTACCCGTTTCTGTCAGTACATCCAGTCCCAGCAAGTACACCTATCCCTAAGAAAAACGGGAAGCAGCTCCCTGGTCTAGCAAATAGCGGCTGTACGCCAAGAAATGTTCCAGCAACAGAACTTAATAGTAAACATTGTCTTTGCCATCATGCATGATAAAATTCACTTGTATCTACTGTCTGCCGTCTGTTTAAGTCTGACTGTGTAACGGTGACACGACATGAAGTTCTGTGTGGAATGAAAAGAACAGTTTAAAAATGTAAAAAAAAAAAAAAAGTATCTGCATCCACATCTACTACCAGATAAGTACAGATACATATACATTCACTCTCCTACCCTGTTTGGATGGGCTATAAAAAAAAGTTTATTTTTGTTTGTACTTCTTGGACCTGAAAATTAAATTAAAATGTGAATCTTGGAAATATTTTCTTCACTCAGAAGCAAGAGACAGATACTTGAGAGACAGATGCTGTTAGAATGTGATCAAAGGAAACAAAATTAGGAATGCTGGATTCCTGTCACCCCTCCCTTGATACCATTCTGCTTGGGAAATTAGGTGGTTTAAAGCCAGGAGAAGCTGTTCTTATGCTATTCCAGTTTGATCAGTCTTTATCTGGTGCGTCATTCCTCAGGGATTGTAACAGCATGTCATAATTCAAAATAATTTAAGCTTCTTGGTTGCATCGAAAGAACGATGGCATCAGGATAGTAACTTGTCTCAAACTTTCTCTTCTCTCTTTCATGAGTTTGTACTTTATTTTACCAAAAAAAAAAAAAGATGAAAAATACACCTACAGAAAATGGTGGCAGTGTGTACTTATATTTAAATTCTATCTACGTCTCTGTTTTTTCTGGGCAGATCGTGCACAGATGATAATCCCTGGGTGAAACTGGGGACTATTATGCTACAGAGGTGCCCACCTGAGGAAAAGGAGAACACAGGAAATGAAATTTTGAAAATCTGCCGTTCTTTATATGACACAAAGCACATGCTCCCTGTCAAGGTAAGGTTTAACTTCAGGTATCATGGGTATGAGTCCTGTTTTGAGGTCCCAAGTACAAGAAAGATGTATATAAATATATATACAATAAATGCAGGGAGTCTGAGAGAATTGGGTTCATTCTGTCTTAAGAAGAGATGGCTGAGGGAGATCATATCACTGTCTTTAAATATGCAGATGAGGAAACATGTAGAGGAGATGGAGCCAGTCTCTTCTCAGAAATGCTTGGTGATAGGACAAGATACAAGGTACATCATCAAAAACTCTCATTACATACAAGGAAATCATTTTTCACCATGACAGTGGTGAAACATTGGAATAGGTGGATGTCTAGAAGAGACATCTGTCTCATCTCTGTTCTTAGAGGTATTCAGAACTTGACTGGATCATGTCATGGGCAATTTGATCTTGTTGGACTTGCTTTGAGTGGGTGCTGGTTGGATTAACTGACCTTTAGAGGTTTGTTCCAGTGTAAATTATTCTTTGAAGTATTTATAGAAAGTCTTTAACAGTGCATTGTCATTGATGTTAGTGAGGCAAAAGCTGTTAATTAAATAATGAGTAATTTTCTCACTAATAAATGCATACATATTTAGTGAGGAATCCTTGAAAAATGTATGGTGATGGGGGGGAAAAAACCTAACATGCAAGTAATAATCATGATGTTTTTGTCTTCCTTGACTATGTATGCATACTTCAGTACAAGCATTTCTGAAGTATAAAATTATTGAAGCATTTTGTACGTAAACATTGTATACTAATGAAGACAGATTTGAGAAATGCTTAATAAACTTCACACAACTTCAGACTAGTCATGTTCGTATTTTTAGTAGGCTGATTAATCCCTTATAATCATCTTCACGCAATCAGTCTGTTATAGAAAACAGCTGATGTTAAGACTAAAAGCAGAATAGAAACAACACATTCTGTTTAAAGTACAGGCAGGTGGGGTGTGTTGTTTTCTTTTTCTTTTTTAAATAGTCCAACAGAGTGATTTAAGTCAAGCTCAAAATCTATGTAAAACATGATTCCAGAAGGTGTCATTAAGCTGAAATGATAAATAGATTTATCCATTCATCCATTTCACCAAAAATTTTAGTGGAAGGCACGTCTCCCTATCCCTGGGTCTGGCGTAAGTGTAGGTAGCTTTTCCTTACAAGGTGTTGAACGGTGCATCGTAGCTTGTAAACTCACGGTCTTACTCATGCACAGGAGTAGTCAAACTGTCAAAGCAGAATTTTCTTAGTTACCTCAGTGAACCAGGACGACAAATCCCACCGAAGGCAACTGTCATACGGCAGTCAGTTTACCAAGAGTTTTGCTCAAGAATGGGTCATGGTTTGCTCAATTGTCTTAATTGAGTAAACTTTTTCTTAAATTCCGTAACGAGTCCTTATTTATACAAGTTTTGGTATTGGTTGGCAGCTTTGGTTGGCGGTGCCTTCCTTTTTTAATGGTACAGAATGTTGGAAGAGCCCTCTCTGTAGGTGTGAATATACATAATATGAAGATATTCTGGTCCTCAAGCATAAAATGGCTTTACCAATGTAAAATACCTTTTTTGTGACCAGAATGCTGTACAGCAACAGGAGTAGCACTAAAATGTGTAACTCTACAGTTGCCTACAAACATAGGCTACATTGCTTTAAGTCTCTACTTGGGAAGAGGGGAAATTACATGTGTAAATTTAAGTAACTCATTTGTATGCACGGCTACAGTACTTAAGTGCACAAATTAGAGAGCTGAGATCACGTGGCTGAATAAGATGAAAATCTGATTACTGACAATTAACCTGTTTAGATGACTTCACATTTCAATAAATACACTGATTAAGAAGACAGACCTGGAATGATGGAATTCTAAAAACTGAGAGATCAATTTATCACCATGAATAACATTTGCCATTCTGCAGTCCAGAGGTTGTGATGGAAAAAAACATTTAACTTCAAGTCATGATGGCCTAGAAGTTAGAAAAACTGTTTCTTTGGATGTAATCAGAAAGGTTTCTCCTTTCCTTTATTCCACCTCCTGCTGGTCTTTCTATTTTTTTACAGTCAAGTTCTTTTTTTAATGTTTTTTTGGGAGCTGCATAGCTTTAATCTTTGTATCTCTGTGTGTGTGGTGGTTTTTTACTTGCATTATTCAGTGGATAGATTTTTTCCATTCCTCTTAGTTGAAATAAGCACTGTTTTATTTGCTGGGAATGCACGTGTGTTTGGACTGTCTGACATCCCCTGCACTGCCTGATTAATCCCTTTAGAAAGGGGCAAATCCTTCTCCCCCCAGTAAGTGTTAAAGTGTGACTCCTCTGAATATCTCATGTTTTTCTATCAACCTATGGGTCATGTGTCAGTTAACATAAATACCTAAATGGGAGAATGCATCTAGTCTCTTATCTGTAATCGCCCTGGGGTCCTAGTGGCTATAAGATGCTTATCTCCTAAAATAATACAGCAGCCAGTTGGTCTCCTTTTTTTCTATTTCTGTAGCTGGTTGCTCCCGTTTTTTTATATATGAGTTTACATTGTATGGTTTTCTTCATTCGCAGTTGTCTCTGATCATTTTGTTCAGATAATTTTGAATTTAAATGCTGCCCTTTGGTCTGCTTTCAGCCTCTCCAGTCACAATACTGTTTGTACTCATTATCCAGCCTTTAAAGCCATCCATGAAAATACTGAATAATACTGTACCCAAAACAGACTCCTATGAAATCTCTTATGTTCCTCACTGGTGTTGCAGTGAGCCGCTGATAGCTGCATAAGTAGAGAGAAGACAAAAGTTATATTACAAAAGTTTCAGCTAAAGCGTAGCAATCCAGATTTTGATTTAGGACTTCCCTTGTCCCTCTCAGAGGTACCATCGTACCCCCTGTACGCGCAGCCTCTCGCTGCAGGCAGGCAGACACTCAAGTGTTTGCCAGTGCTTATTGCGGAGAAGAAAGCCACTTGTGTTGCCCGGAGGAGCGCTGTGAGCGGTGGCTGGCTGCCCGGGGTTGGATTTCCAGTTGCTGCCCAGAGCAGCAGTGCCGTCGTTCGTGGCAGACGTAGGAGAAGATGTTTATACTGTTTGGACAGTCTGCTTGGCGAGTTGTCCGGTCCCTTCCTGTGGGAAGAGGGACGGAGGCCACTCCAAGGGTTTGCGAGTTGGCCCACGCTCTCCTACACCTTATTTCCCTGGTGCCTCTGACAGTGCTTTGTGTCACATTCTCAAAGTGTTGCTGAACTTAAAATATGCCATAGTGATGGCCTTATTCTTAACTACAGAACCTGTTGCAGTGGCCTTCAGGAGCATTTTTGGTACAATGTTTTCATTTGTTTTTTCATTGTATGTTTTGATGGTTTTCATGGACTGGGAGTGTCCATAATACTTTTCCGCTTGCGTGCCTGCTTTCTTCCATGTCTGAAAGATAGACTGTATTTCTGTTTTCCAGTCTTCTCTAACCTGTCATGTTCTCAAGGGTGATGTCTCTCAACTTGGTTTATTATTTCTTTAGGTGTTTTGGGGTGAATTTTTCAGCCCCAGAAATGTCTTTTTTTATTTGAGACTAATTTTTCAATGCTGAAGTCTCACCCATTGTTATTGTTAACTGTTAATTGTTCATTTGCCCGAGATCTTTTAATAAGAGTTGAAGCAAAAAAAAAGATATTTAACACTTTGCTTTTCTTAGCTTTTTGTCACTGACTTTTTTATGCAAGTATGTCATTAATCATGATGTTGTATCATAAGTGTACCAGGATAACAGGCAGAGCAGTCTTACCTTATAAGAGATACTAAAGAGAAGAAGAGTGGATAAGAAGTGCCCTTCTCCATAAACCGCTAGTGAGACTGGCGTTAAAATAAAACACCCTGTTAGTATAGTATAGCTGCATTTAAGAGGACACTGAAAAACAAGAGGCAAAATAGAAAACCTGCAAAAATTATTGCACAGATGAAAATATCTTGAAGTGGAAGACTGAAAGAGTGCAGTGTATTAGCTTATCAGAGATCAAGAGGTGATTGATTTTATTCTGCAGATATTTTTAGATGGAACAGAAGCTATAAAACTCTCTTTACAAAGAAAGGCATAACAAGAACCAATTGTTTAATGTGTAACATTTCAAATTTTAGCATAAGGCATGATATTTTGACAGTAAGTAAAACTAATTGTTGGAATGTATACTTCTTTAAGAGAGATGGTGGATTTTGTAGGTGAGACTGGATATGTCTGCTAGACACGTTATCAGGCACAAAGTTACTCAAGTCATCTGACTGGTACCTACCTGAAATCTAACAACCTTCACCTTAAAAAATCTGCTAGTGTACAATAAAGAGAAGTTAATTGGATAGCTAAGTGATAGTGTTTTCTTATGTGGAGGCCGTTATGCCTCTGTGATGAGCAGAGCAGATTGTGTTAGAACACGTCCCATTAGCACGTGTAACCAGTACTAGAGTATAATTGTAAAGCATTCAAGAAGAAAACAAAATGCTGGCGTATCATCCGAGTTAAATGTTATTGCTTTGAAAGTAGCAATGTTAATATCTGTATTATTGCATTCGCTTGCTGAGAGACTTAATTTTTTTTTATTTTAAAGCAGCTCATTGAGACAGCAGACTCTGATTCAATATCTGCATCTTTTCTCTCCCTGCACTGTTGCTTTAAAAACACACAGTACCTACTTACATTTTACAATTTGCTTAGTTTCCTTTTCTTCCACCCAAACTGAAAAATATGATTTGGGTTTCTTTTAGAGAGCCTTCTCATACTTATGGGTTATTTCTTATGGCACTGCTTCTCCATTTAGTTTTGAGAGGCTTTCAGACAGAAAAAACAAGCATAGTAAAATTGCTGTTTTGTTCAGGTTATGTATGTTCTGACTCTCGGAATTTATTTTACTGAACAGAAGCAGCATTTATTGCCGTGGGTACACCTTTTCAAGAAAAGGAGACATAGTGTGAATCTCTAACTTTGCGTTCAGTAAGTTTGCTGGTATGGCAGGCATACTGCTCAAAAGAAATACAATGGAATATGAAATTATCAGACGTTAAATAAGCATACGGCTGATAAGTCAAAGCTTAACGTCTTTATTTAATCTTCTTATTCCTTGATCCTATATCATATCCTTCACCAAAAACATTATCAGTAGCAGTACAGAATACAAGTTTAGAGGGAACAAGTCTGGGCATGAGAACAAGCATTGCCTCAGTGGCTCAGAGCTCAGTGTGATGGAATATATCCTTCTAGGTAGTGTTTCTTGAAGGTATAAATTTAAAAAGACTGAGCAACGTGCAGCCAGGTAGCTGCCTGTGCTGCCAAGCAAGGCCAGGTGTCTCTGCAGTACGTTACAGTTGAAGCATTTAACATCTCTTCATCTTCAAATAATTCTTAGGCTTTTAGGTACACAGCTACTAAAACTGTGCAGCTGCTAAAAGTATAGTTGCATTTTGGTCATCAAATTGTGACATTTGTCGTTAAAATTCAAAAGATGTAAAAAAATAGAAAAAAATATGACTTGCATTCTCCCAACTTAATATTTAGCTGATGAGCTCCTTTGACAATTGCTCTCTAAATGTTGGCGTGAAACAGAGAGCACCTTTAATGGTTGGATACCGTTTTCTAGGTGACTGTCATACAGAACCCAGAGCACTTAGTGTGAAGTGTCCTGGAATACGGGACATCTCTGGACCTCATTGGGAAACGGTTGCGGCAAATGACCAAAATTCTTGAAAAATGACAAAAAGGGAAAGGGAAGTTATAATTTGATTTATAACAATTCTTTTAGTCAAAATACTTTTTAATGTATAAATGAATAAATCACTGCAATGTTGAGGAAAAAAAAAAGCCACAAGTCACAGGTAGGAGGTTTTTTTTGTTTTAACTAAAGGGCAAGTTAAAGATTTGGAAATGCACAGTAATTTTGTGGGGGTTTTTTTGTTTTTTGTTTTTTGTTTTTTTTTAAAGTTATTTCTCTGGCCAGTTTCTTCTTGCAGAAGATTTATGATGCTGAATGTGTGCTATATCATAAAATATGAGAAATTAGATGAATAAGGGAAAGTTTGTTTGCTCAGCTTTAATTGTGTATAGAAATTTGAAAAGATTTTGCAACAGAGCTTTATGATGTTGAACTCTGGTATGTACTGTTATTTCCTCTTTATTTTGTTCCACTTTTTTGATTGCATAATTGAGTTACAGAAATGTCACAGGTGTCTGTTAAGTTTCTTCCTGGGCTTTGCAGTATTTCAGTAAGCACAAATATATTAGTCCCACAGAGAGCTGTGATTGCTCTGTTCTTTCAGTTAAACTTCTGGCTGTAATGGTAATTCAGTACCTGCCTTGTCTTAATAAATCAAATGTTGCACTTATAACCCTCTATTCCACTTTTTTTAAAATTTGTCCTTTCAAGTTTCTGAAGAGTTATTTCCAAGAGGGAGTTCATTTGTTGTAAAAGTTTGTTTTCATTTTGCATTTGAGGTAGAATTTTCATAAATGTTAGTGTGAACGATGATGCTAGTATCTCCAGAGATCTCACCGAATGAGTTTACTTTTATTTTCAGTGTATAAAAGAATTATGTTTGCTGCTGCTTAACCAGTCCCTCCTGCTGCCGTCCCTGAAACTGCTGGTAGAAAGCAAAGATCAAGATCTTCACGCTGTGGCACTGGAGCAGATAAAAGCTGTTGCTAAGGTATGTGCTGTCGAATTAACCACCTTTCCGAGTTCGAAGTAATAAATTAGCTCTTTTATCTTCATATAGTAGGCAGAGACTGTTGAGCGCCTTATCATTATTAAGATTTGCCACAGCTATTGTGTCCACAGTGAGCAGTAACACGGGGCTAGTAGGATCTTTTATATATACTTGAGGTGATTAAAACTCATAGCACTTTCTTTAAATTATCTAGTATGCTATTTTAAGTCAGTGTGGTGGAACAGAAACTATTGTATTATATGGAGTAGATTATTATCCCTGTGTTCATATTCTAGCACTTCGGGGTCTTTTAAAGTGATGATAGTACATCAGATGAGTTAGCTCGTTTCTGACAAACTTGGCAGTCTGTTCAGATACACATGGAGAGCCATTACATCACTGTTTTTTTGTAGAAAGGTTAAAATGCAGGATGATATGTTTGGGGACTTTCATGCAATTCTAAACAGATTTTATTTAACACTGCAGCAAAGTTTCTGGAGGAAAAAACTTAAATACTCTCTTTTTTTCTTTGCACAAGAACTGAAAGACATTACTGTGTATTTTTGAATTGTTATATAAAGTTACATTAGTCTTTTTTTCCTGTGTATTTGCATTTCAGTTAAAAAGGAACACCTAAAAAGATGAAAGCTAGTCTCCTAGACACAAGCATTGTATTATCTTTTATGGTTTGGTTTTTTTTTTTCTGATGACTGAGATAGATTTTAAAACTTCTTCGAGCTCTTAATTGAACTTGTGCATGTACAACCTGACTTTCTTGGATTTTATGTTAGCTATGGTCTAAGATCTAGCACTCTACCACAAAAGAGAAGGGAGGTATTGTCTCAGACATTTATATGAAAGGGAATGGCTTTCCTGTCTGGCTGAATTAACTGCATTGAACATTTCCAGAGTTATAATATTTCGGTGGAAAAAACGCATCTCTAATCTTTCCAAATTCTGCACCATATCTTAGGGAACTCTTGGTTGTGTATTACAATATAAAATAATAACTGATGGTAAATTTCCTGTATGCTACTTCAAAATTAAACTACCCATATGGAAACAGAAATGGGACTGTGTATATCTTTTTAAAATAAGCACCCACAAAACACGAAAGCTTTAAAAATTGATTTGTAGGAATTCAAATTGAAATTATAACTTTTTTCTGAGACAAACAAAGTAGGCAAACATTCCACCGTTTCTGCAGG
Source organism: Anarhynchus alexandrinus (assembly GCA_008711295.1). Taxonomy (NCBI): domain Eukaryota; kingdom Metazoa; phylum Chordata; class Aves; order Charadriiformes; family Charadriidae; genus Anarhynchus; species Anarhynchus alexandrinus. The sequence goes on along the minus strand of VUYV01000079.1, from coordinate 1,205,614 downwards.
AGCCTTCTAGGGCAGGCCCTCTGCTCTAGTTCTGTTAATTGCAACAAATTTTTCAGATTCCTTGGTTGCAACAAATGGTGCAATCCTATTCCCTACTTTCACACCATCATTTGTTCCCTTGCAAAGACGTTCTGGATCTCTTCCCAGATTTCTCCCTTAAGTCTTTCCTCCTCATGCATTTTGTCTTTCCTTCTTACGCTGCACATGGTGTTCCAGAAGCTTTCTCTTTTTGCATCCATTGGATAGCTTGAGAAAGGTTTTATCTCCTTCCCCTTCAGGAGGACTCCAGAGCACCATGGTGAAGACCAGTCAGAGAAGCAAAGATCTGGAAGCATAGGGTCCATCTCAGATGTTGCCAGTTTTCTTTCAGAAGGACTTAGTTACCAAAATGGATGGAGCACCAGCTTTTTTAACCTGTTCCACGCAACCATTTTAAATGTTCATGCAGAAGGCATGGGCATGCAGGGCATATGATATGTAATACACATCTGCTTGTGTCAAAATTCCTGCCATAGTTAGCATCCAGTATGAATTTGGAGCATTTCCTAGTCGAGTTCGGCATTCTAAGTAAAGAACCACAGGTTTTTATGAAGGTGTTCCTGTTCCCTTTTCCTTATACAAATAAACCACAAATACTCTGAATTTTCCACAAAATGTAATTTTATAAATATTAACCACCAAAACAATAGTAGATTATCTTTAGCATATTTATGGTTTTCTTTTACCACCTGCAATTTTAGATTTTGTGTCTGCAAAGCAAGGTGGTTTTGTAACTGTTTTTGAAACAAGATGGTCTCATAGAAAAGCAATGGGGGATCTGATATATGCGTGCACTTTCTCATCTATATGTTCTTGTTAACCGTTTAAAATTGACTTTTTTGTTAACAGATGAAAGCTGCTGTGTAAGTGACTAGCTCTGAAGCTTGCCAGCAGGAATTTGTGTCCGAGTACATTTTATTTAACTATTTTTAAAGCACAGTGCTGTGCAGTAGCACTTTCTGAATGGCTGCTAATTGTATTGCTCTCTTAACTGGCCTTTTCTTTCTAGCGTGCTGCGGCTTTCAATTTTCTACACTCTGGGCTGATTACTTTATATTGAAGTTTTAGGGCCGGGAACCATATTATCTTCTTACTGATATAAAGCACTTTGTACACCTGCATATGCCTAAAATAATATTCTTTTTGGCCTTCTTATGCAGGAGGCAGCTTGATAAGCTGCTTTTAATTGTTCCTTCTAAGTTCAGTATTCGTTTGAGCACATAGTTCTGTAAGAGCGCTGCACAACCTAGAATTTTCAAAGCATTTTACTTTGGTCCAATGTTTTGTCTTAAGTCAATGAAAATTTAACTGTTGACTTCATTACATCAGGCATAGAGTTTATCCAGTACCTTGAACATAACATTCCATTGCCAGTGTTAGAAAAATAACAAGTACAGAAGAGTGCCATGCTAAATTTAAAAGCTGTTCTTATATTGTTTAGCAAGTATCTTTTACTCCTTGTTTTATATGCATCTCTTCTGATTACATTAGTTGGTGGTGCACTAAAAGTGCATATATTGCTTAGCTATGTTGGTGTTGTTTATTCTGTATAATTTTGTATATATACTTTTTGCTTTTTAAAAACAGTATTTGGACTGTTAATGCTTTTTGTAGAATTCTTAATGAATTTTTCAGAGGAAGCCCATTTCTGCTTGCATTAAACAGGAAAAGGACAAATAACGTCTGGCAAAGGGAAATCATAGCTATTGATTCCCTGACATAGTGCTAACACAGCTCACAAACATGGCTGTGAGAAAAATACAGCACTTGCTTGCTGATATTATGTATTAGTTAGCCATTTGTTGTATGTTGCTGACAGCTTTATGGATGTTTACAGTTAAGGATGATGCTGAAGTGCTGATACTAGGAATTGTGTAGCTTTTGCCTGTAATAAAACAACCAAGCTTTTGTGTAAGCTTTTTTGAAATTGCAGACCTCTCTTTTTATTGTGTGTCTTTTTATAAACTATCACTTGTCTTTTTTGGTTAACAGAAATAACTATAATTCCTCTGTGTTGTGTGAATAATTTAAAAAATTGGTTTACTTAAATAAGCTTATTACTGACAATAGCACTTACGAGTTTGCCCTTAAGAGTCAGATGGTTTTGGAGAATGGTTTGTGTTGTCTGTTCACTTGGTTATCTTTCAGAGATTAAGACTGACTTCTGTGCTTCTGACAGAGCAAGTAAATATTTCATTACTTGTTGGTAGTTACATTGTTTAAACAGCCAACAAATGGGAGTTACTATAATTAGTGCAAATACGTCTTCAACCAAGGCTTTAATAGAAACTAGAACTAGAAAATGTTTTTAGTTAATCTAACATAATACCTTAACTAAGTTTGCATACTATGCTTTCAGTGATGAAGCACTGAGACTACCTTTGCAACGTGATTTATTGAAAAATGTAATATGAAAAATCATAAAGAATCTGTGAAGTAATGGAATTTCCAGTTGTCTCCATTGTCTTACGCCATTCATGCCTACTCACTTGGTGTGGCTTACCTTTTAAAAGAAATCTTGTTAAATTATGTGTATAATAATAGTGATTATGGTAAAATATCTCTCTCTAGTTTAGTTTTCTAGGGTTTTTAAATATATCTTTCTTTTCTTTTTCTCCCTATTTATTTGTCCTATAGCTATAGACTCCATTCAAGAATAAAATGAAAAGTGTTTTTATCTCCAGTAGTAGTGGAGAGCTAATACACTGGGAAATAGCAGGTTCAGTTCTTCTCTGCTGCTACATCAGCGGCAGCTCTTATCTTTCCATTAGTATCCATATTTCATAATGCATAAATTTCATAATGCATAAGTTATGGATGAAATATTGCCTATTGGTAACACCAGAACCTCTAGGCACCTCCACAAACAATGCTGACGGGGAATTGCCCAGACCCTGACTTGCCCTTTAGTTAGGCAAAAGATACCTCCTGACCTGCTCTTGCTTAGCTGAAATTCTCGCTACAGGAGAGATATTTTTTTTTTCTTTTTTCAGATACACTGCATCATAGCAAGTACAGGTACAATCTCCACATAGGCTGTATTAGCAACCAGAAGAAATATTGGGCGCTGATATAAGATGTGTCCTTGGTCTTGGAGAGCAGATCCACAAAATTCTTAGATTTGTGGTTGCTTGAATTTGTGGGGGCCTCAGTGCTTTATCAGTAAAGCCTTCTAGATGCTTCAAGTTCCTCTTCGGAGTACATCAGAAGAGGTGCCACCTGTGGCAAAGCAGATCTTCACCCACCTATTTCACACACAAGCTTTCTTAAAACTTGCAGGCTCCCTGTCTCTGCTTTCCCAGGGGACCCGCCGCCTCGGTGGAGCTGAGTGCCCCCAGCCTGAGCCCATTTGCAGTTGGTAGCATCAGTGTGCTGATGGCAAAGCCCCAGGCAAGCGTGCTTAACCCTTACTAATTACACACTGACAGCGCAAGACACAAACTGTCATTCTGATTCAGAAATACAGCGGTCAGCATAGGAGTGAATGCAGGTTGTACAACTGCTTCGTGTTTGGATCATTTGCCAAGGGCGTTAGGGAAACAGCTTGAATCCCGTGTGCTCTCCAAGAGCAGCACTTAATAGTCTTGGGTGACACTCCTACCCATTCTGCCGAAGATGTGCAGAAAGAGTTCAGGACTTGTGGAGACAGAGTACAAGTGGGTCCTCACTTCTGTACCTGTTGAGTTGCTGAGATGCGGTTTTCCATCTGTCGATGCAGATCCATTTATAGATTCTGCATTAAAGAGACATCTGATAAAATGCACAAGCCCTGTTTGAAGCAGAGTGCTGTTGCACTGCTTCAGTGGAAATTATGGCTGCATCTGTTGCAATTCTGTTTCTGTTCTGTCTCACTTTCAAGATGAATATGCATGTCGCTAGCAGGGAAAGGTATTGATCATCCCACTCGAAAGGAGTGAGCTAGTCATCAGAGACACCACTTGAATGCCTACATCTTGAAAGTAGATTTCAGCCAACACCTAAATAGGTATGTAAGCCAAGAAAAAAAAGCCAAGATTTCCTCTCCTTAGCATAATTATCCCCGTTAGTTCTTTTACTCTTACACATGTGCATTATGTGTGGGCACCACGCTAAATCTGCATTGTCAAATCCTACTGAAGGAGAGATGGATATGAAAAAGTATTCTCCCATTTAAGCCTTCCAGAAGTAACAGGTTTTACACTAATGAAAAATGTAGCACCCTCAACATGGAAGTCCAGATAGGCATAATGTACTCTGTCACTTGTCATTATTGTGGTTTATAGTTTATTCACATGTTCGCACAATATGGAAAATGGTTGTGTATCCATTTGTGCAGAAGATACCTGCACCTCTGAGGCCTGCTTAAACTGCTGTCAGCTGCATCCCATATCACTGGAACAGTGTTTCTGGGATCAGCGATAAATTTTTCCGGAACCAGTGTTTTAAGGGTTAGTTAGGATCTTGGGATAGTAGGGGCTCTGCATATGCAGGCAGATCAGAAGTGACTCATGAATAAGATCCTACCACTGCTGTCTGCCCAGAAGCAGCAGCTTTTTGACACTGGGATGGTAAGGTTGCTTTTTAATAATTATTTTAATCTGGTTTTACTCTCTTGTTTACAAGTCTTGTCAAAAGAGTGATTTTGAAAAAGAAAATATAATGCCATTTAGAGAGTCTATGTCTACTGTAGACTGATATTTGGTATGCATGCTAGAAATATATACTTTGCAGCCAATCTGTGCTAATTTAAACAACATTTAAAATATGATTGAAATCATTGATAAAGAAAAATTAATGTTGTTTTGAATTGATATTATTTAAAAGGTAAAATTTTGAGGATCAAAAGTCCCTCTGGAACAGTATCCTGGCTCCCATGAAGGGAAGAATTATAAGTCTAGCCCTACAAGAGTAGGGCAAATATATAGGCTCTTTTTCTGAGATACTGCTCTCCCACCTTCCAGTCATTTTCAGCTGTATGTATTTGTGTACTAAGTAATTGCCAGTGGTTTTCTTCCTCCATTTTGTCCAATTTCTCCTTAAACTTGGATGAGCTTTTATTCTGCAGTATCACTTGCCAGAGTTCAACAGTGTAAAAAAAACAACTATTTCCTTTTATTTACTGTGAATCTGATCCTACTAGATTCATTTAATGCTTCACAGTTGTTTTTTTTTTTTATGACAGAACGTGTTTAATCAATCCCTGTATGCTCTAATGATGTCGCTATCTGCTCTGTGCCCTCTAAGCTGCCTCTTTTATAGACTGGGGACTCCTGGGTTTGCTGAGTCAGTTCTTGTACAGGCACCATATTGGACTCTCTGTGGTGTATTTTTAGTTTTAAATACATGCTCTGTGTGTTCACCTTTATATTGTTTTAGTAGTTTTTGCTTTAATGCTTGTTGTTCTAATTTAAAACTAATTTTAAATAGATGTAGTCTTAAAGTAAATTTAAACTGATTTAATTTTTAAAAATCTTACAGCTTATACACTGAGCAGCAATGCTTAAATAAAACTATCTTAATTAAGGTTTTGAAATATACATTGATTTATTAAAATAGAATATAATATCTTAGTTGGAAGGGACCTAGTCCAACTGCCTGACCAATGCAGGGCTGACCAAAAGTTAAAGCATGTTATTAAGGGCATTGTCTAAATGCCTCTTAAACAACGACAGGCTTGAGGCATCAACCACCTCTCTAGGAAGCCCATTCCAGTGTCTGACCACCCTGTTTGTAAAGAAATAGACAAGCACAAAGTCCTTAGCCCCTCCTCATGGGACACTCCTCCCAGCCCTTTCACCAGCTTTGTTGCCCTCCTCTGGACACAGTTGAGTACCTTCACATCCTTCTTAAATTATAGGGCGCAGAACTGCACACAGTACTCAAGGTGAGGCCACACCAATGCTGAATCCAGCAGGATAATCACCTCTTTGATTCGGCTGGTTATGCTGTGTTTGCACCCCAGCCAGGATGCGGGTTGCCCTCTTGGCTGCCAGGGCACACTGCTGACTCGCGTTGAGCCTGCTGTCGCCCAGCACCCCCAGATCCCTTTCTGCAGGGCTGCTCTCCAGCCACTCCTCTCCCAGTTTATGCTTGTGCCCGGCATTACTCTGTCATAGGTGCAGAATCAGTGATTTGAACTTGTTAAATTTCATCCCATTGATGATTGCCCAGTGCTCCAATCGATCTAGATCCCTTTGCAAGGCTTATTGTCCCTCAAGAGAGTCAACAGCACCTCCCAGTTCGGTGTCACCAGTAAACTTGCTAATGGTGCATTCAACTCCTGCGTCCAGGTTGTTGATAAATACATTGAACAGAACTGGCCCTAGAATTGAACCCTGAGGAACACCGCTGGTGATGGTCACCAGCCAGATGTGGCCCCATTATTGACAATCTGCATACATGTTGGTAAGGAAGTTCTGTGTGTGCATTTGTTTTTATTTAAACTAATGACTGTTTCTTCATGTGCAATTGATATCCAAAATGTTGGTGTGATCTGGAGTTATAAAACTGATAAAAACAAATAGTTAATCTATCTTTCTCAGCTGCCTATTTTTATACAGTTTTCTCATTAAACCTTAGCTTCTCTGTATTCTTCCCGCATCTGTCAGACTCTGCTTAGATTTAACGAAGAGCTGCAGAATAGATAGTGTCCTTAGCTGCGTGAAATGCCTTCACAGGCTGTGATTGCCATCTTGTGTCTCCATCCAGTTGCCTGGAGACAATTACACTACAAAGGTTTCCTCTTTCTGACCAGGTCTTCAGACAGCCTTGAAGTCTGAAAATGGGAAATGTTAATCAATTTAAACCTACTGGACTATTTGACCTTAAGGATGAGCTGTCAGACACAACCAAGAGCCTTTTGTGCGCTCTTTCGTTATGTGTGAAGACACAATGATCTCGTTTATGCATGAGTACAGACAGGTTGCTTTGCTTCTGTATTGCATGCGGACATCTTCATCCCCATAGTATAGCTCAGATGTTTAATGGTTTTGTGCTAGAAAAGGTCTTTTACTTTCAGACTTGTCTCTCTCCAATTTCTAGGTTTTTGGCATATGAAATTGTACTGATCTATAGGACTTTTCGTTAACTGAATAATAGCCTAGAAAACTAATTTAAATCAGACTTCCCATCTGCTGTTAATCTCATTATTGTAATTACTGTTTGTGTTTTATGTTCATAAAATCAAAGACTGAAGCCCTATGTAAAGTTGCATCCTACATACCCGTGCAGAATAGAGCGCGGGGAGCCCGGAGGCGGGGGGGAATGTCCCTCCAGCCTCCCATTTCAGAAGAGATGAGAGCTGTTTGGGTAATGGCTTAGCATGCTGCATGGTGCGCTATAAGATGCTAACACTAGGAATTTTATATAATCATCAGGCTGTCTTCAACAGGAAAACATGTCAGTCATTAACATATGACAATTTAGAGGAATTATTGAATAATTAAAGACTTAAAGAGCGGTCAGCCTAAAGGCTGGGAATCCCTACCATTCTTAGAACTGTTTAGTAAACTGGACCTAGAACTGCTACGCACTATTGCATTAGCTTCGTAATCCATGAGAGGTTTGTGTAACTGAGTGAAAATGTTGAAGACTTGGAGGAAATTAAGTTTATTTTTAAGATTTCAATGGAAAGAAAAACACAAATGTCTAAATCAAGTAATGGAAGAATAGCATGAGGGTGAAACAGCAAACTCTCCTCCTGGTTAACGTGATAAAGCCATTCTCTTTTTCTGGAAAGCTTCTGAAGTTCCAAAGCAAGTGAAAATAGTAGTTTGAAAGTAATGATCATGTGTTATTAATGGTAAATTGAAGGCAATAAAAAGAGTTATTTGGAGAATAGCTTCACCTGAAGTCTATTATCTAAGGATTCACACTTGATAAAGCATAGCAACTTTTCGTGCTACAATATTTCATGTTCTGTCTTTTTCCTTTTTTAATTATATTTTATATTGCGTGGAGTGCATCTTCCAAAATAGAGCAACAAATTACTGTGTTTCTGTTGCTTATCACATACAAGCTTTCAGTCATCATGATGACTTTTCAGCTCTTTCACAAGAGAGAAACTTAAATTCATCAGTCTAAAATTATTTAGGTACAATAAAGACTTTTGTTCTAAAAGAATTTGTTCTTACTTCAAAGGAAGTTCTTTCTCCTGAAGCTAGTGGCAGATTTCTCATCCACCCCAATGTAAGGAGGTACCTGGTAGTTCCTTACGAGCTCTGTGTTCCTCTACATGCAAGTGTAATATTGATTCCTCCAAGATGCCAAACATTGGCAGTCTGGCAATGCCATGCATTCAAGAGAAAATTATGTGCCTGTTCTCATTTATGCTTTGAGGATCCTGTTTCTGGTTGACTACCTATATAGGGAAACTGGAGAGAGCAGTCCATGGTCCGTGTTAAATTGTGTGCACGATCTCTCACAGTGTATCTGTCTGAGTAGGTAAGATTTTTACTAGTACATTTGGTTGTTTGGACTAATAGATTGTAGTTATGTTTAATCTTTCAGGAAAAAAAATAATCCACCTGCAAATTGACACCGTTAGATGTTACTAAGAAATGGTTGTGGAAACTTCATGGGACAGAGAATTGGGTTATAAGCAAGAAGTGCCTGTTGCAATGTGCTCGTGGTGGCAGCAGTGTGGGCGAGGAGTGGATGAAGCCCATTGCACATGAACATGAGGAAGCAAAACTCTGCACTGTTTTAGCTTGAACAAAAACAGATACAAGAAAGCTTTAAATGGTGTCCTGAAAAGAATCAGGGTTAAATGTTTTGTTATACTAATTAGACTTAAAATTACTTCATTTCAGCTGTCAAGTGTCAGTGCTAAATCTCGGTGTGCAGTAGCCACATCTTGTGGTCACACAACAGTAGTAGTTGAATCGGTCTTCAAGGGTGCCACATCACTGGGTCACAGGATCTTTATTACCTGCTGGTACCTCTTTTTTTTACAGAAAATGAAACAAGCTAAACAGTCAAATTTTTTTTTAACTGAAAAGTTATTTTGTAAATGTAGCACAGTTTGATTAATTTATCTGTAACTTAATAGGATGCATTCATTGAAAACTAGCTATTGTCTACCCCTCCTTTGGCTGGTTTTATTCCTATATGCATTTGTTTTATTGCACTTCTTGAAGTGGTAAGACACCTAAGCTGATAAAACAACACTGCATTTCAAGGAACCTAGAGAGACATGTCAAAATTAACTGAAATAGCATTTAAAGTATTCTGTCGTGTTATTTGTAAAGCTATAGGTAAGATTTTCAAGAGAATATCTGCTCTCACATATCAAGTAACCGTATTTTTCTAAGGCATCCAGGATGTGTAGCAGCTCTGTGCTCCAAGTCTTTCAAAATATAAGATGTATTCTTCTGAAAATCTCATCCTTGCTGTGAGTGCTGAAACTCTGGAAAATCTGGTTGGGTCTGATAATGTTGCTTGTTATATTAACAGGTGAAAGGATACATATCATACTAGTGAAAGTGACCAAAATATAATATATTCTGCTCTGACCTTCCTCAGGTTGTCATTTTTGATACTGAGGTAGATGGCGTGGTCCGCTCTGCACTGGGGCTGAGAACCTGTAGAAAAGGCTATAAAGCTGTTCATATAATCCTTGCCAGGTTGTTAAGCATCTTTATTCCTGAACTTTGTGCAGGTCAAATATGTGATAGAGACTGTTAAAGATACACACTTTGCATATGTCAGAATATGTAAAGGTATATCCCTGTTGTTAATCCATACAGAATACTCATCTCGCTTTCAAGGTCACGCGGTGCAGTGAGAACAGTCACGACACCTTCTAGTTGATGGATGTATCTGGTAATTAATTTTTAATTACTTTGGATTTTTCTTTCTTCATAGGTTGATGATTCCAGTTGCGATTCTGAAATACTTTCCTTGCTCCTCGACGCCAAGTTAGTGGTGAAGTGCATATCCACCGCCTTCTATCCTCGCCTTATTGACCACTTACTGGCTAAGCAGGGAGAAGGAGGCTGGGATGTAGAAGAAATAGCAAAACAACTTAAAGAAGCGGGGTTCAATGCAGAGGCCGGGTCCCTCCTGATGTCTTATCGTGGGACTCATCCTGCACTCAGGACTTTTACTACTGCCCTCCAGGCTATTCAGCATTGGATCTGAAAATGTTGGATTTCTGCATTTCCTATTTGCTGGAGATCTTACACAAAGGGAGAAATTGTTGTTCTGGTGAAGTAACAAAGTCATCACCTATGTTTTGTAGAAAATACAAACAGCACACTTACAGTCAGTTCCCATATACTTCTAATCGTTTAAAAAAATTATTGGTGCGGACCATATCATTCTGTTATATGACTAGCAAAGCATTGAATCTAATAATCCTTTTCAGATCAAAGCGTTAAATTATTACACTCTGTGACTTATAAATGGAACATTAGTAAGGTGGCAGGTTATATACAATTTGTATTAATTTCTGTAAGTAATTTACTCTTGTCATAATGTAAAACTAATGTAAAAATATAAAGATATATGGAGCAACAAAAAATAATCACAACGAAGAGTAATTTCTGAGAATTTCAAAACCGTAAAATTTGGTATTGTGCAATGTTGTTACCACAGCTTTTGTTTGCAATAAATAAAATATTTTACATTTATTGTACTCTCTTTTTTTCCTCCTCTTAGATAAGAAAAATATTTTCTTTCTTCAGCCACTCTTTCTGAAATTGCTGTCTCTCCTCAGTGATATTTATTCATAAAGACAAGCTGAACTTTTCTATACTTGCAGACAGTTCTAGTCTTTGAGGTATATTCCTCTGCAATTTGAGAAGCCCCATCTCAAATCCTACACATGTGAATGCACTTTCAAAGTATTTTACTTACATTTCTCCTGAGTTCTAAAAAATTAAGTAGGTGTGTTTATTTCCAAATGCATTTCTGTCTTAATAAGGCAACGTATTTCTTGCTGTTTTCTCAGTTTTTTTAACAAGGGGACTGTCTGCTTATTACACTGCATTACCAGAAGGTTTTGATATTTCCACTTACTCATAGGAATTTGTTGTTAAAATTAATCTGTAAATCTTTTGTCTAATCTTGTGTTCAGATCCAGTTTTGATTAAATAATGTGCAGAAACGGTACACACAATATGATCATAGGATAATACGGGTTTGAAGCGATCTGTACAGGTAATGTAGTCCAACCTCCTCCTCAAGGCAGAGTTCCTTTAATGGCCGAGCAGGTTGCTCAGAGCTGTATTCAGTTGGGTCTTGAAAACCTCCAAGGATGGATGTCCCACTGCTTGGCTGTCCCCGTGTTGAAAAACTTATTACGTATAACCTCTTGTTTGAACCTGTCTCATTGCAGCTCCTGCCATTTGTCTCTCATCCTCCCACCGTGCGTGCTGTGAAGAGCCTGGCTCCAGCGTCTTGATAACTTTCTTGCAGGTATTGGGTCCCCCATAGCCTTCTCTCCTCAAAAGAAACAAAACCCAAAAGAAAAGAAGAAGAAAAACATTCTAGTGCAGTGATGGCAGTTCATAGGTGATTTAGCTGTCCGTGCCCACAGTACAGACACTGGTGATGGATTTCATTAACACGGTGTCGTGGTTTAGGCCAAATCGGCCCCTGGGGATCTGGGGGACCCCAGATGGGACCGACAGATGCTCCCCTCTATCTCTCTTCAAAGAGAGAGGCAGAGGAGGAAAAAGAGACTTATGAGTTTAGAAGGAACTAAACTACTTTAATGAAATATTAATAATAAAATAAAAAGAAATAA
>VUYV01000079.1:1060677-1193679 GCA_008711295.1 Anarhynchus alexandrinus | reverse complement strand
CCCTCAGCTTTTATACTGAGCATGAGGCAGATGGGATGGAATACCCTGTTGGTCAGTTTTGGGTCACCTGTCCTGTCCGCTCCTCCCTGCAGGTGGGACCCCACTATGCTTTTCCGCTTTCGACCTTCCAACGGGGCAAATAACAAAGTTGGTTGGCCTTGGGGGTTACAGCAATAAGTATAAGCAAGAGCCTCTCTGCATACCATGCTTGGGCATCAGCTATACACGTTGGTCTGATCACTCTGAGAGAGTGAACTTTGTCTGCACAATATGCTGTTAATTTCAGTAGTTAGAAGAGGCCCAGCTAAGAAGCGAAGTTACTGAACAAAATTGGTTCTGTTTTACCTCAAACCAGGACACATGGGTAATAGTCAGTCAAAACTTGGCAACAGAGGGATCCAGTTCAGGTGCTTCAGTAATAACCCTCCTCTCAGCTTTCTGCTGTTTGGGATAGCCAACCCCTTCATTATGCAAGATAGTAGCAAGCTGACTGCTACTGAGACAATAGTTTCTAAAATCCCTCCTTTTTCCTGAATGTCAGCCTAAATCATATAGAATGAAGAAGAGTGGGTTAAAAGCTTGAAGTAGCTATTTCATTACAAATTGGTGTTACTGAGTTCTTTCCTAGACTTCAGGGTTTAGAAATGAGCGATGACATTTGTGGAACCAAAACTGACTCTATTAGAATTGTCTTTGAGTTGGGATCTGCTTTGTTCTATCAGCTTTTACTGACTCTGAAAATTGTTCAGATGTTAGTTTTGCTTCCCACTTTACATCGAACTCTTAACAAGATTTTTAACAATGCTTTACTTCTTCAGATTTATATTTATCTTTTTTTTTTTGTACTTGCTGGCCTCAACTGTCCTTCGGTGCTGTACAGAAGATTATCTCATCCATATAGCTGTCATACCTATCAAATTTAAATTTATATCATTCAGCTATGTTGCCTTAATTCTGTTCTGTTATGTTAGCAGTCTCAAGATCCCCGGACTAGTAAAGCAAAGCATACTGGAATTGTAGAGAAAAGAAAAATTTAAAAAAGGTAATGAAAGTGGAAATGAGTAAATGCAGGCAAATGGGAAGGCAAGAAAACCTTGGGTTATTCTGTAGAAGGTATTTCTGTACTTCACGATGGAGTGTTTTGGTCTGTCTGCGTGTTTTGTTCTGAGGTTAGCACGTTCAGTGCTAGATTTTCTGGCCGTTCTCATTCAGGATCATGAAAAGTTTGTGTTTAGGGGCACTTTAGAGCTGAGCTGTAGATAAGGCTCTAATGAGTGTTATTGATCTTTTGTCCATTTTCTGTTTTGCTGGCATTACAAATCCATGAATCCATGATAAATGTTTTCCTTGCAGCCAGGACTACTCCTGATCTATTCTGTATTCAAAACTTTTGTCTATAAGGAACAGTTTTAGTATATACATCCAAAATGATCAGCCTATATGTATGTTCCAAATAAAATTAAGAAAAAAAAAAAGTGAAAAAAGATGCACATTGCGAGGATATGTGTATCCCAATGCCAGCCTTTTAGTATCTTCTGTATGGCAGAATAGCATTTGAGGCTCTGAGACTGACCAAGATACACTGGCAGATGTTATTGTGGGTGTTTTGTTTTGTTTTGTATTGTTTTTAAGGTTAAGGAACTCACTCACCTTGGTATTATGAATAGTACTTAGGACAAAAAAAGATAATCGCAAAAGTGCTGAACTGGCACTTGAGACAGTTCAGTTTTGTCATTTTGTTTGATTTGCAGTTGGGATCTGTTCAGAATACAGCATGAGCTGAAGTTTTTTTACCCAAGACGAGTCCATGCCCTGGAGATGCTTGTGCTGTCTAAGGAAGCTGAATGAGGCGTTGAGTTGTGTCCCCAGGAGCAATGCTTCCTAGGGCAATTAATCCTCTTTTGCCTGAAAAACACTGATAGTGTTTGCATCTTCGAGGAGCTTTTTGCTGCCTGGTAGGTGTACCAGAACAGCAAAATATATCACCTTTCTTTTGGATAAGTAGAACCAGAGATAAGGGAAGAAAGATCATAACTCACAAATTCTTTCTCTGCTGGAAATCGTAAGTGGAGACAGTATGTCATTGCAACAGATGTAGAGTAGACACTTGTATTTATAAAAAAAGCAGTGCAATTCAGTGAGTGGGGTGGCTACATATGATCCGGATATTTTCCTTGTATGATGATTCTTTCTGTGATTTATTGTGTTTGACATTCTGCACTGTGAAAACACACTTTGAGAGGATGGCCATAGAACACGAGTACCTTCATCATAGGGGCAAAACTCTTACACTTGCAAAAACACAATCATTTTTCAAGCTTGTTTTATTTACCTCTGCTTTCCCTTCAAAACCCTGCCGTCTGGGCAAGTATTCCCTGCAAGGCCAGATTTCATGAGACAGTACGCGGGCTGTGAAGTGCCCGTGTTACCCACAAAACCGGGGTGAAACCGTGGGCCGTTTCCTCCCGAGAGCGATGGTGGGTGCCCACCCAGCCAGCTCCTCCGGCGAAGAACGTGTTGCTTATGCAGCAGCACAGGGTGACAGCAGACCGCGTAGGAACTGAAGGTTTTACCTGCTGTCATCTGTCAGCAGGTGAGTACCGAACGAGGACGCCCTGGCTGGAGAGCGAATCAAGGGCAGGGCAAGAGCGAACCGCCTCGGCAACTGAAGGAAATGAAAAACGGGGCGAAGGCAAGGATTTCGCTAGGGTTATATTTCACTGCAAAACACACAGCAAGTAACATCAAGCACCTTGCTGGCTTATCGCGCTGATTGATGATAGACGGAGAGGTTCTGAAGGAAAGGAATGAACACAAAACTAGAAGTGTTCCGCCTTCAAAATGGATTTATTACTGTAGCATTGCCCACCGTGTCTGCCACATTTCCTACTTAGAAATTTCCAGGTTCCTAAAGTCTAGTATTTTTAAAAGAGAGTACATATTTCCAGTAAAGCCCTGAGACTTGTCTCACGCCCAAGGTTGTAGGACTTGATCTGTATGCCCAATTTGTCATAAACTCAGCTGTCACCATAAGAGTCACCTCCATTATTTACGTGTTTTCATCTTTCATTTGTTCCAAGTGATGTCCTTACTTCTTATATCAGAAAAAAACTGAAAAGCTGAATCACTGTTCACTCTTTTTTTTGTTATGGACTTCTAATATACTAAGTCATAGTTCTGTCTTTTCCAACCTGTTGAGTCCTAGTATGCTTTATTTCTCTCTGTATCTTTTTTGGTGTATTTTTTGAGCCACGGAAGGGCGGAGCAGAGCCATGCCTTGTATCAAATGCTGCAGACACACTAAAGTTTCATCTAGTAGCATAAAAATGCTTTTCAATTTGGTTATTTAACCATTACTGACCACTCGAGGTTGTGTTTGCACAGGATTATTTGGTTTTACCCTGAGCTCTTTCCATATTGGTAGCAGTCATTTGACATTGCATTACTTTATATGTTTTTACAGTTTATTTTAATACTATTTTTCTCATGTACATCATTATAGTTAAAGATTGAAGTCCATTTACCAGCTGATCACCCAGACAGTATATTTCACAAAGACTTTCAACAGTTTTTCCTCCAACCCCTGTTCTTACTCAAAAACTTGTCTTTGTCAGCACTCTGACACCTTTACTATTGGTCCCCTTTTGTAGACACAAAACAGTAAACAAGTCTCTTCAGCAACTGCCTGCCCTTGAATACAGCTAGCTCATTTTGCTGAAGATAAGGCACATATATAAAAGCAGAAGAGTAGATAAAGGTCCTATGGATGGTCAGAAACAGGGTCTGTCTTTTAGCTTGGTTAAATCAGCTGCTGACATGGTTCCATTCTCCGTAGAGTTCAGTGCCTTAAACTTTCATATGATGCTCTGTTGCACTAGATGGAGATGGAGTACTGAGTTGCCAGAGTGAACGAGCATCCCATCGTAGAGCAGGAAGACTTTTAGCAACATGGTTACAGAGCCTCATCTTTCCTTAGTGCTTAGGAGAGTTTCTTTAACTACAACCAGTATTTTCAGTAGGTAATTACAACAGCAAAGACTTCATAGAAAAATAAAAAAATTCCTCAAAACCTCTCTGACTACTGTGACATTCAGAATCATGAAAATCTTATTTACTTTGATTTCTTCTTATAGTGATAAATTTCATCTGTCGTTTTTCTTCACTTGCTTTGGGATTGGCTAACAAAGGGGAGGGCTCAGTGCTGGTGCTAATGACTGCGCTATTTGAACAAAGCGGGGTGTTTTATCATGTTGACTGAACCTTCGCAGAATACACTAAGCTGTGCAAACTGAAGATAAAGTCTGAGGTGATGTCCAGCTCAGTCATAGCTAGATCTGACAGCCTGCTCAGCATTTCTACCTAAAAATAGAGACCGTGCTTCCTGAGGCTGCCTGGGAGCGGATGGCAGAGACCCCAAAAGCTTCCCTGTTGCACAACCGTGTCAGTCCCAAACCCCGGCTTCCTGCATCGCTTATCAATGCCAGATACGTGACGGTTACTAGAAATTTTTTATTTATAATCAATATATATGTGGTTGTTACTGAAATAGCTGTAGAAGCTGAAGAATCCGATTTAGTCACTGGTCAGCGTGCCTAATTCCCACAAAGCTGAGTATTAAACTGAGATTCATTCTTCTGAAGATATGAAATGCTAAAACATTTCCTGATAGCCGTGGGTGCAAGTCAGCCTCTCTTCTCGAGGCACAAAGGTGATAAAATACTAGACCTGGTGCACTATTTATGAGGAAAAAGAGGGAAACAATTAGTGGTAATCTCCGAGGGAAATAAGACTTAATGGCGAAAGTCAGTAGATATAAACCTTAACATAAAAAACGTGATTCCCATTAAAACTGAATTGTCTACTTACCGTGTATTCCTCTCCCTCTGAAATCAGCACCTCCTGCCAGGCTGCGCTGACACCTTGTCACTGAGTGTCCTCGTAGCCTGCCCTCCTTGGCGTCCCTCGCTTGCCAGGCACCGTAACAGGGGAACCAGCCTCACACAGAGCTCTGATTTATAGTCCAACGTCCTTTACAACCCAGGTACAGAAAACTGCGTGGTGACCTTTCTCTGGGAGAATCTTCTACGTAATGTACGTATAAAATATTTATTCTAATGAGCAAAGCAGATGTATGCTGTTTAAAAATAAAAAGTCATGCTTGAAAACAAATAAGCAGAAGGAGTTTTGTCTAAACGGGAGAACAATACAGAACACAAACTGTGAATGAAACCGGGGGGTGATTTTAATTAAACTGGTAGCACCATCTGCGCTGGTTTCGGCTATAGAGGGAAAAAAGACACAACAGTGTCTGAATGGAACTTTCAAGAGTATGTATGTGAAATATATATAGGCAGCATCCTATATAATCTCAAAAAGGAATGGTAGTGCAATTTAAGGTCCAGTCCTGGAAGTGTTTCTTTTGTGACCTCTTCCACTCACTTAAGCTCTTAACGAATGTTTGTCATAGTGCTGCTTTAAATGTTATTTCTGGTAAAGACACTGCAGAGAAAAGTGGAGCACAAACTAGCCTAGGCCAAATTGGACTATGGAGCTCTAAATGCTACAGCTGTTCTGTAACAAAAATGTTGCTAAGATGTGATTTTTTTCAATCTTTGGCACTTTCTTAAACTGTTCAAAATTGCTGGACACAAGTGGATGAAAAGCTAAAAGTGATTGTGAGATACGGCTTCCCGTATGAAGTAAGGTCCAGTTAGAGGTGGTTCAAGATTCAAGATATTTAAAGATTTACGTTTTGGGTTGTTGTTAGCTTCATATCCAGGTGTAATCTATATCTCTTCAATGACTTGATAGAACTCCAGAGGAAGGAAACTCCTAGGTAAAATATTTAAGTAGTGTGGTTAGGTTGTTTTTTTTTTCTTGTTCATGAAGAAGGAAAAACAACTGGCATGGCCACACCAAACAGCTCAGACTAACTGTGGGACTCCCTAAAATATTTTATTTAACACACACAATTCAGGAGTTTGAGGGTCTTGGTCTGGAGAGGAATGAAAGTAGTATATCTTGCTTATAGAGGTGAGCAATGAGTAAATGAATAAAGGGGACTACAAGCCACAGTTTGTAATGAGAGCTCTCGGTTTTTTTAATTAGTTGATGATTCCTTCAGATCATTTTGCTTTTAGAGAGCAGTATTTGTTATGGTGGTAGTCCCTGGAGGCCCCAGTAAAGACTCATACTGTGAAAGCCCTGCACCTGTATGCAACAGAATATTTACATTATGTGTTAAAGATGATGTGCTTAGAGAATAAAGCAGCAAAGACATCACATAACATGATCTTTGCATAAATCCTGTTCAACTTTTTCTTGCTTTATCTAATGGTTTGTAGCTCAAACGGAAGTTTGGTCTTATGTAGCAATTAGCAGGGAAATATACTACAGGCTAGGAAGGATACAGTGCCTCTGGGTAGAGCAGTCAGTGCTCTGTTTGTGCCCTGGATCTGGGCAGTCGGACTCTCTTTCTTTCAAAGAAAATGAAAGAACATCGGTGACAGCTTCAAGAGCATCTCTACTTAGAAATGAACAGGCAGGTCTTTCAGAACTTCTTTTTTCAGTGACTTTCAGGAGAGGATGTGGAAAATAGGGTATTTCTTCAGATTTCAGTAAACGTCAAGCAATATTTTAAGAGTGAAAACAGAGGGAAAGACTTGGGTTCTACTCCTAAGATTGGTTTGCAGAAGGCATAGTACAGCCATCAGTCCTGTCTGAAGCCAGAAAGAGAAGTTCCTTCTTTTTTTTTTTTTATAATTCCATAATCATATTTGTGTATAAAATAGTCAGTATTGAAAAAAGAAAGGGTAAAGGAAAAATAACTTTTGCACTTAGCACTTTACTAGCTGCAGGAGCTTTTTAACACATTTACATCTACTTTCATGAAATACCAATAAAATACTTTTCAGTTGCCCACATGAGGCCTCTAAAAATAGCTGGTATTTTTGATAACTCCTCTGTACTGCAAGATACTGCTTTAAATGTGGTATTATTGACTTAAAAAGTTGTTTTTTCCGTCCTGTAAGCTGAAAAGTCAGAGAAGTAAGGAATGAGAGCACAGGTGGTGCTTATGCCAACGTCTCAGTTTTGGCTTTATTGTGGAATAACGCCCCTGAAAACTAAAAGAATCTTATATACACAGAAAAGTACCAGTAGCTGCAGCTCAGTCTGGTAAACTGCAGACCTGAAATGCAGTGAGCAGCTTCTGAAGTGTTTCCGTGTTCGCTCAGATGCTCACTGATCTCAATCTCTAGCACCTATGGCAAAAGTCTTAAGGTCCTTAGGGTTACCAACAGTGGAACAAAACGGGGAGTGGAATCACCTCTCTATACTAAATTCCCTGCTGTTGCTGTGATGGAAGACACTGACAATGTTCTGCATTTTCTTGTTTGTTTTTCACGGCATTTTGTGGCATTTGAGAATTTTAGCAAGGATTTAATGCTGTTTTGTGCTGTTGGGAGAGGCCTCTGACAGCACGGAATAAATATTTTTCCTGGCTTGCAATACCAGTCCAATCTGTTGTCCTATGGACTTAATCTGTCCCAGGAGAAAATCAATTGGTATCAAGAACTAACTTATTTGGGAAGATCTCCTGTCATTGCCATGTTACTTAGTGCAGCTGCTAGTTTCAGCTTCTGGCTTTAATCACAGTTCAACAATTAAGGATTAAATCGGCAGGTGAACAGAAATCAGCAAGCTGGATTTTGTAATCCTAAAACACCTCTATGCTCCACCAAATTTCAAATCTACAAAGACTTAACCAGAGGAATACCCACAGGCAAAGCAGCATCATAATTGCGGGGAGAAGTGTGGTACAATTCCTGGCATCCCTAGGGTAAGTTTGAATAACACAACCTCCGGTGTTTACAGAGCTGCCACTGAAGATTACCGAGAAGCATCGCACAACCATGTGTGGGAGGTGGTGGTTGACAGCCAACATCTCAAAGCCCTACTTTACTGATGAGATTGGCATAACCCTAGGCCTGAGAGCTCTCCCCTCTATTAAAGACTAGTATTTAGCATTGCGATGGAAAATAACATTTCGGGGGTGTTTGATGTCAAGAGTGTCAGCTTTCAGTTCTTGGAGCTGGCAGCTTTTCCAGCTCCTAAGAGCTGCAGATCAGATTGCATTGCTTAATGCATTTGTAACTTTCAGATGTTGACCTTATGGGATGAAATCTCCCCCGCCTGTTCTTTGCAGTTAGTGGTTTGCATGGTGAGCTGGAAAAAGTTAACTGTGGGGCGGAGGAAGGAGGACTTTGTTGGCCTGGAGAATTTTAACAATTGTTACTACTCCTATAGCACCGGGGATGTACCGTCACAGCTTCTGGCATTACCAAAAATTAAGCAATCTGAAGAGACCCAAAGTCGTTGTATCAAAACTGTAACTGTAGGTTTATTAATGTATTTTTGGTAGTCACTTTTGGAAACATCCTCTTAGGAGGGACTTAATCCTAGAGCCTAGCGAAGAGGATATGTAGCTCTAAGACTGAACCGACTGAGATTTGAATTGTGTCCTTTCTTTCCAGTGACTCTATAGGACGCCTTATTGATGCCGTTTTTACTAAGACTACACTGTATGCCGCTTCCTATTTGTAGAGTTTATGAGTGAAAAGAAGGTGATTGTCCAGAGGTGTCCGGAGACTTTTCCTGCTTGGCCAGCCTGCTCCTCTCTTTCAGAGCAGCCCCTAGGAAACGTACCCCCCGCTGGATCATGGATGGTCCCTCCAAACACGTGCCAGAAGAAAAAGCAGGGCCTTTGGCTCAAATTTTTCCCTCTTTTTAAGAAGTTAGAGCACAAAGTGGAGAGAAGATGGATTAGAGAGAGGTAAATTATTTTTGTGTAAACGTTACCTTTAATTTATGAGTGGTCGTATGGTTACTTCGTTTGTAGGTGCCTATCCCAGTTGTTCTCCTTTGCTGTTTAACCATAGCATCAGCGTAAACCATCTGAGGGCTTCGAACACTATAGGCCTGAAAGAACAGAAGAAAGTTGCTCTTTTTAGACCTATTCCAGCCATTTGTGATGGAAAATTAAATGAATGAATGTAGCCTGGTTCTCCTGTTTGAATTACTTGCAAGCAAGCTTAGATTTTTACTGATTTTTCTTATTTCCAATATTTCAGTGGCTGTTTTTACACAAGTTTTATTCTCCAGATTGCTTACCAAAACCTGTTACTTTTCTGAGCTTCTAGTATTTTTAATTCATCTAATCACTTGGCTAACAGGATTTAAAAGCTCAACATATGCCATTGTTTTGCTCCTGGATTACTTAGCTAAAGGTCTTTTAATTTTATGTAAGAGGAAGACAAGATGGTGATAGAAGTGCATCAGAATCTGAGATATGTAAATTACGTAGATATCCCTGTGTATAGCAGCAAAAATCTCCTTTACAGATGTTTAGCATAAAATGACTTGAAAAGAGCTTCAGACCCCAGTGCTACGAATTCATGGCTTGTATCCCAAAGCATGGTTGTGAATTGTTTATGACGGCCTGGGAGAATACTGTGCAATAATCTATCTGCCAATAATTAGATGATGTTACACAGATGCATTAGCTCTGTGCTTTGATTTGGCAGTGATTTCTGTCTGGCCTGGAACTAACTCCATATGGTTCTTTTTCCTTAACCTGTTCAAAGTCACAGGGCGTGTCCAGCCTTCTGTACGTGGGTGCCAGTGTGGGAAAAGATGAGTTAAAGCTCTTTCTCTTAAAAGGGTGGACATAGTGCCTGATGCTCCTGTGGAAAGGTGGAGGTGACTCAACAAAACACTGTCCTGACTTGTACTTTTGGTGGTGATGTGGTGATTTCTGTAAGTCTGAAGTTGCAGGTGGGAATGGTCCTAGGCAGAGAGCTGAGCCTCAGCAGGAGGGAGAGAAGTTCAGGTCCCAAAGCGTGTAGTCCGGCGGCGCAATGCTGAAATGCCCCATTTCCATCTCTCTCATCTTGAGCATGGAGCTGCGGCTGGAGGGGAGCCAAGAAGAGGCTGCCCTGGGAAGAGGTAGGGAGCAGACAGAGTTATTCCTGGAGAACATTTTCATTTGGACCATCTTAACTCAGGTGGCTGAGGCTCAGGCAGGCCCTTCGGTACGCTGGTGGTCAAGAGTAGGGTTAGGGGAGAGATGAGATCTGGAGCTCCAGCTGCAGTGGGGCTCCAGGGGGCTTTTGAAGGACATGCTCTGGGATTTCTCCCCTGAGATTTCTCAGCTGCACTGATGTCGGGGGTCCTTGAACAGAGAATCAGCCCATGCCTTGGGTTTAGATTTTTTTTTTGGGGCTACTGATGTGGCTCATTGGTTAATGTCCTTTTAAGCTTAGCCCCACACCATCATGATTAGACAGCTTCCAGCCTGGTTGGTTTCCAGGCAGAAAGGGCATTCAGTGTCAGCTTGTGCCTGTTATAAAATACTATAAAGTCCTGTACACTATGGAAGCTAAAATGGACATGNCTTTTAGTAGGCAGTTAGTATAAAGGTTTATCCTAACAGGGAATACATTTACATGGGAGACATTTATTAAAAAAACCCTTGATGTTGAATGTAAGAGTCCATGATATAGTCCTGTCACATTTCTGCATTGCAGAATGTGAAGCCCCCTGACCTGTGGGCACGCAGTTCCCTGGGATTTTGCCTTGCTTCGCATGCGTACATTTCAATTTCTGTAATCCTGGTAGCTGTCCTAGCTCCCCTCCCACAGTCATCATCATCATTTTGCGAGAAAATCTGTAGCTCAATTTCCAGTGCAAAGCAGTTCCCTATTTTTTGCCTCATTTGTTGTAGCAAAATGTGAGGAAATCCTTTTCCTATTTAATACCTTTTAAAAAATTCTAGCTCACTCCAAGTTTTGTCAAGTATCACTTTATCCTTATGTGTCATGAACTAGAGGTGCATCTAGTTCTAAGACACATCTTTCTCTGCTGCTTGAGTCTTTTCCTCATAGCTACGCCCGGACTTTCAGATGATATTATTTTGTCTGACTCCAAATCCAAGTTTTCATGGATATTCTGGTATCTTATTGGACATAACAGTGAAAAATGCTTAGTTGAGGTAATGAACTCTGCTATCCAGAATGCAAAACCTTGGAAAAACAATGCCCTTTTTAATGCTGGAGGAAGTGACATGCTGTATCTACTCCCATTCTGCTGTGTTATTTTCAGGGTCAACATAGGAAGAACTCAATCTGATACATTTAGCAAATAGCCAATTCTTGCCCTTAAAGTTCATTATTTTAAAAATATCTCTCACAACCTCTTGTGAGTAAGCAATTGCAAATATATAGTACAAATAAATTCCCTGCAGAGATTTTTTTTTTTTTTCATCCCAGTCATTATCTAAAAAGAAACCAGGTCAAACATCTTCAACACTGAGAAAATCAACCCAGTGCCGAGAGACAGAAACTGGGCTCTGCATTATTGGGTATTTACCCTGCCACTCCTGCTTCAAGCAGTGATTTGACATTAATAGAGGCCAAATTAGAAGCTGTGCTAGGTACTCTGCACAGATAATTAGTCCTTGTACTTAACTGTCATCATGTTGAAAAGCTTTGTTTTGTTTAATTTTCCTAAAAATGTAATAGAAAAATCTCTCTCTCTCAAATTAACTGTTTGCATCTTGGAGAATACCCCAATGTTGCCTCCTTCATTATTTTGACATTTTATATTTTGAAAGGCTTTTAAAAAAAATCTTCTCTAATTTAAACAAATAGAGTTCTTTCTTTGTTTTTTTTCCTCTTTTTTTTTTTTTTACCCTCTTACTTTTTAGAACACTTCCTTTGGCTTCTCCTTGATTTGTCACATTTTGTTTCCAATATTGTACCATAGTTATGGTCTTGTCAATACTTTGCAGAAGGGAATCACCTCTTTTCATGACCTTCATGCAATGCTCCTCTGCCTTCAGTTCAGAATTACTTTTGTGTTGCACTCATGTTCTCAACTTGTTTTGTGGTTTACGGTAACCCCATCCACGCTTCTGCAGTGCCGTTGTGTAAACTGTTATTCTCATTTTTAGTATTTACAACTTTAATTCTTCTTTCACCGGTGTACCATCTTTTTGGTTAAATTTCATGGCATTTCTTTGATAAGAGGCTTTAACCATGTCCTTGAGAATCTTTAAGACATTTGCAGCATCCACAAACTGTTTCTGCTCTATCAACCACATCACTACTGGAAATTCAGAATATAATTCAAAGCCTATGACAGATCTTCCATTTCATCTCCCACCTTTCTAGGCTTAAAGTAACTATTAATAACTATTCTATGAACATGTTGTTTTCTTATTATTTTCAATTGGTTGTGCAGGCATTTCATATTAACTTCACTTAAATGATACACGCTTAATTTTCCTATGTAAATGGCAAGTGCCAGAAGCTTTATTAAAGGTAAGATACATATTTTAAACTTCTTCCCACTAGTCTGGTAGCCCTGTCAGGGAAGTAAGTCTGATTAGTGTGACACCATGTATTTTAGACAATCCATTTTTATATTTCTTGTCATGTTAATATAATCTACTAGCTTACAAAATAATTGTTGTGATGGATGTAGTTTTACTTCTTTTTGTTTAAAGGTAGATACTTTTTTACCTTGGTATATCTCTTACCTTCCTTGAGCTCTTCAAGATAATAATTAATGATTTGGAGGTTGCTTTGGCTTGTTTCTTAAATACATGGTGTAATTTTTCATGAGGTTTAGCTGCCTTGACTGAATCTCACTTATCTTTAGCAAAGTCTTTCACTGTTTTGGCTTGTTTTACTATTGCCAGTTGCAAATGCTAATTGTGTTAAGTAGCTAGTCACACTTAATTTTTCTTAGGAAAATTGGAGCAAAAAGGCACTGAATTGTCCAGTTCTTCTCATCATCTGCTGTTTACTTTCCTTTGCCAATGAATGCTGTTTGTTGGGGGGTTTTGTCTTATAAAGTTAGTTGTCTATTATGGCTCTCACTTGGTTTTGCTCCCCTCTTTCCTCTTTGCTACCACAACAATCTCTTTTTTGCTGCTGTCACACATAGAAATCTACAGCTCTGCATGGGGGTTATCTCTGATTTTCTTTTTTTTCTTTTTTTCTTTTTTTTTGTCAGCTTTGTTGAAGCAAATTGCCATTTCTTTTGTTCCCTAATGGAATCTTCTTCCTGATTAGTAATATCTAATTCATAGTCCATCACTATGAATGGATACATTGATTCATATTTCTCAGAACTCAGCTTTCCTTGCCATTATATCACCAGTTGCTCACTATTACAAGATTCTCCTGCAGTTTTTCATATTCAGGATCTGAAAATTCTGCCATGTTATGATGATCTTGCCTGGATCATTAAGGGTACAATAAAGACCCTAGCTTAAGTTCCTAGACTGCAAAACTCAACCCCTATATTGAGATAACTGACCACTTATGCATTTTATTTTATTTTATTTTATTTTATTTTATTTTATTTTATTTTATTTTATTTTATTTTATTTTATTTTATTTTATTTTTATTTTATTTACCTCTCCTTTCGCTATCTAATTCATGGGACAATTTGCTTTCTTATAACTTATTTTTTTGTGGAATCTGAATTGATTACATCAGCCAAATCTCTGTGTCCATGCACTTTTTGACTCTTGCAAAGAACTTTAACAAATTTTTGAGGCATGACTTCTCTTCATGGCATATTCATGGCACCAAGCATTAGACATCTACTGCACAGGTATCTACATGTGAAGAAATCATCCTGTTCTTCCACAGAGAAAAATAAACAATCTTGGGTGTAATTCAATTTAACAACATAAGAAAAACTCCGTTATTTATTCAGACACTGTAATCTTTCCCAATACTTGATATTTATCTGTATGTCTATTAATTATATTGTTTTTAACAGTTTCAATGGTGCAATTTGTGTGATACAAACACTAACCTCACTGGTCAGCAGGTCGAGGTAGGTTATCCTCCTCCTCTACTCTGCCCTGGTGAGGCCGCATCTGGAGTACTGTGTCCAGTTCTGGGCTCCCCGGTTCAAGAAGTACAGGGAACTGCTGGAGAGGGTCCAGCAAAGGGCTACAAAGATGATTAGGGGATTAGAACATCTCTCTTATGAGGAAAGACTGAGGGACTTGGGTCTTTTTAGTCTAGAGAAAAGACGACTGAGGGAGGATCTTGTTAACGCTTACAAATACTTAAAGGGAGGGTGCCAGGGGGATGGGAACAGTCTTTTTTCAGAGGTGCCCAGTGATATGACAAGAGGTAATGGGCAAAACTTGACCATAGGAAGTTCCATCTTAACATGAGGAGTAACTTCTTTGCTTTGAGGGTGGCAGAGCACTGGCACAGGCTGCCCAGAGAGGGTGTGGAGTCTCCCACCCTGGAGAGATTCAAAACCCGCCTGGATGCCGTCCTGTGCAACCTGCTGTAGGTGACCCTGTTCTGGCAAGGGGGTTGGACTAGATGATCTCCAGAGATCCCTTCCATCCCTTCCATTCTGTGATTCTGTGGTCTGTTGTTCCTTGAAACCTCTGTCTCCTCCTTGATTTCTTTCATGATGAGCACAGTTACAAGGAACTTGTGTAGCTTTTCTGCTATGGTTTTATCTTTTCTGAGTACCTCTTTTGCACCTTGATCACCTGGAGACACTTTTGTCAGGGTTTCTACTGGCTTTCTATTTCTTCTTTGAAAGAATATTCACTATTTGTTTTTATGCCTTAAGCAACATTTTCCTCAATTTTTTTTTTTGCTTGCCTTAATTTTTCTTCTAGCGTTTGTTCTTTTCTACTTCCTCATTTGGACATGTCTCTAAACACCATCTTATTTCTAGCAGCTTCCCTAACCTTATGTTTCGTCTCTGTCAGCTGTCTAGTCTTAGTTTTTGTTTGGGGAATAGTTGGTTATCTTGTCAACCTTTAGGATGGTGTACTTAAATAATCTCTGTTGTAGCTGCAAATTTGTAATCTTTTGGCTTTCATTTGTAATCTGAAAATAACAATCTTTCTTATTTTTATGCAGTGTCCCTTTTGAGATGAACCACTTCATAATGGATTTGGAGGAGAAGAGGTTGTAGTTTTTAATATGCTGATTAAGTGAATGCATGTATGAAACCCCAGCATGTTGGCTAATATAGCTGTGGTTTTGCGTTTGGTGGTGGGTTGCTGTTTTGATTTGGTTTGAGGGTTTTGGGGGGGTTTGTTTTTATTTTTTTTTGTGGTTCTTTTCTAAAAGTTTTCTAATCTCTGTGTATGTGTACGCTTCATCCAGTTTCTCAAATTTTCAGGTGCTGTTCAAAGGGTACTCTCTTTGTTCAAGTCTGGTCAAAATATTTTCCCATTTGAGTTTTGCCATCCTCTGTTCTATTCTTAAATTGAAATTGCACAGCTTTTAATGACTTCATCTAATTTTTCAGCTTTGCATTATGATTTCACCTTCTGGCTGCTTATCCACTAAGGGGTAAAATCAGGGGATGTTGTCATGGAGTTCCTGGTCTTTGGTGCCCCATGTAGTAACTTGTATTTTGTCTCCAGAACATGTCTCTTACCGTTCTCTAGGTCATGGTCATGTCAGTGTACCATAACAATTGTCTTGTCCTGGATTTCTTCTTAAGGTGCTTTATAAAACTTCCACATCTTTTCCCCCATCAGAAAAGTCACCAGAGGATTCTTTCTGGTATCACAACCCTTGTCATCAGTGCTCTCGATAACTGAATCTTCCCGCTCTGTAACCTACCTCTCCTTGCTCTGTGAAGGTGAGTGTATTGCAGGGCAGTATGTGGCTGTCGTGTGGAGAAGCCATCACCATGTATGGGATTGCAAACCTCGTGATCCTTCTGAGACTTCTCCTCTTTTGCATGAGTATTGTGAGCCTGGAGTGAGGTCACTATGTCATCTCTGGACAGCATTCTTCCTTTTACTCATAACCTCTATAAACAGGAAGCTGCATGGATAAATATAGTCTTAATAAAAATGCCATTGATAATGCATCCTACAGAGTCACCTAAGAGAGAAAAAAAAATTCAAGTCTGGGTTGGTTCAGTCAATCTTAGAGCTACACATCCCCCTCACTTGACTGTAGAGAAAATTTAGGGTGCCAGTAGTCCTCAGACAGACAAGGTGAGCGTGAGGTACCTCAGTTCCACCGACATGAATGTTAATGAAGTGCTCAGCCTGTTTGGGAGCTGAGCAAATCCCACCAGCTACAGTTTCAGGACTCTAAATACCTTTGAAAATCGAATCCATCGGACTTACATTGCGCTGTACACAGATGAACAAGCTCTCACTCTGGGAAAGGCTGATCCATGTGTTATATGAGTGGAGACTTGATGTTCAAATGATTTTTGGCACAACAGAACGAGGACTATGTTAGGCAATCCAAGAGGTCCTGATTCCCACATCAATTTCTGAACTGTCCCTTTTCTTCTGTTGTTTCTTCTGAACTCAGTGACCTGTAATAGATTTTATTTCTGTTTCAGTACCCTCTGGTGTTTGTGTTGTTCTTTTGTTTAGTTCTGTTTTCTTCTTCCTTTTTCTGGCATACTGATACACTGAGGTATCTTTCAGCTAAATCCCTTTGTCCCCTGCAATGTTCTTCCTGACAGATCACATTTAACAATACTATTCTGTCCTCCTTTCAAGTGTTTGCAATACCCTCGGTTTGTGATTTTTATTTCACTCTGTCTTCTTTTCCTATCTTCCTTATTTTTTTTTTTTTCATAAACTCTAAAAATCTGGGGTTTATTATTCCTTGGACCACGCACCTGCAGTGGTTTCCATGGCAACACGATTCTGCAGCCCCCAGCTGTTTCATTCCCGATTCTTATTAGCGGTTTGCTGGATGCTAGTGAAAACGCTGTTGGTTCGGAGAAGCACCCTCGCAGCTGATACCATAAGCGTTTAATTACTTTGAAACTGCTTGTCTGGTTGCAAGCCCAGTCCCTTTGCCTGGGATGAGTACATAAGTCAGCTACAACTATTTAGTAATCTCATCTCATTAGTTGTGCTTTCTTGTTATCTTTGCAATTACATGCTTAAGTTGATAGCTCATACTCAGTCCAATTATTTCTTATTATCAAAGCATATTCAGATTTCTCTGGTTCTTCCTCTGTCTTTCAGGAAACCTGAAAAAATAACTGCATTCCTTTAAATAAAATGTTTAAACTACTTACTGTAGACAAGCAGAACCTGGGCTGTCAAACACCTTAAGTACCTTCACAAAAATACCTCCATCATGTCCCTGAAAGTAAAGTCCAAACTACTTTGAGATGGAGTTTGAGCAGAGATTGTATTGAGATAATACAGTGATCTTTCTGTCTACAAATCTGTCTTAGTTTTGTGCCCCTCATCACAGTGGAATCTGAATGTCTGATGAAGAGAAATGATCAGTGAGGATTCAAGGAGAAAATCAATCTTCTTTTACTGAGGTCCTTCCTGCCCAGTTTATAGTTGTGAAAGTCTACTGGATTAACACCCATTGTATTATTGCTGGTTAAAGCTGTGGTATTGTAACAACGATGCCTTCGATTTGGCTATGCTTATTTGTTTTATTATTCTCACAACACTAAATGGAAAATAAATGCTGACACTATGAAAAAGATAAATAACCTATCCTGTTTTATTTGTAACTAATTTTGTAATCTCATAAAATGATATATATAAAATTATGTGGCTAAACAAATGTACAAGTGCACACACAATTTAAAGTACCAGTAACATAAAAGATAGGTTATAGCTAAAAGCAGAATATTTTTACCAGTCAAACAAAAAGGAAAAAAAAACCACACCATAAAAAAAACCCTGATGTCAAACTTTGAAGTATCAAGTTATAAGATAAAGCAACAGAGAGGAACAGCCTGTGAAACTGGGAATTTTAAGATGGCTTGGTAGAAGTTTTTTGAAATCTAGACAGATGCCAGATAAAGCTCACCAGCTGAACCACATTTTTACCGTAGTATGAAGTACTAATTAATTGAAATAGAAACTTTTCATTGAAAAAGATTTTTTTGATTACTCTCTTCAAATAATCTTTTAAAATAGTTTAAAAATAATTATAAGCTTAATTTCAAAATGGATTTACAAAATTAATTATTTTGGTTACTTTTATGTCAACATTAAATTATAAGAATTATCCAAATGAGGTATTATCAGTGCTACAAACAACTATATTATAATTATTGTTTTGTTTCAGTTAGAATTGTTTTCTGCTCAGCTCCACAAAATTGTTTGAGGTAGGGCAGAACTTCAGTCTTCTGTTTTTGGATATGTTCACGAATTTGTAGATTTTTTTTTTCTTATAAACTGTAAACTAGATGGATTTAATTTGTATTTTACATGGAGAAATGATATTCAGTGTACTCTAAAAAAAAATAAATGAGGGACTCTGAAGGATCAATTTCCTTCATTTTTAATGTGAAGGTAAGTCTTAGTAAAGTTTTTGGTATTTCCCAGTTTGCTCTCCTCCACCTGCTGGAATGAAGATATGATTTTGAATTAAGGATTTCTCCCTTCTTGTTTTTAGTGAGATTCTTAATGTCTTTTAACGCAGTGAAGTGGTTTTTATTAGGTCAGATAAAATAATTAAAAATTGTTCTCTAATATTGCTCATGCATTTAATTTTATATTCATCACGCTTTGGGCTTTCAGTTGAAAAAACCCTTTGCATCCACTGACTTCTGCAGAGATGATAAGCTCTGGCATTTCTGAACATTCAATGTGTTGTTAGTTGCTATTTATAGTAACGTATATTTATTTCTGTATTCCTGCAAACATTGAAACAAAAGGCTGGAGCTGGCTGAAATGTAGGTGGTGTTAACAGCTTCAGCATCACTCAATTTTTACGGATGCTGTAAAGGTGCGCGAGTGCAAACGTCTCTCCAGTTTCCAACTCAGGATTTTTCACTAAGCAAATAGAAAAAAAAATGTTACTGCTCTCTTCTAACCCACAAACCAACCAGGGATCTGCAAGCCCAGCTTGATTCTCCTCTCATGTTGCCTGGTGACCCCTAAAAAGATTCGACACCTCAAGTGCACAATACTGTGTGTTTTTACCATTTTGGGTGTGTATTTCCCACCCCACAGACACAGTTTTGTAGTCACAGCCTCTTCAAGTGAATCCTCGGGTATATCTGTGCACTGGTGTAACCTAACAGAAAAAAAAAAGTGTTCTGAATAAGACTTACTAAAGATATCCTGTGAGCTTTTTTTTTGTGGAGAGGAGTTTAAAAAAGAAAACCTGAAAACTGTCTACAAAATATGGCCAATATAGGAGTTTTCTAGGTTTTGGGTATGCAAATGAGATATATGAATGATTGGAAATCCTTGTTTTGTGTATGTACCTATATACACACTTACAATAGAATTAGAGGTCCATGAGCACAAATTTTGACGAGTCACAGTTTTTTCGGCGTTCTGAGACTACTGCAAAAGCCCACCGGTGATCTTGGGTGGGAGGCGTCCGCTGCAAAAGTGAGCGTCTGGGCAGGTCTGGTGTGTGGTTTTCCCTGAAGGCTGAACACAGCGGTCAGGTTGGACGGCTGTCGCCAAGGCTGAGGCTGTGAGCACGGCGGGGCTCGGAGGGTGCGTGGAGCTCTGCAGCTAACGATGGGTGGCCGTTGCCCAAGAAGAAGTGATCACAGGCCAGAGGGGAGCAAGCGTGATTTTTAAGGCACAGATACACCTTGCTGGTTCTGTGTTTCTTGGGATTGCCTCGCTATTCCTGTGAACTCCATTTTGAGTGGAAAGTCAAAATGTGTGTTATTCTGACTGGAGGGATCTATCTGGCTGCTTTTTGAGTCAATATTTATTCACTGAAATTAATTTTGTTTTCAGAAAGATGTAGCGTGTGATTTGCTTCCCCTCTGGCAATAGGGCTGAACAGTGTCAGCTTGCATCTGCTAGAACTTTCTCTGCTTTAACAAACAACTACTTTTTTCTTTGAAGGATTTTCCAGTGTATTGGACACAAGACCTGGACAAGTAATTAATTATTCTAAAATGAATTCTAATTCTTGCTTTACAAAGGAGAAGCTTTGCAAGTTTTAGTGTATTGCCTCTATTTCTGCCCCAGTACAGAACAGTGTAGCTGGGGCGTATTGCAAACCATTTAGTTCATGTTAGTGAACCTTTTTCAGGCCAGACTGAACCCCTCACTAATTGTGGAGAGTAGTGATTTGCATATGTATTCCTGTGTGGAGTCTGATGGTTTATCTGTTGGAGCAACTCCACACAATGTGGTAAATACAGATTCAAAAGTTCAGCACTTGCAAGAAAAAAGGAGTATGTGTATTGTGTGTGTTGAATATCCTCTTTTGTATCCTCAAAACCCACAGACATTAGATTAGCAGGGACGGGCATGCCTATTTTTATTTTTATTTTTATTTTTGTGTCTGCCATCAGTTTGGAAAGTCACGGAAGACAGAGAAGACGGGTGTAGATCAACCATGCATAAACCCCACCTTCTCCCCTGCTGCCCCCGCAATGTCAGCCTGCTGTTGCTGGTGAATGAAGTACCTCTTCCAGGGAGGAGCAATTAGAATTTTTGTGTCAAAGAAGTCGCAGTTCAGCATTTGGCTTCTTACTGGTGAATTTTCATTGTTAAATGGAAAGGGATCTTATCAACGGCACTTGCAGAATTCAGGCCTTCTGCTGAAAATGAGAGAAATAATAGTTCTAAGCTGACAAAGTAGGCTCTGAAATAGTCACACTACTGCTTTATGTGAACATCTTTTTCTTTTTTTTAATATGTATGAATGGAAGCATAGAATAATGTGGCAAGGATGACTTTGGTCCTGACATTTTTAGAGATGAAAACAGCTAAAAAAAGCCACTGGCATCTTTGGGGATCTATTAGGTGACTATTTGGTGACCATTTGGTGCCACTACATCTCTGCCTGTGCTCTGAACTCAACTCGTACTACAAAGTTTTCTGTGGCTATTTTTTTTTTAATTATTATTATGCTGCTGTAAGTGCCATCTGCTGTGTGTACAGAGCATTGGCCTCATCTGCCAAGGGGGGAATGATACTCTGTATGCAACGTGCACGCTTCGCGCAATATGGAGAGATCACGTGGCCAACGTGCGGATGGGTCTCGTCACAGGCAGGCCCTGACAAAACCATCAAACAAACTAAAGAAAACCCCAGGGACTCACTGAGCATTGTGGAATAGTTGTAGAACCATATGTGTGATGTGAGAGGAACAAAAGCATTTACAAGTTAATTGGTTTAATTGGTTTGGTGAAATAGGAAGGAAACGCTGAGTCGCATGCTGAGAGGCAGGTAGCGATGTGTGCACAGCTGGGGGTAAGGAGGCAGTGACTTCAGCTGGCCATAGTTGTCTGTCACCTTGAAGTGACACTCTCCAACTTTTCTCTCCCATCAGCGGGGCAACTCTGCACGACAGCTAGTTTGGCTTTGCGCCTCTTTCATGGTAAGCACTTTCTAAAACTTCTGTCAGGAGTGCAAATATTAACGAAGAGGACAGCTGCGTAGTGAACGTCCACGCTTACAGAGGCTGCCCGGGTAGAAACAAGACGATTAGATTTATAAAAGTATATGCTGTCTTGGCAGAAGTGCTTTTAAACCCAGAGCTTTTAATAGCTGAGACTAAAGCCTGCCTGTCCCCAAGCACAGGGCTGGGTCCCATGCAGGGGAATAACCTGTCTCGGCTCTTCTGAATACAGAGCTAGCAGCTACGTTTCTCATCAGATTGCTGTGGCTGTGATTTACATGAATTTGGACAGGTTGTTAGGGAAGTCAAGAATGGCCGTGAGAAACGTGTTTAGTTTAACAAACTAGTTAGAAGTGCTGATGCTTCTGGAAAGAAAGTTCCTTTTTATTGTCCATTGAACACCTAGTGAGATTCAGGGTAACAGCTACCCTTGTGAAAGAGAAGGTGAAATAAAAGATTATTTTATTACCTGAGAAACAGCCTTACTTCAGTCTTACCTTTCCAGAGTGGCATATAAACCTTCTGTATGTCTTGGCACCAGAAACATATAACAATGAGTAGGTTTTGTTGTTCTGTTTTTTGGAGAGACCATCTGTGCAACGGAATGTAGATCTGAAGGAATGCTTACGTTGTGGAAAATGGAGCTGGGAAATGGAGTTGAACTTTACAAACAGTTGGGTTTAATCTACATATAGCAATTACTTTTGCTGTCAGCAGTTTAAATTCACCAATTCAGAAAGGCTTAAGAGAATCAGATTTCTTCTTTTAAAATGAAGTATAAGCTACATGTAAATGAGGTTGTGCTGCCCAAAACCTCCCCTTTAGTTCTACCACATAAGACAGGCTTGCAGGGACTTCTTATTAATTACCTGACTGTGGCTGTGGTGGGAGATCCCAGCGGAGCCTGAAGGTCCATTATACTTGCTTTATGCACAAATACATCATCTACTGCTGTCTGTGCCACAAGGAAATAATTCAAGGTAGGCAGGATAGACAGAGCAGGGAAGTCAGTCCCAAGAATTCTTTTCGAAGAGAAAAAAAATTGCAATCGGAGATGTGCACTACATATGTACCATTTACTCCTTATTTTATTTCCTAGCGATAGCACCCAGTGTGCTCGGCTGATAAACAAAGTCAGAAGGAGCAGGGTGGGAAAGTACCCTCAACACACTCAGGGTGGGAATGGGCCCATTTAAAGTATAATAAGATTCAGTGACTTACTCTGGGCCTCAAGACTTAAAATGGATCTAATCACCACTAAGCACATTGCTCTTCAATAAAAGGTCAGCATTACTTCACCACAAATGGTATATGAGGTAGCAAATTTTGCACTGTTCATATTTTGAATGCACAATACAGGCATAATCATAAAAAACCCCAAACCTCTGACACCATTCCAAATTACTGTTGAGTCTGCCTAAAAAACATCCCTGATATTTCTGTAAAGTGGGCCAGGCACAGCTACAGCTAAGTAAAGATTCTCTTGGAATAGCATGAAGAGAAAGTCTATTCCCTATAAAGAGAACTCAGTGGAAGTACGCAGCAAGAATCTGATTTACTGTTGAATTGCACATTTTTCTTAAGTGTAGTGCAAATGAAATTGTGCAAAGGACCTTTGTAAGCTCAAGTTGCTACCTGTAGTAAGAAAAAAAATCCTATGCTGGAACTAATTACATGACTTCGGGGATCTCGCAAAAGGAATATCCAGGGGATCCTCTTGGTGATCCATCCTTTCTCACAAATCAAAGAAGGTGAAGAAAAGAAAATCCTGGAGACAAGCCAGCAGTTATGTGAATGATTTAAAACCAAAAGTCTTGTTTCTCAAAAAAAGCAGTGCCCTGGTCTGGTGCTTCAGCCAAAAATGGTTGTAAAACTGGAATTGTTCATCTTCCCTTGAGGGCACTAATTCTGTCAGCCAACAGCTATCTGGGACAGCCACAAGTGTCTTAAAATAGCAGCATGAAAGGAGACAAAGTAAGTGTTAGACAAACTCAGTCTTCCATGAATAAGTTGAACAAAGAATCATTTGGCTGGAAGTTCCTGTTTCCAGGGCTGAGTTGTTGATTACATGCAATAAAATCAAGCAAGGCAGCAGTGTTTTCTTCTACATAGAATATATATTTGCTATTGATATAACAAACCTGAAATATATTTAGAAGTCTTCCCTTTTTCAAGTTTCTAGTAACATGTTTTGTCACATGAAATGTTCAATTTTTCTCTAGATGAAGTGTTTCCAGTCTTCCTCAGGCACTTCTAAGAGCAACAATTGAAATGGAGCATTTGATTCACGAAACAGAGCTTCTCCCCAACCTTCATCCAACAGTGAAGTGGTGACAGTACTCTGACTGGTGGAGTCACCTGGTGGAATCAATGCCTTCCTCCTTCTAGGCTGTGAAAAATGTTTTACCACATACTGCTTTGAATAATATATTTAAAAGAAAGTTTAGAGGCAAGTCATCTCCATCATCAGTCATTTGTTTGGAGGGATTTTTCGGGAAAATGCAGTGCTGCATTTCTATTTCCAGACAAAAGTATTTGAAAGCATTGTCTCAGATTTTAAAAGTCTTTTGAGAATCTGGCTTATGTATACCAGTAAGCGCGATACTTGCTGAACCAGCTTTCTAGTGCTGTTGTGCACATGTGCACATCTGTGTGCTGGCATCTAGGCGTAGATATCTTAATCTTGAACTGAACCATAATTCCAGCCTGCATATATATATATAATATATATGCATATATATTTTATTTTATATATATATATTTATGTAGAGAGTAATGTTTGGGTGTCATAACCTAGAGCTGAATCGCACCTATAAGGATCACGCTGAGAGATGGTGTTCTTAGAAAGCTGTGCTGATGAAGGGACAGCAGTTCGTTAGCATATTGGCAGAACCTTGCAGTGCAACGTGCTGTGGTGGAAATGACTGGCTTGATCCTTGGGCACTGGGTAAGAACAGCTGTGAGTAGGATAAGAAGGTAACTTCTGTCTGGCATTGCTGAGTCAGTGGATTTATCACTTAGGTCTTCAGAAATTTGTGAGAATGTAGAACTGATTCAAAACTATAAAAAAAAAAGTCTTATAGTGAGAGACAAGCAGCTGAAGGCTCTGTAAAAAAGACAATGAGGTGATTTGGTTGTTGGGGATAGGATTCTAAGTAGAGAACAGGGGGTGCTGAAGAGGTTTTATTTTTCAAAGAAGGGTAGAAATATCAATACTTCAAACAGTTTGGCATAGTCAGATTTCATTTTTGTGGTAGATATAATTCACCACTTGAACAAATACTAGGTGATTTCTTTAACCTTTTAATATTTTTATCGGTCTTCTCTCTCTCAGATGACAAACCTTTAGTAAAACTCAGATACAAGTTTCTGCAGTAAATGCGAGGACTAACCAGTAACATCTTGTCAGATGAGCTGCTCTTCAAAATTCTTTCCTCTAGATCCTAAATCTAATTTAATGCCATCTTAGACTCTATGCCTTTCTGTGCATAGGTGGAGATCTGGGAACACAGACATCATTCTACCAGGCACTGTTACTCACATGTAGTCATGTAGATGTTCATTGCTCAAGCAAAATATGTCTCCTATCTTAATTTATATGGACAGTTTTCAAACCTACTTTTTGAATTATTTTGTCTACTTGCTATGATTTTATCAGCTGAAATACAAACCACCATGCTTTCAGATTATATTACCTGTGTTCATGCGATTTATTTACATACTTTTTTCCATTTAGAGATTTCACTGCTCACTAAAATCAGGCTGTGTTATTGCAGTTTTATAACTGAGTGAGGTCCAGAATATAGGATTTACTTTGGGATGTGAGCTAAGACACAGAAAAAGACTATTACCACCATAACTTCAAGAAATGTATTTGTTAATATTTAGTAGGAAGAGCAATTTTCTCTGATACTGCAGCGATTCTGTAGCGTCAAACTAATGGCATTGTGTCTGGCCATGGAGACCCCCCCATATCGCAGAGCTATTTAGAAAAGGCTTTTCTGTCCTTTGAGGCTATTTTGTTCTTCACAGCTGTGACCCTGCAGTCACCCAGTAAGGCTATCCTGGAGGAAAAACTCTGACTGTAACGGGAGAGATGAGTTGTAAGCATCATAAGTCATCCCTGAGAAAGCGAGCAGGGAGGAACAGCGAAAGCCCTGGCTCCTTCCCTTTCATATACTGGAGGTCCAGACACGTTGTGTAACATGTGTCTTGTAAGTCACAAAAAGCAATTGTTGATCCAGAGGTTAAGCAGACAAAAGAAAGGAGAAGAAAGATGTAATTGCAAGGAGATCTTAAACGATTCACCTGCTCTGAAACTTGATGGAGGAGGAGTGCTGCCTCGGCTCTGCTCCGGAGACCTCTGCAGGGTTAGAGGCGCTATTCTGGCACCTGTAGGAGAGTGAGAAGATATGACCGGTTTGATTTGCATGTCTGGTTTATAATATTTGGGTGTATTTGTGTTAAAGATAGCTGTGTTGTAAAAGTGAGAGAATTGTAAATAGTTGTAAACATGTTGAGAAAAGCTTTTAAAACCTAGCTAGTTTGCTTAAACGTGCCGGCCTAGCAAGGCCGGAGTCTTGGGACGAAGAGCACACAGGCAAGAAAGACAAAGATTGTTTCAAAAGAAAGAGGGGGAATCTAGAAAGCTGATTTTTGTGGCATTCAGTGTGTGAATCTTGTAGGTAATTTCATGCTTTCTAAAAGAATTAAAACTTGCTGGGCTTCTGTGGAAGGAGGCACAGCAGACTGAAACCGAGATGGCTGACAGAGCCAGAGAACAGCAGCAGACACATCTGCATCAGGGTCTGAAGCCTCGAACACTTCTGGTTTGGCCCCCTTACCAAGTATCAGCATTATGATTATTTAGGCTGGGGTAGATTTCATAGGGACATCCTTTTTAGGGTGACAAACTGAGTTGGGGAAACCCACATTGTTATGTCAGTAAACATTACCAGGAATAGGAGGTGGACTTAGTCTGAAGTGGTCAATATTGCGTGATTAATTATCTTTGCCTTTTGAATAATTTTGGATTTCCAGTTTGCTGTGGTGGTGTGTTATAATTTTCTCTCCTTTGCCTTTCTTAAATATTTAAACACCTGTTTACAGAATTCAGAAGACAGCGTGTACAGATAATTCCCTCCTGTTCTGTTTGTTTATTTTATGTAGGAACTCCTAGAAAACTGGGAATTGATGCCACTCTCTGTATGCCAGCACGGAGGCTGACCATCTGGAAAACAACTTTGCAGAAAAGGACCTGGGGGTCCTGGTGGACACCAGGTTGAATGTGAGTCAGCCATGTGCCCTGGCAGCAAAGAGGGCGAATGGTATCCTGGGCTGCATTAGAAGGAGTGCTGCCAGCAGGTGGAGGGAGGTGACCCTTCCCCTCTACTGGTGAGGCCACACCTGAAGCACCATGTCCAGTTATGGGCTTTCCAGTACAAGAGAGATAAGGACATACTGGAGAGAGTTCAATGATGGGCAACAAAGAGAAGGCCTAGGGGGATCTTTTCCATGTGTATAAATACCCGAAGTAAGATTGCAAAGAAGAAGGAGACAGGCTCTTCAGTGGTGCCCAGTGACAGAGCAAGAGCCAACAAGCACAACCTGAAACTGTCGTGGTTTGACCCCAACTGGCAACTAGGACCACGCAGCTGTTCACTCAGTATGTGCATTCTCATGGCATGTGCATTCTCACCCAGGTGCAGAGAGACATTGAATTGGCCAGTTGGTTCCCAGTAGGATAGGGACAAGATGGAGAAAAAGAAAACAAAAAATACTTGTGGGTTGTGACAAAGACAGTTTAATAGAACAGTAACAGAAGAGAAAATAATAATAATGGTAAAAGAATATAAAAAATGAGTGATGCAATGCAATTGCTCAGCACCCAGTGATCGGTTGCCCCGTCTGTCCTGAGCAGCCATCGCAGATTCCTGCCCCCCAGCCAACCCCCATTTATATACTGAGCGTGACATCTATGGTATGGAGTATTCTTTGGCCAGCTTGTCCTGTCTATGCTCCCTCTCAGATTCTATGGGAAGATGAAAAAGTCTTTGACTTAATATAAGCATTACTTAACAACAACTAAACCAGCATGTGTTATCAACATTATGCTCATACTAAATCCAAACCACAGCAGCTACTAGGAAGAAAATTAACACTCCCCCAGCTGAAACCAGGACAGAAACACAGGAGGGTCCATCTGAACATCAGGAACCACATTTTCATTGTGAGGGTGACTGAGCACTGGCACAGGTTGCTCAGGGAGGAGGCTCACCTCAGGGAGGTGAATATATCCATTCTTGGATATATTCAAAACCCACCTGGACATGGTCCTGGGCAACTGGCTTCAAGTGGCCCTTCTTGAGCAGGGGGGGTTGGGCAAGATGACCTCCCAAGGTCCCTTCAAACCTCAACCAATCTGTGATTCGCTGATGAGACCGAGGTACGTACAATCCTTTTCTGTCCTCGTGCTGACACCTTTCATCTATTGTACAGCTACCAAGGGCAATACCACCACAGTCATATCTGCAGGCATGTGCATTCTCACCCAGGTGCAGATAGACATTGAATTGGCCAGCTCATACTCCAGGCTGGCCAGACTCCCTTTCAGATGCAGTGTGCACGTATTTTGGTCGTTTCTACATGGTGCAGTTTCTTTGGTAATGTATCAGACTCTTCAGGGGGCATTTTAACTTGATCGTAGTGCTGTGCCCTGCTACCTGAATGGTTGGAGTTCAGCCAGAGGAAGGATATAGACCTACCAGAATAGATAAGCCCTTGATCTTCTTGGTCTGTGTTTTAACCTCTAGTGTTAACTAGTTGTGTGATGGATCTTTGTTACTTGTGTGTGCAACTCGTTCATTTCTGAGGAGAGAAAAGTCTTTACAGTACCTTCAAAACTAGTGTTACGCTTTTAAAAAACTTAGAAGCATTAGAGAAAAATTAGAAAGAAAAACATGAGGATTTTGCTTTCGGAAGCTTATTCTGTGGCTGGAAGGAAATTGTATTATCCGTTACATATGTGCTTAACCAAATCTGTATCAGCCTCCTGAAAATAAAGTGAAATGTCCTTTTTCTGTATGAAAAGCACTTCGGTAAAGCCAGTTAGTGTGACTATTATGATGTTACTTGGATTCAAGAAAAGTCTTCTCATGCTAAAGAAATTATTTTTGGCAGAATTTGAAAAATGACAGAGGATACGGTGTTTAAAATGCAGCACCAGAGGAGATGAGAGTTTGGAAGGAAAAGCAGTTGGTGTCCTCCTCTCCTTTGCTTGTCTAGCGCCGTTGTGTTCCATATAATTAATAACAGCGATATTGGCTCCTTGGTAAAATGACTATATTCAATTTTGTGGATCAATAATAAACAATATAGTACATATCAAATGTGTGATAGCATATCTGTGTAGGCTCAAGCGGATTGAATTCAAGGTCTTGGTTCTAGCAAGTTGCTTTGTAAATTGAAGCTGTTAAAAAGCATCTTTTCAAATACTTTAAGAACTGTGGATGAGAAGTACTGTAAGATCTAAGTATTTTAATTGTAATTATTTACATATCATCTTTAAACTTTTGCTTAGGATAGACATGAACATCTATTTATTAAATACTGTAGCCAATTAATTCTACTTTGCAGTTAATTTCAATTTGTTTCCAAATGAGTATTCAATAATTTCTGTTAATAATTCTTAATCTGCAAATTTCTGAAAAAAACCCCACCCTGTTTTTAAGGGTTCTTCAGGCAGTGGTGAGCTCTTTTATTCTTAATGTGACAAATATTTAGAATTTTACCAGATATTTTATTTTCCCTTTTTTTTTTTTTTTTTGGAAACAGAATTGTTTTCTCAAATTTTTTTTTTTTATGAACTTGCACTTGCTACAGATATTAGCTAGGTTAGCATTTCAAAAAAATACCAGTGATGCAGGGATACGAAAAAATTAAGCCAATAATTTGTTTACCTTTTTA
Organism: Anarhynchus alexandrinus; assembly: GCA_008711295.1. Taxonomy (NCBI): domain Eukaryota; kingdom Metazoa; phylum Chordata; class Aves; order Charadriiformes; family Charadriidae; genus Anarhynchus; species Anarhynchus alexandrinus. The sequence continues at coordinate 1,164,315 of VUYV01000079.1, read as the reverse complement.
ATTGGAGCCAGTACTCAAAGAAAGTGTTATAATTGCAGTTTCCTTTTACCTGGTTGCCTAAACTGAATTTTGGTCTGTTAAGCACACAGTCTTAATATTGTTGTGAGTTTTTCTTTTCAGAACATGTTCCACTGGAAACTCCCGAGGGTTTTTTAAAATGAAACAGGTTCTACTTCATCTGCAAAATGCAGCAGAGCTAGATCCTCATAGCTGAATCAGCTGGAGAAGAAAAGCTAGAAATCTTAAACCTCTAATATTGTCATAAATTACTAATATAAAGGAAGATAGCCAGCAAAACTAGAAAATATTAGCAAGTGTTTCCCCAAAATATTAACTAGCCAGGTGTCATGGTTTGGGCCTCAAACCAGGGCACCAGGAATCTGAAATATTTTATGTTGATCATTTCAGAAGCAAATAATTTATACTGCAAATAATGGTACTGTTCTGTGACGGTAGGACTTGTACAAATTGAAACCTGTTTTGTACTATGTAATCTTGCATTAAAATAATTCTTTATTACAGCTTGTACACACAGATCATTAAAGATTTCATTCCAAAGGAATCAATGTGATGGCAGAATATTGGCTATCTTCTTGTCCCATGTATCCATTTCAATGCTTATTTCTTTTTTGGTTGTGTTCTTGTTGTAGCAAGAGTAATATCAAAGAATAAAACTAAACTCGCTGCTAATGTGAGGATATGTTAAAGAACCATGAGCAATGAAAGCTATGCCCTAGCCTGACCTGTTTCAGAGGTAAATTGGGTAAGTTTATTTCTGACTTTAATCTTAAATGGAAGGATATAATACACATAAGATGGGACAGGTGATTACCACAGGAGAAGTTTGCAACTGCTATAAAAGCACTCTCCAGAGCAATATTTTTGAACTTCCCCGGATGCTTGAATCTGTTCTCCCTCTTTCAATATACTACCATTTCCCTGGAGAAGGAGCAGGGAAGCCATGATATTGGGGCTGGGTGCAATCTGTGACTGCCAATTCATGCACCTTCCCAAGCATGTGATTGTTTTTTGTTTCTAATGTCATTATAGGGCAAAACTAACGATTCATGGCTGCCAGAAGTGTTTGAAAATGACAGTTTCTTTTTCTTGGAGGTTTTTTTTTCTTTGGTTTGGTGGTCTCAGAGTACACTTTTGTCTTTTCACACAAAACTGTGGATTGCAATTGTGTTGGTTGACCTGAACCTACCTAAAGATGACAACATAATGGAGAATGGCATATTTAACTGTGCTCAGCAGACATGACGACAAGTATATTTACTCATGTAAGAGCCATGAGCTGCATTGCGTGCAAAAACACGCATTTTGAAAACTGTGAGCACAAAGCAATGTAAGCAAGCCCCATAGCAAGAGAGGTCCTGCAGAGCCCCATCAGGCTGCACTCCTTCCTCACTTTTCCCAAGCCATGAGCACAAGTTTCTGCAATAGGTCTCAGCTTTGTGTGCTTCCTTCTCAGAGCTCCATATGTCACACGTTTGCTTCGTTCAGGCAGTGCTACTGGTGGCTTTGGTCCTTCTTTTACTGTGTTATAAAGCAGAACCAGGTGCATTTTTGAAATGTATATTTATAAGAGTATATATTGGCATTGTGAAGTCCCAGAGTGTGCAAAATTAACTTTCTCCTGTTCTGTTCACTGTGGCACCTCTTCAGCTTCCCTCCCAGTGCCCCTGGGGGAAGAAGAGCAGTCTTACCTCTTGCCCTGGAAATCGTGGTATGTGTTTTCTTTAAGACAGAGGAAGAAGGTGTGAATTCCAGAGGGTTTTTATAATTTAGCAGGTTTCTAATAACCTCTGGCTGTTGGGGAATGTTATACACTTTGCATTTCTTGATAGTAATGGCAGACAGGCAACATAATTTTTAATCTAGCATACTCTGTATTACTTCTGAGATTGTTATTTTTCCTATGACAAGCTAGGATAATTGGAATGCTTCCTTATTCTCATGGCTATCATCTGCCTGCAGTAATTATTTAGTAGCTATGGTAATTGTTTGTGATTTTATTAAAAAAAAAAATCATTTTACTGTCTTAGTTTCTATGTGATTGAGAAAGTTTTCAGCTTCAAGAGCAAGCTATTTCCTTTGTTAATGAGATGTGTGCACACATGCAGGATATTAATCCCTGCTATTGCTTTGAACAAAAAATAATATACAATTAAAAAAATCTGCTGAAGTCAACTTAGAAATGACATAGAACAGTTCTATTTTTTCCTTTCTTTGGGCATAGACTTCCAGTTGCCTCTGTCCCCAAAAGGCCATAACCAAATCACAAACACTATTTCAAAGGAGATCACGAAGCCATTGGTAATACCAGTAGAAAGGATGGCATTTAGTATCAACTCTGGTAGAAAGAACTGAGGATTTCCAGAATCTGTGGGTTTTCACACTTATTCAGTTTTACTCATGAACCTCAGCTTGGCTGCTCCTCACTTCTAGCAGCATCAGGCCAAAGTGAACCAAACTTCGGTGACTCGGGTCACTGGAGAAAGGGCAGCATGGTTTAGATAGCGATGCTTGACTATGGCAATTCAGGGTCACTGCCATTTCTTAATCCTCTTCAAAGGCTTAATTTTGCATCATAGATATTTTTATTTTGGGAAATCTGTTTTACTATTTAATACTATGTACTACGTACACCAGGCTGATGAAGGGGAGTAGCGCTCTCGTTCCTGGGCTGGAGGCTCAGCCTCACCCAGCTCCTGGTGCAGCCTGAGGTCTCAATAGCTGCTGCATCAGATTGGTAAGAGCTCCCTCAAAAAGCAGTTTAGAGTGTTTGCAGATAGCTGCACTCGTACTTAAATCATAACTCTGTCCTCTCGTGCTTGCACTGTAGAGATTTGTACTCTGTGGTTAGAGGACAAAGAAACTCTGTGAAGGCCATTGAGATAGTTTTCTCTCTTGTGCATACAGGGATCTTTCATTCAATAGGTTATGATGGATAAGTTTGTTTAGTCTATAAACTCTGAGGCACAGTCTGTTGGATTTTTTTTTTCTCTGAATGCACATCAGAACTCTATTTTCATCTTACTGGTTAGATCATCTTCCTTGTTTTTGAGAAGTTTTCAGAGATGCTAACTAAACAGAGTTTGTCAGACAAATTCTGAAAAAAATAAACCCTGGAAATTAAAAGCTTTAAATGGAAGATGCTGCTATATTTTATGCTTAGCAATCAACTGTAGGATTCATTAGTTTTTCACCTTTCAAAGACCCTTATGCGATAGAATATTAAGACAAACCTATTTGAATAAAAGAAGAAAAAATAAATATGCCTTGGCTGAAAGTATCCAGGAGTAAATTCAGACAACAGAAAAGGAAAGGAATGGTTTCCAAAATCAAAACACCCCCGACTCTTGCAGCGGAACAAGATTCTATTTAGTATTGCTTTCTTTTTCTTTACAAATTCAGTGAAGAATTTTCTTCGTGAAACTAGGATATCCGTGTTGAGTTCCCTTTTTGTATTTGTGATGTCATTTGAACTGAAACAAAATAAAATGTCTGCTTCTAAAAAAATTTTCAACAGTCAAAGAATTTGTCTCAAGCACAGTGCAATTCCCACTCCCATGAGACTTTAAGGAATTAAGCCCAGTTTAATAGTACTCCTCTATATGGGCTATAGTCAAATAGGAAAGTGTCGTGGTTTCAGCTGGGATGGAGTTAACTTTCTTGCTAGCAGTTGGTATAGTGCTGTGTTTTGGATTTGGGATGAGAAATACTGTTGATAACACACTGGTGGTTTTAGTTGTTGCTAAGGACTCAGTGCCTTTTGAGCTCCTCACACCCCCCACTGGCGAGCAGGCTGGGAGGGCACAAAAAGTTGGGAGGCAACACAGCTGGGACAGCTGACCCCAACTGACCAGAAGGATATTCCATACCNTGACCCCAACTGACCAGAGGGATATTCCATACCACGTGATGTCATGCTCAGTATATAAAGCTGGGAGAAGAAGAAGAAAGGGGGGGGACATTTGGAGTGATGGCATTTTGTCTTCCCAAGTAACCACTACACGCGATGGAGCCCTGCTTTCCTGGAGACGGCTGAACACCTGCCTGCCCGTGGGAAGTGGTGAATGGATTCCTTGTTTTGTTTGTGTGCACAGCTTTCGCTTGATCTGTTAAACTGTCTTTATCTCAACCCACGAGTTTTTCCTCACTTTCACTCTTCTGATTCTCTCCCCCATCACAACTTGGGGGAGTGAGTGAGCGGCTGCACGGTTGTAGCTGCTGGGTGGCATTAAACCAAAACAGAAAGAAATTGCAAGTATGATATAGTCTAACTTAATGTTGCTTCTAGAACATAATCTGCTGTTTCTAGTCAGCATCTGCTTTATTTATATTAATATGCGTAGATCTCCTTCTGGTCACAGATACGGTGATGGAGGTTGAATCTATTACAACAGTTGTGGCAAGGACTGGGTGTAATCGGCAAGTTAGTATATATGAAATATGTCCTTCTTCTTCCCATCACAGAGGATATAAATCTTTTGCATATTCTGCATCTACAGCCTGATTTGTTAGCTCAGACTGCTAATGTACTCTCCTTTCAAAGACTGTTATGTCAGTCAAGTAGGCAATCATCCCATAAACAATGTCATTTACTAGTATTTAAGAGGATCTAACTTTTTTCTCTGCAAGATTTTTGGTACTTGCTGAGAAGTAATCCACCATGGTTTTTGTCATGAGGATTGATATTTGTGTGGAAGATCAATATTTAACTGTAAAGAAGTCATTTCTGCCCATGTCAGTCTCCTTAATTAGCCTTTTTTTCTGCTGCTCAAGAAGTCGAAAAAGAACAGACCTTTCTGAATCTAATTTCAGAGAATTTGCATGATGCGTATAGAAACATGTGTATTGAATAATGAACAATATGCTCAAATTGTCCATTTCTTGCTTTAAAGACCGATCTTCTAAACTACTGGTTTAACTTCTTATGGTAAATTGGAAGCTATTTTCCCCACATTTTCTTTACATATTCTCCTAATTAAAGTTGAATAAAATGCATTTTGGACCTGAAATAAGCTATTTCTTTTCTGCAGTCTGCATTTATAAATTGAATTAGCTCATTTCAATCAACTACACCCTATAATTTAAAACTGTCAGCATAAACCTTAATCACAAAAGATATCTCAATAAGCAGGTTCTGATAATTTAATTCCTCAGGTGACATTTGAGAGTTAGCATACCTTGTTTCACTATCTTTTCTTTCAAGGAATGTTTGAATACAGGCTTCTATAAATGAAACTACAAGAATAAGACCAAAACACTTTGGAGAAGAAGATAATTTGCTCTTTTATAATTGGCCATCTTATACGCACTTTCAAGTAAGCAAAACACCCAATTGATCTTACCATGCTCCATAGGTTGGCTTCAACTACGAAATGCTCAAACTAGTACAGCTACAGTTCAGAGAGCTTCAGTTGCTCAGGCCATTGTTGACTTTGTCTTCACCTGCTATGAAACTAGGCTTTCATGAAATTGAATGCATATATTGGTAAGAGGTGATGCATTTAATCTGGTTTGGGCTCTTCAGGGTTTGTGTGTTCCATCTCAGACAGAAAAGCTGCCAAATCCCTATAGTCCTCAGGGGCTAAAGCCATCCATGATAAAAGTAATCAAGTTTGAGGTTTCTGGTTTAGGTTTACTGCTGTTCCAGGAATGAAGACACTTCGATGCTCCAATGACTTGTGTTACGTATTGTCTTGCCTCTTGGCAGATGAAGTAAAAGTAGTCTTCAATCCATTCTAGAAGCTGGATGCTTAGAATCCACAACCTTGCAATATTCATTCAATCTTCCTTGCCCTGTCTCCAAGCAGAAGCAGATAAGAATAGACATGCCTATGGTTAGTTCCCCAACCATCTCTCATGTATAAAAAATTGTAACATAATTTAGGTCAGAAGATGCCTTTAGAGGTCATCTAGTCCAACCCACTGCTCAAAGCAGAGCCATTCCCAAAACTGGGTCATCTTGTTTGGAACCTTCTCCAGGAGAGATATGAATATTTCCAGGAACATTGATTGATTTCACAGCCACTCTCATTGTGAAAAACATTACCTTAAATTTAAGCTGTATATTAGAAGTGGTTTAAGATATGTTTTGATCTCTAATTTAGGGTTATTCAGGAATTCCAGAATCCAGGCTTAGAGGAACTGAAGCCTAGGATCAAGGTTTTTAAATGTTATGGGACTGTAAATTTACCTCAAGACTGGACTATGACCTGTTCTAATACACAATTTGACTGCATTTGTCAAAGGCTATTTCTCGACTTCCAGTCCGCTCATGTCTATTGACTCCTTTTTTTGCTATCTCCTCTGCTGAATTAAGTCTTCTTGCCTGGTCCTGTCCTCCTCCTTCAAAGAAAGAACACAACAGGGAGGTAAGCAATGGAGACACCTTGCTAAAGAAAGTGCTCAGGCTGTCTGTTGTTTTGGTATATAGAAGGTCAGTTCCCAGATTTGTAATCAAACAAGGAGGTAAAAGATGAAGAAGTGAATGGCTAACCAGCCAGAGAGTATAGAGACATGAAAACCGAAGTTATAAAAGCTGAATGTGGGAGAACGTGAGGAAAAGGAGAAAGCAGGCTGGGGATCAATGCCAGAAAGAAGATTAAATGGAGAAAAATAAGAATAGTTTGGTGTTGTCACAAAGAGTCATAAAATAGATGTATACTTGATTTCATAAGCAGATGGTATCACTTTTTGTAGCACATTCTATAACAAATGAGAAGTGCTTTCAAATACAGTCGGGTAATTTTAAAATATAAATACAAAGTGTGTAGCATTGACATTCTTTAAATATGTGACTTTGAAATTGTGATTCTGCCAAATCTGAGAAATATAAATCTTCATGCAGCATGGCATATTGTAATCCAAATATTTTGACTAAAAAGGAGATATAAGCCTCCCTTCTTTTGCTGCAGTGTTAAGTAAATGTGCTACTGAAGGCATAAGATGATACTATTTGACTTTCATCCTGCCCAGTCTCTGTTACAGTTTTTCACTAGATCTGTAGCATCACAAGTTGTAGTTTCTGTAAGGAATATACCCGAAATTTGTACAGCCGAGCACTTCTGTGCAGCCCAGAAGAGAAATAAAAGACAGAATGTGTTCATGATAATTTGGATTTTGCAGTCAGCCAGTGGTGCCAAGATAGAGAAAAATATTGGAAATAGAGTTACAAAATTAGGTTTATGGTAATCCCGTAAAAATATACAGATAACAAAACTTTCCATATTCTGACTTTAAAAAAGTGTTTTCCGTGAACTCAGTTTCATGTTTTATCTCTCAGTTATAGCAACGGAAAATGGAATACAAGTAAATTGTGAAGCAGAAATAGAGATAGATTTGTCTTTAAAATAGGACAATTCCAATTTGAAAGGAAACAATAGGAAAAAGAAAATGGTATCGCTATCATTTTCCAGATGAAATACCATAACCTTGATCCTCTGTCTAAATAATTTTTAAAAATTTATTATGGATCATTAACTGTTTTGCCACATAAAAGTTAAAAAGTGACAACATTAGAATAACTGCTTAAGCTTACAGAAATTATATATTTTTCAACATGACTTCGTTTTTAAACTATTATATTTGTTAATTCTAGCGGAAACTTAGTGAATCTATCATTGGAGGCTAAGTGACTTCTTAGCCAAATGTTTACTGACTAAACAAGATTTAAAGAAATCGATTTTTTTTTCTTGGTTTTATCAGCACTTGAGATGTTAGAAAAACTCTTCATTTATCTTTTTTGTGTAATGTAAAAGCAGGGACACAAATATATAAAACAGAACAACAGGTGTCCATCAGTTCTTCTGAAGAGGGCTATTGTATTTTTGTTATCTTTTTATAATTTTGGACCTTTATTTTCACTATTCCCTGACAAAAACCTTATGTAGAAAGTAAGAAATTTCAGACACTAGGCTTTCATTTGGTTTTAGGATGCATTTTTTTCGGTCCAGAGCAACATACCTGGAGAGGAGAGATGATGAAGAGACGTATCTGAAATAAGAATGGCTGTAGCACATAGAAATGTATTATGCTTATTGATGGTGCAGATTCCCACATTTATTTTTAGTAAAAAGTGTTAAGTGGCAGGTGGATACTTAGTTAGAAAATGACATTTAAAAATTTGTATCACTTTGAGGGAGATGATAGAGAAGCAGCTTCACCTTGTCTGGTACTTTTGAATGTCTTTGCTTTGTTTTTTCTGCCAGGTGAATTCAGCAGTGGATGAAACTTAGATCGTCAGGTAGTGTTTCACATGCATAATGAAAACCATACTGACTGGAACTAACAAAAATGTTGGAGCTCTGGGTTTCGGGTCTGCCTTTTAGTGGCATTGGTTCCTTGGCCATCTTTTCTAAAATTTCCATCTAATAATAATTTATGTGCATTCTTCTTTAGAAATTCAATAAAAGATCTTAATTTAAATTATAAATGAATTATATTCTATAGATATAATTATAGACTTTTTTCATTCCAACATTTTTTCCCAAGTATTTCTATTTATAATTTTTAGCTATATGATAATTTGCTGTCCGAAAAAACAGTTGTGTTTCTTAAGGAGAGACATATATCTTCTGTTACTGTATGTACATTGCTAAACAAATCAGAATAAAAAACATTACCAACACAGTTTTAGGTAACAGAATCACAGAATGGTAGGGGTTGGAAGGGATCTTCGAAGATCATCTAGTCCAACCCTGCTGCCAGAGCAGGTTCACCCAGAGCAGGCTGGACAGGAATGCATCCAGGTGGGTTTTGAATATCTCCAGGTCTAAAGATTAAAGAAAATTTGGAGGCAGTTTTCTTCTGTGATTTACTGCATCCTGCTGGCTTACTGTACATTGACTGAGTTACAGTTGCATACACTTTATCCACCCATAAAGTTTGACCTAGCCTTGCATATAGAGTCTAAAATGTTTGTAAGAAAATTACAAACATTATTAAATATTTCACTGTGGAAGTTAATAAAGAGGTCCTTCTGCAGTCCAGGACAAATTTCGCGTACAGCTTAAGGCTGTGTAATTCTCATCTTCCGCAACAGTGCACACACCGCCGTGTTTGCATATCTCCTATTTCCTTGTGGCCTTCCATCATGGAGCTTCGCTATCGCAGTTTAAGCTGCCTGTGCTCAGCTTCCAAGTTACTGTTGCCCGGGATGGGCTTTACTTGAGCTTTCCTATTTTTTGTTTCTAAGGTGAATTCAGTGTATAAAATCTACCGTGTCAGCTCTGTAAAAAACTCTCCTATGCATTTAGAAACAAATGTGTACTTCATGATGTCACCCTTAAAGCCCATGGGGTCTGTAAGGGGATGGCAAAGTGTGTTTCACTTCGAGAGTATCGGCATTGGGTGTTTCACGGGTTGGAACTGGGGAAGCCTCACTTCTCACCAGTACTTACAAGAGCTGCTGTAGACTGATGACACACTATTAGCTGGATTTGTGCTGGTGACCTTGACATAAAAGGCTAAATATCTGAAAACGAATCTCCAGATTCAACTGGTTCTTGACACTTCTGCTCTTTACCGCCTGTGCTTTTCCTCCGCCGAGAAAATCCTGGGGTCATTCATGTGGGTTGTGACATTCATGTCATGTGGGTAAGTCCCGGTCCCGTGGATACAGCCCCGACAAGTTTTTGTAGAGCTCCGAATACCTCTCGCAGTCTTGCAGCCTGTGTCGTGCCCTCTGCTCATCTGCAGGTGGCAGCAGGACAACTCCGTGGCCCGGGGACCGGCGGGCCGGGGGCTGCTCCCGCCGGCCCCGGGGCGGTGCGGAGCTCCTGCCTTCGGGGGCGCTTTCTCCTTCAAATGCCAGTCCCTGTGTTACTTTCCGATGATGAACGTTGTTTTAATACATCATTCGTAGGTACATGAGCTGTTTTGTTGCCTTTTTAAGTGCTCTTAATAGTTTTACAGTATTACTGCGGTGGTGACGACTTGCAATCATTAGAGAACACAACGAATTGCCTTTGTCCCCCTGTGGGTTCAGTGGCTCAGAAGAAAGACTTCACCCTCGCCATGACTTCCAGAGTGGTATGAACATTTGAATTTCTTTGGATTTGTCAGACTACGTCAGGGAAGAAACTTTCTAGGTAACATTCAACTGATTTAAGATTAAATACAGTTTTGTAGCTACTTCCTGAGCGTGAAGTAAACAGGGAGACAAAGTGCTCTTGAGATAATGCGTATGGGATGTGCTGATCTAACAGGAAAATTTTAGTTGCATGCTGTGGTCTAACATATAAAGCAGATGGCTCGATGGTCCCGACCTTCCCAAAGAAGCTTCTCTTAGGTCTAGGTCTGGGCTTGTTTACCTCTGTCAAGGGAATCAAGGCTTTTCTGTGTCCTAAGGAAAAAATATGGAGGAATCCACTACCAGTCACATTTTCTCATGTGTTTTCCTCTATGTACTAACAGTTATAGACAGACTGATAAATAAAGTGGTAGAGGGGTTGTTCTCTGTCCTGAGGCCAAGTGGCCCGACACAGATCATAGCCCTCCAGCTGAATTCTCTTACACCCCCAACACAGGATGGCTGCATAAAATGTGTCTGTTGGGGCTCAGCTAACCCCCAAACTGTGCCCAGGCACTGGGGGGAGCCTGCACTAATGGTGAGGCGTGGAGCTTGCTAAACGTCAAATAGTATGGACAATCATATGCCAGTGCCAGTGCCCTCACCCTTTCATTTCTTGGAAAAGGTATAGCTAATTTGGTTGATCGTACTCCTCTCACACCAAATACTCTGGATCAAATACATAAAAGTTTTAGTAATATTATTTTTTCATCATAATTTGTCTTCCTCCTTTGTATTTTATAGAAAAAAAACAACAAACAAAACCCAACAAAACAAAACCACCCCAAAACCCTTCTCCCCTCCACAAAACCCAACCAACCTGTTACCAGCCAGTCTACAGAAACAACATATTTCTAACAGTGCTTAACTGTTATTTTTGCCAATTAGTCCACTTCAGAGTGACTTCAGCTAGCAGGTGCATTTAAGTTCAGTGTGACTGCTTTCTTCATACTCTCAGGGAAAAGGATAGCTATGTATGTTTCTGAATTAGACTTTGAAAAAAATGGATAAATCTGGCTCTGTTGCCTGGCTGTCTGTGTGATTGAAAGCCAGTCCTGCAGGGGCTGATGCAAAGAGAGTGCCTGTGATTGGGAATGGCATGTGTGTCTGAACAAAGAGATGGAAATCAGTGAAAGAAACACTAATTAGCTCTTATGAATGTTTTTGTTTTTAAATTACCTCTCCAGAAAAAAAAAATAAATCTTTCCCTTGATTATAACGAAACTAAAAAATAAACACATCTCATTTCAGATATTAAGGAATTTGTAGAATTTCTGTTGATATTGCATATGGAGAAATTTAATATGTGTCTGATAAGGAAATATCAGTCCTGTGTCTGTGCATGTGTGTATGCACACAGATTTGAGCAGTCACATTTTAAGAGTAACCAACAGTTGTTTACATGATACACCATGTAGATGATGTCAGTTACGTTTTCTCCAGTATGCCAGGCAGGATATAAATATAAAATATAATATGTCTCTATCCATATGTACAGCTGTAAAATACGACTAAAGAGGAAATAAAGGAAAAAAAAACCCCATGGTTTTAATGTTATTTTCTACATGCCTACCCATCTTTGAGCTTAAATATTAATAAAGCCATTTTACACGAGTAAATTATTAAAGCCTTCAGACCTAGTCAGAACAAAGACATGTCAAAGCGAGGTTTTGATTTCAAGCTTTGTCAGTTGTGAATGTAGCACTCAGGTTTTGTTCTGTGTCATTAGTCAATTTTATCATAGATTCTCAGTCAGAAAATTCACCGGTGTTACTTATCTCCTGTAAAACAGATTTTGGGTCTCGTTCCCTGGCTGAGGATTGTTTAAAAGAGAAATTAGTGTACAGTAAGGTAGGCTATGCAGTGGCGGTCTCCAGCCAGTCTGCATTAACTCCCCATCAGACTCTGCCTGGCTCTGTAGCAGTAAACCAAGCACGATCAGGGGACAGACCTTGAGCACTGGTGCGTGATCATATTGGTAAACTGTTATCATGGTCCCTACTATGTTTTTGGCCAGTGTCAATCAGAAATGTCCCAAAGAATGTGTGGTCACAAGTTAGCAGTTTGCAGAGGTGAGGGGCGATTCCCACGGACAGTCTGTGTGCGTCCCCCCTCATTTGGGTGGGAACAAGTTCACCTCAATCCTGCCATCCTCAGAGCATAAAAACGGAGGCTTGTTTTTTTATTTCCTTGGGTACATGTACCTTCTTGCTCTATGCTAAATGTGAGCTAGCTTCCTCCACTTTTAAAGTAAACTAAGGTTTAAAGACTTTTCAGGGTTGGATGTGTTTGCAGGAGATAGTAGTGCAGCATAGCGACTCTGCTGTAAAAATCACATTCCAAATTGCTGAAAAAGAATTGTTATATGAATACATATCCTTACCAGGAAAAAGCCAAGAATCACTTTCTTAAATGTAAAAAGGCTGTTTTATGAACCAGTTAAAAAGAATAAGGTAATTTACTTTTATTTGGGATGTTTTGATAAGAAGGTCCAATCAGCAGTGATAACCCATAAACAGTTTAGATTCATCTTGTAGGCAGCACAAATTCTTTGTTTCACGACTTAATTGTGAATTTTCTTTTTTTTTCTTTTTTTTTTCTTTTATACTCAGCAAAAATTGGATTCCATGTCAGTTCCCCATTTTGATTATGCATGTACTTTTCTACTGAGTTTCTGTTTCTGGGATAATCAAGCAGAGATTCTATTTCCCATGAACAAAAATCCGAGTTTTCCTTCCACATGTGATGCAAACGTTTGTGAGCTGCTGGCTGATTTTTTTAACCTTCTGTCTCACATTTCTGAATCTTGTGCTCACCAACAAAATCTGCTGAATATCTTGTCTTGCTATGCTAACTGGCTGCTGTGTTATCCCAGGGTTACCTCTGTCTCCAAAACTTTGTTCCTGGTATTTCCCACAGTCCATGTTATTAACTCACAGAAGGAACCGATCAAATTTAGTTTGAAGATTTTGAGCTGACAAGTCTTCAGGTGTCCACGTCTTTTCTTTCTCTCTCTGCGTTTCCTGACAGTGAAGGTGAAAGCTAGGGCAAGAAAAAGAATAACTATGCTAGGATGTGATATTTTAACTTTTTAGCCATCTTCAAGTTTTGTGTCAGGAAGACTTTTCCTATTAAACTACACTTGATGATTAAGGGAGAAAAACTAAGGATGGTTCAGAGAAATATTAAACTATTCTAGTCCATTATAAGTATATTCTAAAGGTGGGATCATCTCACCTGACTTAAGATGTTTTATTGCAGGATTCGCTCTCTCTAAGCTCTCTATTTAGTTATCGGGAGCAAGATCACAGAATCATAGAATGGTTTAGGTTGGAAGGGACCTTAAAGATCATCTAGTTCCAACCCCCTGCCATGGGCAGTGACACCTCCCACTAGACCAGGTTGCTCAAAGCCCCATCCAGCCTGGCCTTGAACACTTCCAGGGATGGGGCATCCACAACTTCTCTGGGCAGCCTGTTCCAGTGTCTCATCACCCTCACAGTAAAGAATTTCTTCCTAATATCTAATCCGAATCAACCTTCTTTCACTTTAAAACTGTTGCCCCTCTACACTACACGACAATCCCCTATCAAGAGTCCCTCCCCATCTTTCCTGTAGGCCCCCTTTGAAGTACTGAAAGACTGCTATAAGGTCTCCCTGGAGCCTTCTCTTCTCCAGACTGAACAACACCAACGCTCTCAGTCTGTATTCACAAGAGAGGTGCTCCAGCCCTCTGATCATCTTAGTGGACCTCCTCTGGACTCGGTCCAACAGGTCCATGTCCTTCTTATGTTGGCGGCCCCAGAGCTGGACACAGGGCTCCAAGTGGGGTCTCACCAGAGCAGAACAGAGTGGCAGAATCACCTCCCTCAACCTGCTGGCCAAGATGATCTGATTTAGACTTCAAACAGGAAAAGAATTCCTGAAGTCGTAAAAATAATGTGAAAACTGTGGACAGGGGCAGGACAAATGCCAAAGAATCTTGTCCTCTACACAGGCTGCAACGTGGGCTTCTTTGGTGGTGGGCAGTAGAGAAGTCACATGCGAGACAGCCCTTTTAAATATTCACAATTTTGAGAACAGATATAATCACAGCATCAGTCAACAACAGGCAAGAATCCAGACAAACCAGATTTCATCAACTCCTGTGATCATGGAAATATTTGTTTTAAAGAGCAAAATCTGTGATTCAGATGAACAGAAAATGAAATGTTGAAAAAGAAACAACATCGTTTAAAAATGTGCTTATTCAGTCCTGCTATCAGGTTTGGAGTAGAACAGGATGCAATCTTACGAATGCAGTATTTCATTTAATACATTTTTTCCCCTGATTTTTTCCTGTTTTCCATCATATTTTCTACATAGCCCAGATTGAATGCAGACAGTTCTAAACGAGTCACTGTGGTCCTGAGATGTTACTGTGGTCAGTACCCAACTCTGTCACAAAGTAGAAATTAAGCCCCTCTGTCCTGGAATGTAGTGATACACAACTCGGACCTAGACTTTTTTTTTTTCCCCCCAAGTATATTTTCTTATATTGACCATAACAAAATAATTAGGACCTTGGAGATCTCTTTCATTTTAGGATTTGTAAAGCACTGTCTGAGACAATTTCAGAAAAGTTCTCATTGGTAATTTCCTAAAGGTATATGAAATACCAGAAGGCTAGAAAAAAAAAAGCAAATATGATGTCCATCTTCGAAGATGTAGGAAAGGAAAAAGGAGATGGGGTTTGTAAACCAGACACTTATCTTCAATTTCCTCAGTAATTCTGGAAGGTAAGAGACCTCTCTACAGCAATAAATGGTAGATATCATATATCTTAGCTTCAGAAAGGCTTTTGGCACTGTTTCACCCAGCTTACTTATAAACAAGCTATCAAGATATGTTCTTGAGAAAAGTACTATAGCAAGGGTGCAAAAGTGGTTGCACAAGTATACAGAGAGAAGAGTTTACATTGTTGTGGTTTTTTTTTTTTTTTAATGGAAATACAAGGCATCTGGATCTTTGGTTATTAAAAACTTTTATTAACCCCGTGAATGATTGCTGTTTCAGACTACCTGAATCTAGGACAGAACTAAACTATTTTGAAGGAAGGATTAGAATTCAGCATGTTTTAACAGATCAGAGTTATCATATGAAAATAATACAAAGCTCTTCAAGACAGCACAAGGTACTGTAATTGAGCAGGAACAACCGACTCTACAGATATGCATCTGTAAAGTGATATGCCTGCACTGCTTAGTGCTGGAAAGCCTTTCACAGGAATGCTGTGTTCTCTTTTGGGCACTGAATGAAGTTCAGGAAAGATATGGCCCAACAGGAGATGGCTGAGACAACATGACATATAAAAAAATGATTGAGACTGTGAATGTTTACTGTACTTAAGAGATATTAAATAGGGACGTGATTACTGCCCAGAGTTAGACAATTTTGTTCTAAAGAAGTAGAGGTGACCTTTCTGCAGGTTCAGGGCAGATAAGACAAGAAATAATCTGTTTGAGTTGCAGCAAGAAAAATTCAGTTTACACATTTGGAAAAATATTTGAACTGTAAGCATAATGTAGTACTGGAATAAATCTCCCGGGAACGTTGTAGATGCCCTGCCACTGAGTATCTTTAATAACAGAAGACATCTGACAGCTGTCAGCTTAGAATAGTGTTTGAGGTCCATTTTTGCACCATTGTTACTAAAGTCTGCGAATTTGGTGGATTGTGTTTTCTGTGGGAAACATAACTTGAATATTTGCTGAATATGTGTGAATCGCATGGTTTCATTACTGGCTGAATGTAACTGTTGTCGTTGGCCAATTTTCACTCTACATTTGCCCATCGAAAAGACAAGACAGCAATAGCTGTGAGTATGCTCTTTCTGCAAAAATATCTAATCTTTTAAAAAATGTATTATTTTTATGAGTAATATTGAAAAAAAATTACAGTGGCTGTAAAGTCACATGTGCTAGTTCCTAATTGGAATATGTTTCTTGGTCCAAGCCAATGATTTACATTAGCTGAATAACAAGCCAGGTTTTAAAAATGCTCATTTGTTGCATACAAGGTAGCAGGTGGTTGACTTGTTACCAGTCTCTTCCCGCACTTTATATTCCAGAGTCATTGCTTATATCCTGCTATCTTCCCTAATACAGTATTTTTTATCAGTTCTTTGTAGGCTGGAAATAACCCATGGCTTAATATTATCTTCAGAGAAAGTAAATGTTTCTGTTACTTAGCATTTTTTTGACTTAAGAAAGTTTTTACTGCTTCAGTAGCACAGGTAGAGAATAAAATGAAATATGAAGAATGCAGGATGGAAGAAATACAGCTCAAAATTAAAAAAATAAATGCTACATGGCACACATTTGATAGGATAAGAAGGGTCTATCTGTTAAAGAGTCAGAGCACATTTTGTAGAATATTTTGCCTGTGCCCATTTGCTCACAGATATATCCTTATTAGCCCTTTGTACTGATCCTCAGCACAGCTACAGACCTTGGTTCCAGTACAGGGTACTGCTGTTCTCTATTGCAACTGAGACTGTGAGTAACAGACTAGTTTTCTGCCTATTTGAATTAATTATAGGTTACAACAGGATGTTGTGGGATGTTTTGTCAAAAAGTACTGTGATTTTTTTAATATGCTTTCTTTTTTTATGGGTCCATAATAAAGATGTTGACCCACTTTTGGATGAAGACTCTCAGTCCTGGTTATCTTCCATGCCATTACACATCCTTTATATATCCATAAAGCTTTTGTGAATGGTGCTCAGATTTTTTTTTTTTTTTTTTTGCTATTTATGGAAGACACAGCTGCTCAGCACCTCACCACAGGCAATGCAATCAATCATTATGTAAGGCAGACAACCTGAGTTTCATAATTAAATTGATCTCTGTTTTGAAGTTTAACCTAATTTGAATCTCTAGAGCAGAAACAAGGAAATTTAATACTTACCTTTATTTATTTTTTATTTATCAATTTACATTATGTTTCTGTGCATTTTTATTTGTATTTCCTATATATATTTTGGTGACTCTCTAGAACCTTTCATCTGGTAAATGATTATTTGAACTTTTGACATTTGTAAGGGAGAAAACTCTCAAGCTTTACTCTATACCTTTTGTCATATGTATTTTCATTGCTTTGCTTTCAATTATGCACCTTTAAAAATTGGTGTTTCCATCCTCAGTTATATTTCCTAGGAAAGATTTAGCAGTCTAATGAAACAATAGTGAAGCAAAGAGAACTTTTATAGGCCTGAAATACACCACTGCAAAAGCAGTAGTAACAAAAATTACTGCACTGGGACTTGTCAGAAGAGCTGGCATGGGGCTGACTTTGGAGGGGACAAGGTGCAAACCAGGTAGGCCAGTCTGCCTGCTGGAATCTGCTCCTGAAGTTCATATACAGCTCCAGCTTCTCTTCTGGAGGTTGTATGGGAATGATGTTCTTCATCATAGCACTAACTCCTTGAAACTGGATTGGGCTCTGCTAATTATACCTGGGACCAGGACCACATCCTCTCTTCATGTTAACAACCTCCTTGCCACAGGTTGAAGACGTGTAAATTGTAAAGTCAAATCATCAAAAATTAGAAAATGAATATATCTATTTGGACATTTCCCAGTTTCAAGTCAGAAGCTCTGTGTGTACACAGTGTATTATTGACTCTAAATATACACTTATGATTTTTTTTTTTCCCCCCACAGAGTGCCTGCCTCACTCAATGAAATGAACAGAACTGCAAAGGTAAAGGGCTGAGATTGTACAGGCTAATACAAATATGACATTTACTTTTTATTCACTTGATAACCCAAACAATTTATTTTCATTCACATTAATTTCAGATATGTTAACAAGCATATCATCATAAGCAAAAAAGTAACTGTGTACAGTAAGAAGTCTCTACATGGGACATATTAATGTACAAGAGATTTATGGGTTACCTTTGACAGCTGTTGTAGACTTCTCCGTGACTTTTTGTGTAGGTGTTCCCCAAAGTGCAATATATTTTTCTTTCCTGCTTTCTTTCTTTACGCAATTCCCAGAAAAATAATGTGCACAGTGCACCTGGGATACAGAAAGTCTTCACCATACTTATGTCTTATATTTCTTTGCCTTTAGGTTGTACGGCTCTGGGGCTTGATTTTTTTTCTGTCTTATGTATAGTGTAAAAGGACAGCATAAAGGAGCAAATCAGGGACTTTGCATGAATCATAAGATAAATATTTATGTGTCTTATAAACAATCTAGCTTTGGGTTGGACACACCTCACCGATAACTACGTGAAAAAATGAAATCGAACACAGTGACTGATGGAAAAAGAACATCTGTTTAAAAAGCGCAAGCTTAGAAAGGTATGAGATGTGCTTTTTGATGTGAGAGAGAATTCCACTTGATTTTTCACACATATTTTCTACATGGGTTACAAGTCCGTTAGGGAATGAACTGAGACTTCAACCCAACTCACATAAGTAATTGGATGTTTTTAATAAAGATTTTTAGTTGCTTTTGAGATGGTCTAGCTCTGAAACAGAGATTTCAGAGAGGTTCATGTCCCATTAATCTCTTGATATTATTTCCATCTTGTAGCACAATGGGAGTTTTGTTCAGTTTTTATAATCATTAATTTTTATGAGAGTAGTTGGTTAATCTTGTTCTTTCTCTCTTTTTTCCCTGTTTCTCTCCCTCCCCTTCCCATTTTTTTTTTTTTTTGGCTTGGTTTGGAAAATATAATGAGGTACAGCAGGGAGGGTTATTAATCTGTTTAAGAGGAAATTAATTTGACATGAAGTGCCTTTGTTTAGAAGAGCACAACTGCATTGTCCTGCATGCTGTGGGCTTTGTGCTTTGAAAATTTATTCTTTTGACAAGATTTAATTAAAGTCAATTCCACATACACTTGTATGTTTTACAATTTCATAACAAATGTTATCATTACTAGTGGCTGCAATTTTTGGCATGTAACTGCCTTTATGATGTGATAAACAGGAGCCTATGACTTCCCATTATAAGCCAGAAGGAGGAGGAGGTAAAGATTTGATTATATGACAGAGAGAGATCAAGCTTTATGTCCTGAAAGTGCCAACTTAGTACCTAACAAACCTTGGACAAGAAGTACAAGAAAACCTATGCACAAGCTGTTTGAATGAATATGAAATCAATACTTTCTTTGATGCTTTTATCTCTTTCAAGAGCTAAATATATATATATATTTTAACGAGTGTCAGATATTAAAGATATGTATCTTAAAATATCTGCAAACATTTACCCAGTGATATTCCTAAATATCCAGTCTATTTTGCTTAGGACTACACCAGAATATGACTTCATAGCAGAACTGAAACAATACTATATCCACATTCTGGTGACGTAAAAGGTTGCTGTATAAATTCAGGACTAAATGAATAATTTGTAATGGATATTAATGAGTCTTTCAGACAGGGTAGCTTCAGCATGTCTAACTTAACACCTCTAGGAGCGATTGCTCCCAAATGTTATTATTGGGCCCCTTTTTTATTATTCCCTGGGTCATCCTCCCAGTTGTTGCTGCTGCTCCCTGAGCCACCAGCACTGCTGCTGTCCCGATGTATCTAGCCTCCTCCGGAGTGACATCCACTGCTCCTTGTTCGCTTGCAGAACTGACCTGAGCCTGAGCTGTGGCAAAGCTGGCACTGGCCTCAGTGCAGTACTCTCCCCTTACAAATATCACAGTCCACCTTCTGATATTTCCAGGTTACTCCCTGCTCTCCCATCCAACTTCTTTCATATCGCATCCAGTCTGGGTTTGGAGAGGACTGGCACTTTGCTCCAACCATTGTCTACACACACCTCTTCTGCAGCCTTGTTTCCAGCAATTACCTTAATTCCTGCAGCCTCTTGCAATCTTGCCCCAAAACTGTTTTCCTCTAACCAGTGAGCCTGTACCAGTTACACCAGAAAGAAGTAAACTTTCTGATGTCTTGTCATCTCACCATGGCAGAGGGTGGATGGAAGAGCTGGTGATGAAGGAGAGCTGCTTTTGTCCCTATTCATATCCTTGCCCCTAGTGCCTGTTGGGTCTAGCTAAGCACTGGGGTCTTCCTGGGGCTGTGACAGGGTAGAGAACTTGCAGTGAATGGAGTGATCAAGAGAGAGAGAGACATAAAAAAGAACAGAACTGAGTTTTGGGTGGAGGTTTCTTGGAGTTTGGAGAAGAATCACCTTCTACTTTGAGAACTTTGAAATATACTTATGGAAAGATGGCCTATCTAAATGCCAGCTGTTATAGCTTAGGAGAATCAAAGGACTGTTTGAACTATGCAGAGCCCAGACTGGGAAGTGAATTTTTCAGGCATACTACATTTCTTTTTCTGTGCTTTGAAAAATAACAGTTCTGGAGTTTGACGTGCATGTTTGAGATAATTATCTGTGTGATGAACGCACTAGAATGAACAAGGTGACTTATGACATGATGTCTACTACCCTGCAGTGGTCTGGTGTGTAACCGGGAAGTGTATGCCATAATGAAAGCATCCCAGCAAGCTAAAATCTAGAAAAGCAATGTTTGTTGTTTTTTTTTTTTCATTTTAATTAGTGACTAAACAACTTCAAACTTTCTGGTTAGTGGAAGAGTACCAATTTAAAGATAACCCCAATTTTTAAAAGGTTTCAATAGTTATCAGGATGAAATATTATTGGCTTTGTTAAAATATATGCGTATAATGTAAGGTTTTTCCTGGTCTGTTGATACTTGTTCATAACAAGTAACTTCATATTAAGTGTATCTACAGAGAGTACAGGAACGTCAAGAATATTTTTGTGGATGTCACAGTCTAGCATTCCATTTCACATTTCTAAATCCCAAAAGCACTTGAGAAAATAATAGGTGTTATTTTTCTTCCTTTTATACCTGCAGAAAATAAGCTGCAGTGAATCCTACACAGATTTCACAAACTGTCAAGACAAGGCTGGGATGAGAATCCAGCTTTCCACTCCAGTGACCTATACCGTGGACTATGGCTCCTTATTTTCAAAGACAAGTAGACTTTACAAATAGGATGAAATTTTATGTACCTTGCAAATTCAATATTCATACTGAACAACTGAAGGCGGAGGAAGAAAGGGGAGATGGAGGTTTGGAGTTGAACAAAAGTTGCAGGGTAAAATCTATTAATTGTAATTTGAAAAAATTAATTCTTTCCTGGTTTAAAAGCAAAAACCTTTAAAATGTAACAGGTAGTTCTTAAAAAGAACAATTTGTAGCTACCTTAAACAGTTTCAAATACAAATTTCTGCTCACACAAAAGCCAAGCCATAGCTCATTTGCTGAACATCAACTTAAATAAATTAATCAGGATGCAACAAAAGAAGCAACAACAAAATGGTACTTACTCTACAGCTGAAGTGAAAGTATCTTCTCCCATTAGCATGATTATTGTCTTGAAGGACAATTTGCTATGTCTGAGACAAGGCTCACATGCATTAGTTCCTAGAAAAACAGAGACACTTCAAAGAATGATGCATCAGTCTTTCTAAGAGACTATCTGAATTGAAAGTGTAATCAAAATATTTTTTGAATTCTAGTTTTATATCCTACATTGTCTGTATTACAAAACAAGAAGTGCACATAGAAAATTATATTTTAAGAAGTTCTAATTATCCATGTATTGAAGTATTTGAAGATCTTGTACCATTGCTTGACACTGAGAAACAAGAGACTAGATTTGTCAAAACCATGACTAATATCGTAAGAACATGGATCTTTAAACTTCAGAGCAGTGCAGCCAGAAGGAAAGCAAAGAATTGTAATGCATTTGTAGACTAAAACACAAAGTTGAGCTGACTAATTTCCTTTGGTGAATGTGAGAATGACAAATCTCTGCCTTAAACTATACAAAGCTTTCTGTCTTTGTTCTTTGCCCAGTGTTTCTGATATTGCTCATACCTAATTATAATGTGTATTTCCCTTTAATCAGTGATGCATAATTTATTTTGTCATGCTTCTAAATGTGCTTTTCAAATGTGTTTATTGAAATACATACAAAATGTCTTCCTATAAAACAAACTATTCAGGCTTTGATGATATAAATATGTATAGAATTCAAGCAAAAATATTTATAGCTTTATTAATAGTATTTTTCGGTTTTAATAGTGGGCCTCAAAAGCACAACAGAAAGATTTTAAATACATAAATATAATGGATGAAAAAAAAAATCCATATAAGTAACATAAAACTTCAGAGTTTTCTGCCCTGTGTGCATTTAGAGATGCAAATCTGATGACTAAAATGACAAAAACCCATATATTTTTTCTAATTTTCCTTGATTGTATTGGAGGCCTCTTGCACCAAATACAGAATGGGGTGCTGAAAATCTTATATAATAAATGGCAATATTGGTTAGGTACCAAACCCAGGGCATCATTAGAGGCTTTAGAGCCAAAAATGGTGTTGCTAAGGAAATTAAAGTTAAACATTAATATAGTGAAAGTAAAGCTATATTTTATGTATTCCTTTATTTTGTTATAAATATAAAAGCTGCATCTATTCCATTAAGCTGAACAAGGTCAGGACATGGGCCCAGCATTGGCATGGGATTGCTTATACTGTTTAATCATTAGTGCACTCCTTGGCACAATGTTGATTTTTGCTGATTAGTACTAGCACAAACGATGCCATTTTGGGGGTTAATATAAGTCAGGTACCACTCCTAAAAGATAGTATGGATGAAGCCACCTTATTTTAGGAAGAAGGGAGTAGAGCTGTATAGAATTAACAAAACTGCACTGCTTGGTCTCAGGGTGAACAAACCAACCATCGCACATTTTATTTACTAGTGCAGATATAGTTGAGGTCACTGCTCAGACCCATAGACAACCATAAGCTCTTTAACATGGAAACCACACAAAAGAGAGAGTCATAGAATGGTTGAGGTTAGAAGGCACCTCTGGAGGTCATCTTGCCCACCCCCCCCTGCATAAGCAGGACCACCTAAAGCCATTTACTCAGGTCCATGCCCAGGTGGCTTTTGAATACACCCAAGGAAGAAGATCCCACCACTTCCATGGGCAACTTGTCCCAGTCCTTGGTCACCCTCACAGTGAAAAAGTGTTTCCTGATGATGAGATGGACCTTCCTGTGTTTCAGTTTGTTCCCATTGCCTCTGGTCCTGTCATTGGGTACCACTGAGAAGAGCTTGGCTCCATCTTCTTTGCACTCTTACTTCAGGTATTTATATACACTGATGAGCTCCCATTGAGCCTTCTCTTCTCCAGGCTGAACAAACTGTTGCAGTTCTGTCAGCCTTTTCTCATAGGAGAGATGCTCTATTCCCTTAGTCACCTTAGCATCCCTTCACTGAACTCTCTCCAGTGTGTCTTGTATTGGGGAGCCCGTAACTGGACACAGTATTCCAGATATGGCATCACCAGTGCTAAGTAGAGGGGAGAACGTGTTGTCTTTCTCACTGTGAGCTCCAGTTTTCTACATAGCAGTTTATATGCTCTTACAAAATCCTAATCTTCTAATCTAGAAATGTCTTTATCTGTCCCTCTATTCTGAAGAACTGTAAAGTAGGTTTATCTAATTCAGGATTCAGCCAAAAGATAGAAAGTTAATATTTTCTGTGAGATAGTCTGCTACTCGCTCGTTCTGGGCTCTGCCACTGTCACAACTCTTTCATCAGTGTAACACTGACATCTCACTTACGCACTGCTGTGGCTAAATTTTAAGTTGGTTCTCTCAGCACTGTAATCCACACCTGGATCGAACAGTTTGGTTTCCTGAACAACAAATGGGAAGAAAATATATGTTTCAGATCGGGTTCCACAAAAAGTGGCAGAATGAGCAGGCAGCCTGCTGAGGATGAAAATGAATCCCAAATCTCTCTCCTTCTTGCATTCAGGTGCCTTGGTCATTGCTTCTTTCCAGCTTCTTTCCAGTCATGAACTGCTGCCTGATGTCTTCTCTTTTAAAACATATTTCAGAGAATCAGTCTAAGCTAAAAAAAAGCAACTAAGAATATGTATTTTTAGAACGAGTGATGATATTGTTCTGCTTGGATTTTAGTGTATGCAAGGAGATGGAAGACATTCCTAGTCTTTCTGAAGAAGCAAGAACAGCATGACGTGAGAAGCAGGGACATAAGCCATGTGGGTATCGCCAGTCTCCTGGTGGACCTTGAGGCAGCTCATTTAAAGCAGGCTTAGCTCTGCACTGTCTTCATGGGAGACATCTAAATGCAACGTATCTGTCTAAAATTGTCATCTGGACGTAACCGTTCTGTGCAGAGAAAAATAATCACCTCTAGAGAGCAATCATCTCCTCATTGATGAGGAAACTTAGATAACTAGGTTAATTTAGACCTTAATTAACAATCTTGCCAAGTTCTCTGTTTCCCACCGGGGAAAGCACCAGATATATTTATGGTGCAATTTAGCCAAACACAGCACATATTTAAAGCAATCATTATTCAGACTCTTAAGTAATGCTTAAGTCACACAATGTAATGAAATCTGTGGATGCGTATGAAGCTAAGCAAATATTTAAAGATGCTTTTGAAGAGTGGTTCAGTCAGGAACCTTATGAGATTCAGGTCACTGCTTTTCTAGCCATATTTAGAAAAATAAGCTGAATAGACATAGGATTTTGTCAGGAGCCTTGCTGTATTTCATCTAACTTTACCTGTCTAAGACATTACTTTATCTAGCGTTACACAATGTGCCAGGTTTCCAGTTTTCAAGGACAGAATTCTTGTTTTGTATTTTATTTTTTGTAGGCTGTTTTTTTCCTGCAAGCCATATAATCAGTAATAACTGTTAACTACCTATTCAAATTCCTCTTCATACAAGTGTTCAGACTTTAGCAGTGTGCTCCTTCATGACTGGTTTTTTAAGATGAAATTGCTTCAAACAGTTTCAAATCAGAAACTCTTCGTTTTCTGACTGCTTTTTCATTGACCTATACTTTATCTGAAATGCAGTCATCTTGAACTTAGATGCTGGCAATGAATAAGGTAATCTTGTTCCTCCTAATTCTGCCCTTTCTTCACATTAGATGCTGCCAGCAATTATTTTATATATAGTTATACTATTATCCTCACAATCCATCTTCCTGCTTGCTTCTCAAGCAAATCAATTTACTAATATGTTTCTATAAATGCCAATTCAGAATTACTTAGTTCAAGACTCTGCTCATGAGCCAAACTTATTTAATGGATCAATACTTCAATTTTCTTTTTATTATAATAATTTGCTCTATTTTTGGGCCAGACAGTTTAAAGGAAACTATCATTTTTTTGGCTGCCAGGAATATTTCTGCTGGCAGTAGAAACCTAATCAAACCTAAGAAAGTACTATACTTATTTGGCTTAGATCTCAGCCAAAGAAGTACTTCTCTGATTCCTGATCTCAGTCTGCCTTCCCCAGAAAATGCCAGAAATTTCAGAAGATATACCATGACTCTTTGACAATTTTGTCCAAAAAAGTTTCTTACACTTAACAACGTTTCTAATTGTAGCAGTCTGAAACAGACCTCTTAACTTTGAGCAACAGATAGAAAAATCTACAAATGTTTTGTTTTTTAAAAAAATGCATGTGTCACTTAAGTGTGTAAGTCTTTGTCGTGGTTTAACCACAGCCAACAACCGAGCACCACACAGCGGCTCGCTCATTCCCCCCAGCTGGGATGGGGGAGAGAATTGGAAGACTAAAAGTAAGAAAACTCCTGGGCTGAAATAATGTATGGAATATCCCTTTGGTCAGTTGAGGTCAGCTGTCCCAGCTGTGTCCCCCCCCAGCTTCTTGTGCACCCCCAGCCCACTCGCTGGTGAGGCAGTGTGAGGAGCAGAAAAGGCCATGACTCTGTGTAAGCACTGCTCAGCAATAAGTAAAACATCCCTTTACTATCAACACTGTTTCCAGCACAAACCCAAAACATAGCCCTATTNTGACTCTGTGTAAGCACTGCTCAGCAATAACTAAAACATCCCTTTATTATCAACACTATTTCCAGCACAAACCCAAAACATAGCCCCATATTAGCTACTACAAAGAAAATTAACTCTACCCCAGCCAAAAGCAGTAGAGTCTTCAACATCTGGAAACTTTCACTTTTCACGATTTACAAAAATCTAAATGCGAAGATGATGCTATCACAGTAAGTCATTGCATTTTCCAGTAATTTCACAGGCAACAAGTGTAACATCCTGAAAGATTAACAGGTCTCTGAACCACAAAGCAGGATGGTGGTAGGGGTAAGGATTGTTAATCTACATCCATGATAAACGCAGCAAGCTTAGCCCATGAAGGAGGCATGACTGGATCCTCTGGCAGATGTTTCCTAAATGCAAGTTGTTGCAGACAGTGGGAAATGAAAATAAGTTTACCTCTAATTTCATCTTCCATGGCATCAGATTTGGTCAATATATGGATGCTCATAGAAAAAGGGTAGTTATTAATCTAAAAATAGTTTCTCAAAATGAACTTTTACTTGTGCATCTTTAGCAGGATATAGTAAGCAGGCAGGAATGGTGCTAGCAAAGACACGGAATAATTTCTTAAACAGGAGAAGAAAATTTTCTGGATTGTTCCCTGCTTTGCTATATTGTATTACAATGCACAAGCACAGGGAATAAGAAAATAAGCTTTTATTAGAGGAAATTAAAAAAGAGTAGGTCTTTTTTGTTTACAAACACATAGGGAGAGGGTCATACCTTTGTAAGGTGCCTTTCCATTGGAAGAAGGGTAAAAGACAACTTATCTGACAAAGCTGAGAAAAAAATTTATTCTAAGTTGAGAAAGAGCAGCCGGGGAGAAGGAAAGGCAGAAGATAATTAAGATATGAAGATGCAAAACAGAGTTTTCACAGTTTTACCATTTTGTTATTTGTCAAATGATAACAGATCACTTCCAGAGCAGCCTGGTCTTCACCTGCTAGCTTGAGAGGTTGTACTAAAGGCATTAGGAGAGAAACGTATGCCCTACCACACTAAAATCCAGATGCAGTCACCCCTCTAACCAGCAGCTGGAGGCCAGGTCGGGTAACAAATATGTCTTAAAATGAAAACAGATGACCATGCTGAGGCAATTCAATCTTGCTCAGGAGCTGACATGCACAGAACATAAGTTCCCTTTGTAGTAATTGAGCTTGTAACCTTCCTTCTCTGTGCTGCTGGTGTCTGGGTGCCTTTTACTATGCCCAAAATCACTTTGGAAGCAGAACATAGACAGGAATAGAAAGCAGTTATTTATTCGCTAAGACGGACAACCCGTATCTGGGACTTGTGGTGTACCAGACTGAGCAGGAGTATGCTCGTCACCCAAAGCTCCCAGTGGGTCTTTGCTTGTTGGGCAGTCGTCAGCCAGGTCGGGAGAGTTGGGTCTGCTTTGCTCCTTGGAAGTGGCTGGTCGATGGGGAATGGCTTTAAACTGGAAGAGGGCAGGTTTAGATTAAACATTAGGAAGAGATTTTTCACTGTAAGGGTGGTAAGGCACTGGAACAGGTTGCCCAGACAGGTTGCTGAGGCTCCATCCCTGGAGGTGTTCAAGGCTAGGCTGGACGTGGCCTTGGGCAGGCTGGTCTAGTGGGAGGTGTCCCTGCCTATGGCACAGGGGTTGGAACTCGATGATCTTCAAGGTCCTTTCCAACTCTAAATTATTCTATGATTCTATGATGCTGCTGGCTTCCCTTCCTCATCTCTGCCTTTTTTATTCCCCCGGGAATGTATCCCTTTTCACATCAGTATTTTTCCACCAGGATTCTAAAACAGCTTTACTATCTCAGCAATTACCCTCTGAGTTTTCACTTATCCTGTCTTGCAGACTTGCAGTTCACATACTTTCTCACACCTTTGCAGGAATTTTTCCTTAGTAAGGCTGAGCCAATGCCCCGCAGCTGTACTGCACCAGTGCCACCTCATGGCAGCTCACCCCCTGGGCGGAGAGCCACCAGCTTGTCCTCCAGTACATACCCAGATGCTGATCAGCCAAGTGCTCTTTAGGCACCCCTGGCAGTATTGACCAGATATTCTTCCACTCTAATGGGTGCTTAGATACTTCGGCCGTATCTAAATCCCCCAAGTGGATATCCTGACCTTGAATAGAATCTCAGTTTGTCTATTCAGTCTCTTTCTATCCAGTTCTTAGCTGCAGCCCAGTCCCAGAGATCTGATTATAGTCACGCATATGCTATTTCTTTCTGGTGCTCTTTAGTACAGTGCTAAGATTATTTATGTAGAATCCATTGTCACCAGAATGCCAGCATTACAAAGAGGGTCATTACGCACCGCTCTAGTCTTCATTAATTATGGAGTTCTACTGTTGGTGACTTTCGTTATTAAGGGCTTTCTAGGAAAATGCTAACAAGTATACTTTATTGAAAAATGAGGATAACTTTTTCTTTGGCCAGAATAAGTCCATTCTTCTTTCCAGTTTACAGTTAATTTCTTGTACCTCTTCAGTTTCCTTCCAGATGTTCCCAGCTGTTTCTACCAAGGTATTCTGAACATAGTATTTATACCAGCTCAGACACTGTAATTTGCATTTTCTATACCTAATGAAATGATTTGATATATTTTTCCATTTTAATATGTTTAATTTTTATATTTATTTTTAATTTAATGCTATAGGGATTAGAGGTCCCTGATGACCCATGAGGATGTTTGGGAATCACCAGCATATCTTCACCATGGGCAAATTTGCCTGACTAATGTCATTGATTTCTGATTAAGTGGTTTTGATGTGGTCTCCCATGGCATCTTTACAGCAAAATTTGTGAGATATGGTTTGAGTGTATGGACTGTAAGTTGGAGAGAAGACTGGCGGGTGAGTTCAGGAGAGGGCCTGGACAATGAAGCATCACGTGCTAAGTACTCAGTCCTGACTTTGGGGACTTCAGTTTTGATGAGCTCTCATCTGACCCAGGGACTGTATGTCTCTTAATGACAGGAGCAGAGTCAGCATTCCTGGAATGTACCTTCCAGTTTTGTTTCATCTGGGAAGATTGAAGTTAGCCTGAACACTAAGTGGCGACAATTTGGAAATTAGCTTGAAAAAGCTCACTTCTGATCTGAGCTAAAACAATATATAGAGCTATGTCATGCTAGACAGAAGCTGCAGAAGTTTTATTTTAAGAAGAATTTTGTTCTGAAGACACCAAGTCTTCATAATTGCATGTGCCATCAATCTTGTTCAAAAAAGCATATAACAATTTTAGTCTTGTTTCTCACCCATTAGTTCCTTCTCCCCGGAGTTTTGGGTTGGGTTTTTTTTTGTTTGTTTTGGGTTTCTTTAACCTGATTTTTTTTTTTGTGGCTGTAAGATTTGGATTTGTTCTTGGTTTGTTTTTCAAAGATACATATAAAATTGTTTAGCTGCTAGGAGTCACATCACAAGCAACTGCTTACATGGATTGAATGCTACTCTGCAACTTCCCCAGGGACATATTGCAGGACTGATATATTAGAAAAAAATAGTAAGAATTATTTAACATTACAGCTCAGGACGCAGGCATCTGTAAACTTCTTCAGTTTCTCATGAGACCTCTGAGAAAACAAAACATTGGGAGCCACTGAGTAGAAGTAAGGTTGAAAGAACATTTATTTAATAGCACAGGTTGTATTTGGTCAGTTAGAAAACTAGTGCATGTGGCACTTAACTTGAAAGCACTTTGAAATAGCATGATATGCTGATAGACAGCTATCCTCTGTAAAGAGATACTCGCTAGGGATAAAAAGAGCTAGGAATGTTATACTTGCGATTTTTATTTTGTGAAATAATTGCCCCTTTCTTTACACCAAACAGTGTATCGCTCTTAAAAATGTTCTGATGTTTTACACTATACTTTGCTGATCAGCTGTTCCTACATTAGAAGTGTGCTTCAGTACTTTACATATCTTCTTTTGGGGAGAGGTGGGGAGCAGGGTAACATGAGGGAGAAAACAGAGCCTTTCCTCGAAAAATAAAAAATGCTAAAGAAAATTATATGTATTTCAAATAGTATTTCTAAAGTAAGGTTAGACATTATCTGTAAATCTTCTCACTGGATCTAAAGAAAAGTAGCATTTTCTTGTACTTGTCTTAGGGAAGATAAAAGAAATCCTGCATAGACAATCTAAGATATCATTACATGTGCAGAGATTCAATAATAATGTTTTTTTTCTTAAAATTATTCCATTAATTTATATGCAAAAGCTCTTCCTCAAATAAAGCATCTAGCCTAACCTTATGAAGTTCAACAAGGGCAAGTGCAGGGTACTGCATCTGGGGAGAAATAACCCCATGCATCAGTATGGGTTGGGGGCTGACCTTCTGGAGAGCAGCTCTGTGGAAAGGGACCTGGGAGTCCTGGTGGGCAACAGGATGACCATGAGCCAGCAATATGCCCTGGTGGCCAAGAAGGTGAATGGCATCCTGGGGTGCATCAAGAAGAGTGTGGCCAGCAGGTCGAGGGAGGTCATCCTCTCCCTCTACTCTGCCCTGGTGAGGCCGCATCTGGAGTATTGTGTCCAGTTCTGGGCTCCACGGTTCAAGAAGGACAGTGAACTGCTGGAGAGGGTCCAGCAGAGGGCTACGAAGATGATTAGGGGACAGGAACATCTTTCTTATGAGGAAAGGCTTAGGCATTTGGGTCTGTTTAGTCCAGAAAAAAGAAGACTGAGGGGGAATCTTATTAATGCTTACAAATTGTTAAAGGGAGGGTGCCAGGGGGACGGGACCAGTCTCTTTTCAGTGGTGCCCAGTGATATGACAAGAGTTAATGGGCACAAACTTGACCATAGGAAGTTCCATCTAAACATGAGGAGGAAATTCTTTACTTTGAGGGTGGCAGAGCACTGGCACAGGCTGGCCAGAGAGGTAGTGGAGTCCCCCAGTCTGGAGATATTCAAAACCTGCCTGGACGCCATCCTGTGCAACCTGCTGTAGGTGATCCTGCTCTGTCAGAGAGGTTGGACTGGATGATCTCCAGAGGTCCCTTCCAACCCTGACCATTCTGTGATTCTGTGATTCAGCAGGCGAACATTTTATCAGTACTTAAAATTTGAGAGGAAAGGTAGAGGACAGGTTACAGCTTTTAGTCAAGTATTAAATATGGTATCAGTGCTAATACAGAACCTTGTTATCCACTTGCTTGCACCATTACTATTTGACCAGTTTTTCCTGGTACTTTCTTTCAGTTCTGCAAACAATTTGTTTGTTTTGTGCAATACCGAACCTTGAAGTTTATTGATTTATGTTCTGTTGTGTAACATTAAGAGAGTTTGTAGTTATGGAAGAAATATTTTTTAATTTTATAAGGGTTTTAGTAATAATTGAAAAAAATGTATAAGATTATTTTTCATAAAAATATAATATGAAAAAGAAACCAGAAGGCTGAAGAAGACTAACCAGCTTAATTGTCCAAGAAGTTTAGTGATCTGTGATATATACGTATTCTTTCGAGCAACTAATCCTAAATGTTGAGTGGTTAATTCAGCTAAAGCCTATAATTGTGGAAAGCAGAAGTTTGCTAATGCCATAACCAGAAGAAAAGAAACAACAGCAGGCAACACTAATTAAGAAATCTTGTCTCAAATGTCCTCTTGAGAAGTTATTTAAAATAGAGACAAATTGTTTCCTGTATGACAAAACAATAGACTTAAAAGAAGAAAAGGACAGAAAAGAATGGATGTGTGAAATACAAGACAATGAAAACAAGTTGTCTTTTGGCACTATCTGTTATATAAAGTATCTCCAGTCTCACTAGAGAATGTAGGGAACTGGGTGTGCTGCCTTAACAATTGTTTGGAGCAGGACCCAGCACGGAGCGAAAATGGTGATCTGACACTGTCCAATACAATACATCCGGTACTGCCATTCTCCGAGTCACTGAAACGCTAGCAGTCTGGGTTGAGATGTGCTTTGTGGGAATTCTGCCTTTGAGTCACTACAAGCAGCACCATTTCCTGAACTGAAGCGTGACCATCACCATTGTAGGATCATCTTTCTAGTTCAGTGGTCTGGTAACTGTGAAAGACAAAAAAAATATCTCAGCCACTCTATTTCCTGTTTCTTTTTTTTTTCTTCCCCATTTACCAGTTGTGTTCCTCAGCTGCAAGGAGCTCACGGATATTGTGCTTTCTCAGCACCACGAAGGTGAGACTGTCATTCAGGTGACTGATTCTACCTATCCTGTACCATAGGAATATCTTCACATTATGCAGCAAGGCCATTAGTGTCCCATTATAATGTGTCATTTTTTTTTCTTCATATATTCTGCATCATTAACTGAAGCATTACTCTGTACAAGTCTTTGGAATAGGTCTACTGTGAGGTTTAGAGGTACCACAGCCTCCACTGTGCTCAAATCATAAAAAAAAATTAATTCCTTTTTCCCTTGGTCCTGATTTATTTAATATGATTGGAAGTTGGAGCTGGAAGATTAAGCTTTTGTCCTTGCTTATTAGCACATAACAAACCTCTGTAACTACAGCCATGCTTCAAATATATATATATGCCATCCCATCATCTTCATATATTGTGTCACTGTCTACCTCCTGTGTTATAAGTGGCATTGCTCATACTGGGTCTACAGTGGGGATCTAGACACGGCACTTGTCCCACTGATGATAATTAAATTCAAAGAAAGCCCACTTTACTGCATCTGTTGGGTACTACAGTGGTTGGGTTAATAGAAGTAAGATCAAATAAAGACTTTATTTTCTCTCTTAAAATCAGGGAATCAGATTCCCAAAGTAAATAAAATATATGTTGTCTTGGCCACATTTTAGTATGTATTAACTTTAACCACCACAATCTGCAGGGGTACTACTCTCCTCAAAATTAAACATATATTCAGGAACATTATTGAACTTGGGTTCAAATCTTTGATCTTGCCAATATATTCTTGTAGAGATAAATGGATTTTGATTGAGACACTGAAATAAGATAGGCTTGTCTCTCTTTAAAAAAAATATAAAAAAATGAACACAGTTCATTGTTATAGAACCAGATTTCTGTCCGTTAGCCGTTATTTCTGTGTTTTATCCAATCAAAGTCTCATTTCAAAAGCATAAAAAGATGTGGTAGCTGGAACTCCAGTCCAAATATCTTGCCCTGGTCTGTTGTTGAATATCCTAATCACTAAATTTAAAAGATTACACTGATAACGATAGTTCACGTGCTGTTGGCGTCCTGTTACCACTTAAATAGGATGAGGAAAGGCACTTCTGTTCAGAGTACTTTCTAGTTCACTGGTATAGGCCCACTTTCCCCTGGGAAATAGGGGACGTAGATTTGAATTCCCTCATGCTGATGAATGAATTACCCACAAAAATAGGTACCTCTCTATATTGTTTCTGAATGGTAATGGCAAGGTGCTGTGCTGCTTGATGGATTTAGTGCTGTTTGTGTGATTTAGTATGCTCCCAGTATGCTTGCCAGGCTAAGGCTCTCTGCATTGTCTCTGGCTTACAATAACATTTAGAAAAGAGAGGTGCGGGTAAAATGTTTGCCTGAGAATTATTAGAACATTAGAGAGAATAGCAATTTTAAACTCTCCTGTATTTTAATAGGCACAGCAAATGGGACTCTTTCTTCCTATCTTGTTCCTACGTTCTTGTTTTTCATCCATTTCTTTTTCATCTTGACTGAAACCACAGTAAGGGTTGTAGTTCTAGCAATGAACCATAGCTCCCAAGCTCAGTGATCTGAGAGATTTTTGGAAAAAAGAGAAAAGAAACTTATTAAAATGAATCCAGAGATCTCCTTATATTGAAAATATAGGGGCTAAAAGGGTGAAGAAAGGTGCTTTATACAGGACTGAAGAAAACCTGCATCAAATACGGGTGACTTGGCAAATTTGGATTAAGTGTTACTGCTAAGCATTGTGACTGTAAAGCTATTTTAGGGATTTCTGCATTTTTCTACAGTAAATGGTATGACAAATAAATGTATAAAGGAATTCATTCTGAGTGTTCCAACATTCTGTCATTGATGGTAAATAAAGAACCGCTCTGCATAAGACTGACAATCTTATACATTTACTGGGGACTGATTTAATGGTCTATAATTAAGTGTAAAATTGGAAAGGAGAAAAATTTAATGATGAGCAAAATTTCCTAGCTAGGTTTCTGAGTTGCCAAATGCTTCAGAAGGCTGCAATTTCACAGCAGGATTGGTTCCAGAAGTGGAAATTGGACATAAATATTTCCAGAGAGTGGAAATGTAAATTTAAAAAAATTAATTAAGAAACACATTTTGTCCTAATACTTTCTCTATTAATAATTATAAACTAATCACAGATCTATGGTTTAGAAATCAACTTATTAAAAAAAATCTTTAATGAATTAACTTCAGTTGTAAATCTCTGCCTAAGAATATTTCAAACAGTCGGTCAATTTTGGTGCATTATTTCATGATAATTGCACATAAAATGCTCTGGGTGTGTTGGCTGCTGAACAAGAAACATTAAGACTGTTACAAATCAGTCTTTTTCAAGTATTGTAGAAATACTCTAGCACCCTAACATATCCATTGTCACTGACTAATAGTGCATTAACTTATTCATTTTTTTGTTATTGTTTTTGACCAATGGGCTGTATTTTCCATTAAGGATCTTTTTATCATTAGATACTATTTATCAAACAAAGCTATAGGACAGAAAGATGTTTCCTTTGTTCCCAAACTAACTGTACCTGGGGAATATAATGGATCCTATGGCAGCAAAAGGAAATCACTATTCTATGATCACACAATTGGCTTGGAGACACATTTAAGTCTTTGGAATGGCTTTGGGGTAGGTTTATTATAGTGCCAACACAGCACTACATGTGTTTACATTAGTGTATTTTTGTTATAAGATGTAAGCGCAGTGGAGCCTTTAAGACAGATAGTGAAATGCACAGTGATTCCGCAGATACACGAATAAAGCAATCTGCTAGAGCCAGTGATGGACTCGACATGAAAACAAGTACTCTTTCTTAAAAGAATTTGTGTCGATACCAGGTGTACGACGTATTTGAAACTCCTGTCAAACAAAAGGGCTCTGGCACAGAAAAGTGCTGATTATAGGAGGTAGCGATTGACCTAACTCTGTACTATTTCTGTTTGATTAAAAGTCTATTATTGATGGGACAGAATGATGGCCTGGCTTCACCGCTGGGCTGAATACCGGCTAGTTTTAGGAGCCAATCTTATTAACTAGTAGCTAAGTGCCATCAGAATGTCTGAGATTGGAAACATATAAGAGCGAAAACAGTACCTGTGGAAAAGAGAGCAATTTGAGCAAGCCAATACGTCATGAAAAAGAAGCCCAGAAAAGACAGAGGTAGCAAAAGGTGAGCAAATTTATATATTAAATTGTTTCAGTTAGACAAGCTTCTTCAAAGTTTTAGAAAACATAGTTTGTATTTAAATGGGAGTACCTTAAGCTTTTTTTTATGGAACGCTTTCGGGTTGTTTATTTTTAAAATAATTAAATGGATCAAAATGACATTTTGAGGGGAAGGAAGAATAATGAAGAGAGAATAAACCAAAAGTAGAAATTCAAATAATGCTTTCTTGGAGACCTTTATGAAAAGTCTGGATAATGCTAACAAAATTTTTCAGTGGAGGAACTATTTTGGTAAATGCAAATAACAACAAAAATGATTTTACAAAAGAACTGAACCTTCAAATACTTCTATTGCAACTGCCTTGGCACAGGACTTGGTACTTCAGTGGTAGAAACTGTATACTTTCTATATTTTTCTTCTGTTTATTTATTCTGTTTTTTTGAGGATGAGTTCTTCTTATTTATTTATTTAGATTATAGTGCTTGCATTATTTTAGTAGCTAAAGGATATAACTAGGCTGGATGCTATTTCCAACACTATGTAAATATGAGTGGGAAGAACTGTTGAGAAAGGTGATGAAGGTAAGAATATTATCGATAGCTACAGAAGTGATAGGAGAAAAGGTGGGGAGATTATTTGGGTGTCTCAAGGAGTCTGCAGAGAGGTTTCCTTAAAGACCTTCCAGGAGATGACACAGACTCTATGGGTTAGCCTCTTCTGTCCCATCACAGTATCCTCCACAGGGTCAGCCAACCATATGGGCACCACTTTGTACAGATTGGGACTGCACAATAAAGCTGGAAAATATCCTAAATTTTAACCACACATGCTTATTTTACCATGGTCACTTTCTTTAAATTTAGCCTTAAAAAGCCTTCTCTTTTAAAACTTATAAGGAAACTTGTGGATAAAATTTCTATATGTAAGTAAGCCTTGTAATATAATTAAGAGAAGGTCAAACTGTAGCTGATGAACTATCTATGACTTACAAAATGGTTGCTCTGAAAATTCACTGCAAACATTGCCTTATTTTTTTTGGTTTAACACTAAGACTTCATGCACAGGTGTCGTGTATAATTCTCTATCATTCAGGCATGTGCCCATATGTGTATCGCAATGGGCATTCATCTGACTGCACAGGGTAGTTCACTCTACAGCACTCTGGTTATGGCTGTAATCTTGTTTTGGCTTATATCATAGTGTGACATATGAAAGCGCCTGATTCCTAGGAAATGCTTCTAAAATATTCCACATCCTAATACATCTATGAAATGCTTTATTTATTCATATTTGTATATACACACATATAGATAGACCGATAGATAGATCCCATTTAAGTAGAAGCTTCTCGGTTCAGATATATTCACTTACTGTGCTAAGTCTCTAGATGTTGTACGAAAAAAAGTTTATTTAAAATCTAGAGATTATACTGTGGAAACATTACTGTGTGCACAGTAATGACTGTCTGAGTAGTTAGTCATAACAACTTCTGTCTTACATTAGCTAATGTATATCTCTAAATTTAAAATAACAGCAGTTAGAATTATTGTAATTGATGTTTTGTTTTATAAGTACAATTGGGCATACCATTCACTTGTAACAACACTATGTTTAACAAATATAAACTGAATTCTCCTTTAATATCTTATCTGAGAGGAGTTAATATCTCCTCTTTTTAAACAGAGAAAAGAGAGCAGTTTTGGGGCTATTACATGAAGAGGAAGAATTCAATGCCAGGCACTGAATTAAATTATACACTCGAACTAGTAGAACAAGCTTAAGATAAAAACTGGTTGCAGGTATTTGCAATGTCTACAGGCAAACATCTGGCTGTGTTTTTGTCCTTCAAGTATGATAGATTTTGCTAAGAACAGCACCATCAAAAATCCCATAAGAGCAAATTGGCCTGGGAGAAAATTAGAAGCTAAGAGAAAAACATCTTTATTTATTCATCTTACCTTGACTTTTTTCTGCCACTAGGTTTGCTTGCAGTGAAATATTTCAGAAGTGAATTCTGCTTAGTGCTTACCTTAAAAATGATTCTGTTCTGTGTAGTTTTTTAATATTTTCTGTTAAAAGGAAAATCTCCTAGCACTTTCCAGAAATTGTCGGTTAGCATTCAATGTACTAGGGCTGTGGATAGTGATCCCATTTAAGAACCCAAAATTTATATCAGGTAACAGATATATTTCTAACTTTCAAAAGCGGATGGGTGTAGGCTAGAGGCTAGAGACTGACTGTCAGTTGTTGCAGACAGTTTAATTGCATACTAGCATCCAAAATCTATTTCACCCCTCCCTTCAGTGCCCTATGTATTTCTGTTGTATTTACCTTCCATGTAAAACAAGATGACTCATGTCATTAATTGAACTTCATGTTCAGGTAAAATATTTTAACCGTCTTTTCCGGGAATGAAAATCAGTAATACCAGGGCATCCATTTTAGCATGTACAAATAAAAATATGTCCATCTGCTGCTTACATTGTACTGGTTACAGCAGGCAGGCAGAAGAACATATTGGGCTTATAAACTGTTCAGGGAGAGTTTGTACAAACTGTAAATGTCTGTTAGGTACCCATTTCCTTTGAAAGTTTGTTTTTATTTTACTTAAATATTTGAACATTTATTTTTATTGCTTTAATGCTGAAGATACATAAAGATGTGGGCATGTTCATAAATTTGGTTGCATATCTCAATTACTTCTTGATTTTAAGAATAAGAGAGTAATATCAACATTCATATGGGAATCAGGCTCTCTGCTCAGATTATGATGTGCTTTGTTTTTTATAGACTGCATTCACCTATGTCCAGGGTCAATGATCAATTTTTTTCGCGTATGACACCAAAGACGCTGTTATCACTATTGCTTTAGCACGGTATATTAAAGACTGTGACATAACGTATGAACAGAATAAGGCTATGTTAAGCTACATAAAACTGCAGATTTCAGTGGGGAATATTTCTAGCAGGTACAGTACTTTCTGCTTCCATTCACAGGAAGCCTACATGTCCCATCATAGTCCCTCCAGTGTGTCCATGCCACAGGTGTCTCTCATCTTTCCTATATACTCATGTTTCCAGCAAACCTCAATCAACCAATTCTAATGTCTCCCTACTCTAATACAAGTCCATGTCACGTCCAAATTTACTGTCTACCGTCACACAGGCTAGGCACTTCCTTTTGCTCTGCCTATTACTTCTAAACCAGTTTTGCCTAGGTCTGCATGTCCTTAACTGACCATGGGGAAGTTGTTCACAGCTGTGGAATCTCCTTCGTGAGCCTGGCCCCATTTTATCACCCCATGCCTGTACTCTGCTACAATGCACAATGTCCCAACTTTTTGAGTCACTTACTGCCATACCAAAAGAGCTTTTATAGCTATAATAAAAACCTGGTTCAGGACACAAAATTCTGAACTGGGTAATGCACGAAACAGACCAAATATGTGGAACCGTAGTGCCTAAGCTCCAGGAAGCATCTACAGAGCACGTAGACATCAAGGTCAAATTCAGACATCCCATTCTAGATCTAAGTATAATAGCTGAAGAGGTTTTTGCCCTGGGGCATTGCTTGCTGGCTGGACATAACTAACCCCTTCCACCTGCTGATGGAAGGACTCTCTGAGCTTTTCAAATTTGCCACGCTGTCTGGTTATACTTACCTGGATAATTTTGTGTGAAATGGATTAGGCTGTCTTTTCCACCCATGTTAACACATAGCTGGAGGAGAATACCGTCTTTGATGGATCCTGTTTGCAAAGTGGATGCTGTGAAATTTTATTTTGATCCAAAATTTGGTCAATTTTTTTTTTTTAGTTAAAAATAAATATTTTGGACATCGCATTCAATCCACTCACAAATTTTTAGTTCTCAAATTCACATCAGAGGTACTAATGTACCGTAGAATCATGGAATGGTTTAGGTTGGAAGGGATCTTAAGATCATCCAGTTCCAACCCCCCTGCCACAGGCAGGGACACCTCCCACTAGACCACGTTACTCAAAGCCCCATCCAGCCTGGCCTTGAACACTTCCAGGGATGGGACATCCACAGCTTCTCTGGGCAACCTGTGCCAGTGCCTTATGACCCTCATAGTGAAAAATTTCTTCCTGATATTCAATCTAATCTACCCTCTTCCAGTTTGAAGCCATTACCACTCATCTTATCACTACATGCCCTTGTAAAAGTCCCTCTCCAGCTTTCAAGAGCTTTTTTTTATCTTTAAAAGCTACCAATTCTCATTAATTCCTCAGTCTTATTGTTGTAACTGAGATGTAAAATAAATTAATAAATACCTGCTTGAGGCAGACATCCAGAATTCGGGTTTTCGCACTCACTACTTCTAAGCAGTGATAAGAAAGGAGATCAGCAAATGGAAACATTGATTTGCAATTGGAAGTGAGGGGTAACCAGCTATAGTTTCAATTGATTTGATAATTAGGTATAGCTAGGACAGGTATTGGATATGCTTGTCCTCTAGAGAGCTGTTTCAAATTAATTATTTATTTTTCTCTACCTAGATTTAAACACAAAAGATGAAATAAATAATTTCATCTGATGTCTGCTGTAAAGGCTAATGAGAGAAATATAAAACCTGGAATGTTTAGGGACTTTTTCAAGGGCATGTAGTGATAGAACGACGGTTAATGGCTTCAAACTGGAAGATGCAAGATTTAGAATAAATATTAGGAAGAAATTTTTCACTACGAGGGTGGTAAGGTACTGGAACATGTTGCCCAGAGAAATTGTGGATGTCCCATCCCTGGAAGTGTTCAAGGTGAGGCTGGATAGGGATTTGAGTAACCAGGTGTCCCTACCCATGGCAGGGGAATTGGAACTAGATAATCTTTAAGGTCCCTTCCAATTCTAACCATTCTATGATTCTGTGATTATCAGGAAAACATTTTCTGACAATGAAATATATTACAGTTTGGGATTGTCCCAGAAGGCAAATAGCTGAGGCCTAACCTCTTGCATCATACTGCTAGGTAGACAGAGGTCAAGAAAGTAAATTCAGTGAAACAGTCTCATAAAGCAGCAATAGGAGGCGATGATATGGGTTCAAGTTATGCCAGGCAAAGTTTAGATTGGATATTAGGAAAAATTGTTTCACTGAAAGGGTTATTAAACATTGGAATAGGCTGCCCAGGGAGGTGGTGGATTCACCATCCCTGGAGGTGTTTAAAGAAAGGGTAGATGTGGTACTTGGGGACATGGTTTAGAAGTGGTTTTGTCAGGGTAGGTTAATGGTTGGACTTGATGATCTTAAAGGTCCCTTCCAACCTCAACAATTCTATGATTTTATGATTCTGTGATCTGAGAATCCCATTCATCTGTAAATGTTGTGATTCTGTGATCCACTTTTATTTAATTTAGACAATGTTTAGTGCTTCATGGGGAAGTTTCTGCATTATCAAGGTGAGATGAGAGGCATTAACACAAAAGAAAGAAATAAGCAGCAGCAAGAAAAAACTTCTCATGTTACTAATTAATCATGGTGTGTGTTTTCTTCCAATGGCACCTTCGTTCCAACCACTGACATATGGTGCTCATATAACCAGCTGATTTGCAGTATCACGTCCTTACATCTGCATGTCAGATAGGTGTTTTGCTTTTGTAAGCTGGTGGCCAGGATTCTGTGAGGGGGTGTTTAAGATAAAGGTCACCCAGAGGTACCATGCAGGTTGAGGTGAAGGAAGGCAGAAGAGAGCAAGTGTTCACTTAATCCTCCTTTCTCCTGTTCAGTCCATTATTTGCACGTTTTAGGGGCAGATGTGCAATCTGGGAAGTTTTCCAAATTCATTTTTCAGAACATTAGGTGCTCTCAATATTAGGTGCACTAAGCAAATCCCTCTTTGTAACAATTTTGCCACCAGCATTGAAGATGAGCTGCTTTCAGGATGAAAATAGATGGCCAACAACTTGGGCCAAACCAAGCAATTTGGGGATAAAATTACTTAGAAAACTTTTCAGCTGGTTTTCACATACCCTCTCTGTTCTACTTAGAGTTCTTCAAGCCTTTGAGCACTTACATAAAAAGTCTTCTTACATGGAGTGTTTTGGAAAAAAAAAAAAAGAAAAAAAAAGATAGAACATGACAAGAAGCTGAGAAATGTTTCTAGAATAATTCTATGTATAGGACAATGAATCACCTACCCCAAGCTATTGATCTGATCAAAGAGTTTCTAACTATCCAGACTTGCTGCTACTTAGCCTTGTTATTTTTCTATTTCATTGGGGATCTTTCTGTAGTTTTTCATGCCCTAGAAGACTGATATTTTTTTTTTCCCTAATAAGGGGGACAGAATCTTTGAACACTAAGAAGTAGCATTGAAATAGACCGCTGTCTTTCATTCAGCAGTCTCAATTTTTGTTTTCCTTTCCTGCTGCTTTAATGAGACTCCCTAGTGGAGTTTAGGTTTCTTGCTGCAGAGTCTTTGAGTTTGGAGCGGATTCCCCTCTACCTGCAGTAGCTCAGATGTGTGGACATTCAATAGAGTTCAATTGTTTTCCTGTGCTTTTAAGTAACAGGTTGGAGAGGCGGGAGTTGTATATCATCTGATTGCTCTGTTTTGCCTAATTTATTGTTACATATGTCTATAGGGAAGCAGTGAAAAAGACACTGACTAGTTAGATGGTTAACTTTTTTAGCTTTGTTTTTTGAAAAGGATTTTAAAAGGTAGAGCTCATAACAAAGGTGAGGGAACAGAAGACAGACTGACGAGCTTGCAGTTAAGGCTTAACCTTGCTCCTGAGTGGTTCAGAGTGTTAGCATGCCCAGGTAGGGAACAGATCGTATATGTTGTCATCCGTTATAGGTTTAACAGAATGTGGACTTACTTGGTTCCTCCAGTACTGGTTGTATACATCTTTTGCTTTCAATAAAATTGAACCTCTACATTCTTTTAAACAAAGTGGAAAAGTTAACTTTAAAAAATGAACCATGAACTTCCGTAATTTCATAACGGTGATGAATTCTCATATTTCTGAAGGGGCATATGGACACTTTAAATTGCCATAATCATAAATCATCATAACCATAAATCACACTTCCAATGATGGGGCATCCACAACTTCTCTGGGCACCCTGTTCCAGTGTCTCACCACCCTCATCGTAAAAAAAATTCTTCTTTATGTCCAATCTAATTCTACCCTATTTCAGGTTAAAACCATTGTCCTTTGTCCTGTCTCTAAAGGCCCCAGTAAAAAGTCTCTCTCTGTCTTTCTTATAAGCCCCCTTTATATATTGAAACGATGCAATAAAGTCTCCCCGGAGCCTTCTCTTTTCCCAGGTCAACAACTCCAACTCTCAGCCTGTCCTCATAGGAGAGGTGCTCCAGCCCTCTGAGCATTTTCGTTGCCTTCCTCTGGACCTGCTGCAATGGTCCATGTCTTTCCTGTACTGGGGACCCCAGAACTGGATGGAGTAGAGGGGGAGAATCATGTCCCTTGATCTGCTAGCCACGTTTCCTTTTATGCAGTGAAAATGAGTAAGCATTTTACTAAATTTACAGTCTTTTTTTTGCTGTTTTTTTCTGTGTAATGTCCAACTTAACAAATTGCTATAGTATTTATGGTACAAGTTACAGCCCCATATCAAGTGACAGTTAAATAAGAAAATGGCTTATAAACATAGCCACAGATGGACAGATGTTTCCATTAAACAGCCTTCCATTTTTTGAGAACCCTACCAGTCTAGCAAAGAAGCTAAGTGTTCTTACATCAATAACCTCAATAACGCCTAGAAGTTGTTGATTTAATCATGTGCTTGCAAGTTAAGCACATGAATCAACATTACTTAAACTGGAGCTACGTTCAGCAGAGGGAACAACAGTATTATATTCGAATATTTCTCCATAATAAA
The DNA here is from genome assembly GCA_008711295.1 of Anarhynchus alexandrinus. NCBI lineage: Eukaryota > Metazoa > Chordata > Aves > Charadriiformes > Charadriidae > Anarhynchus > Anarhynchus alexandrinus. Next base: position 1,121,084 of record VUYV01000079.1, on the reverse strand, counting down.
TTTTAGCCCATATTGGCTTCTTAATGCTGACCGCTGTACAGCATAATTAAGAGAGGATTCAACAGAGGTCTCAACCATAATGAAAAAGGTTCCCTGTGTTTTATAAATGGATCACATTAATTACTTGTGCTCACAGCATCTCTAATAATTCCCAGAGCAGAAACAACATGTCCATTCTAATAACTCTAAGGGGGATTCTATGTTTTCACCACTGCATATACAAAAATGCTATGTAGTCCTCCAAGGCTCTTTAGCTCTAACTAATTAAACAGTGACTTTGCTGCTTGTGTCAGAAAATGGCTGGTGCCTCATGGATACGAGCAGCTATGGAAAAGTCTACTAACTATGTAGCTGCCTTTTGGCATCGTGCCACTGAGCCAGAGAAAAGGGAAAGGGTGGTGGGGAACCGAGTCAGGGGGACTCTAGCCCAAAAAACATAGAATGAATTCCCTGAGGAAGCAAGGGTAGCCTCAAACCTCATTGCTTATGGCTTCCAGCATGTGGCATATTTCTTTGACCTTATCATTTCTGATACAACAGTACAGGCATGTGCACATAGATGTTATTAAAAAAAAAGCAAACAAGAAACAAACCAAATGAAAACATTATTCAGCCATCTTTTTTTTTCTCCTGGCAAGAGGGTACGAGGAGAAGCGACTCATGCATATCAGATATTAGACAGATGCTTTCAGGCAGAGCTGAAGCTGTTCCACTCTGCATAAAAAATGTTAGTGATGGACGTGGATGTACATGGTAATGTAGATTATCTGTGGCCCTTAACATAGCTGAAACTAGTCTTCAGTGTATTTAATGTCACAACACTGTGTGCAGTTCACATGTAGATATGGTGAATTGTAGAATCGTAGAATCATAGAACAGTTTGGGCTGGAAGGGAAATTGAAAGGTCAGCTAGTCCAACCCCCCTGCAATAAGCAGGGAAATATTCCACTAGATCAGGTTGCTCAGAGCCCCATCCAACCTGACCTGGAATGTTTCCAGGGATGGAGCATCTACCCCTCTGTGGGTAAGCTGTTCCGGCATTTCACCACCTTCATGGTAAAAAATATCTTCCTCGTATCTAGTCTAATCACCTCCCTTGACCTGCTGGCCATGCTTCTTCTGATGCAGCCCAGTATACAGTCAGCTTTCTACGCTGTGAGCGCACATTATTGGCTCTTGTCCAGCTCTTCATTCACTAGTACCCCCAGGTCCTTCTCAGCAGGGCTGCTCTCAACCCCTTCATGCCCCAGCCTGTATTGACACTGGGGATTGCCCCAACCCAGGTGCAGGACCCTGCACTTGGCCTTGTTGAACCTCATGAGGTTCACACAAGCCCATTTCTCGAGCTTGTCCAGGTTGCACTGGATGGCATCCCTTCCTTCCAGCATGTCAACCAGACCACTCAGCTTGGTGTTGTCTGCAAACTTGCTGAAGGTGCACTTGATCCCACTGTCTGTGCCATTGATGGAGGTATTGAACAGTACCGGTCCCAATAGGGACCCCTGAGGGACACCACTTGTCAAGATCTCCATATGGACACTGAGCCGTTGACCACCGCATCTGGATGCAACCATCCAACCAATTCCTCATCCACCAAACAGTCCAGCCACCAAATCCTCATCTCAGATTTAGAGAGAAGGATTTTGTAGGTGATTGTGCCAAAGGCCTTAGAACTAAGGTCCAAAATGTTGTGCTTACTTCTTATGTACTTCTCCATGAAGTTATCAGCCTTGATAAATGTCCATTTTTCCTATAATACTCAGAGAGAGAGAACGGGTCATGACAGATTCATATTTTCAGTAGCCAGCTTTGGGGAAACCTACCCTAACCATCCAGAAGGGAACAGTATGGGAAGAGTTTGGTGTGATGCCTAAATCATGGCTTAACTCAGAACAGTTACTATTTTCTCTTCCTTTCTCTGGGTATCTGAAACATTAATCTGCTTGTAATGTTAATCACTTAATTCTTTTTTGTTAAAAAAAAAAAAAGGAAAAAAAAGAGAGTGAGAATACTGCTTCAGTACTTCAAAACATTCTAATATTCTAGCTGCTAGATGATTCAAATGTGGAAATGAGACTTTAAATTCCTTATTGAGAGTAAGGGCTTGAATTATATAGTTTCCACCCTCAAGAGGTTATTCCTCTTACCACCAACCTATTTGACTGCAGCTGACAGCTTTGGGCAGGTTTCACTTCATTTTGCTCTAGACATTAGTCGTGGCTTAGGCTGAATTGGCCACTAGGGATGTGGGGCACCCCAGATGGGACCGACAGATGGTCCCCCCCACCTTTCTTCAAAGAGAGAGGCAGAGGAGGGAAAAAGAGACTTATGAGTTTAGAAGGAACTAAACCACTTTAATGAAATATTAATAATAAAATAAAAAGAAAATAATGAAATATATACAAAACGGTATCAAGCTCCCAGGATGACAGTCATGTAACTGATTGGCACTGGGGAAGTCCCAGACTGGACTCAGTGGCAGACAGGATCTGGATTCTGGATCTGGATTCTGGATCAGGATCAAAGGCAGATGAACAGACAGAGTCCTCCTCAGACGTCAGCCATTGAAGGAAGAGAGAGCTGACCCTTTGATCCCTCAGCTTTTACATTGAGCATGAGGCAGATGGGATGGAATACCCTGTTGGTCAGTTTTGGGTCACCTGTCCTGTCCGCTCCTCCCTGCAGGTGGGACCCCACTGCGCTTCTCCGCTTCCAACCCTCCGACAGGGTAAATACCCAAGTTAGTTGTCCTTGGGTGTTATAGCAATAAGTATAGGCAAGAACCTCTCTGCATACCATGCCTGGGCATCAGATATAAACATTGGTCTTATCACTCAGAGTGAACATTGTCTGCACAATATGCTGTTAATTTCAGTAGTTAGAAGAGGCCCAGCTAAGAAGCAAAGTTACTGAACATTATTGGTCCTGTTTTACCTCACACCAGGACAACATTTAACATCCAGGAAAAAAATCTAACCAAATTTTGTCATGTTCCTTCTGCTTAAAGGACCTGAAGAGCGACTTTCAGTGAGTCGTTCCAAAGGCAGGTAAGACAGGAAGATGTTTTTACTTTTTTTACAGGTTGCCCAGAGAGGCTGTGGAGTTTCCGTCTTTGGAGATATTCAAAACCCAACTGGAATGCTACGTTACACTTGTTTTTTCTCTAGACTGTACTCACTTTAATTTTAGATTCCAAACATAGGTGAGACTGATCTCAGCTGATCTCACGTGTACCTGAAAGCCAGACAGACAGGCTGAGAGATAGCTAGAGGTGGAGGAGAATGATTAGGTGTATGGTGAATGAAGAACACAGAACAGCACATTAAACTAAAGTCTTCTGAGATCGAAGCTAGAGCACTCTAACTGCATAACTGCACTTCCCACTTGCATCATGTCAACACACATCTTTCAATTAGAAGCCTTAATGTGAACAGTATATACAGGAATAAAATATATGTACTTGTGAAATGTCACAAGGCAAGATGTACAGCAAAATGTCTCACAGTTGTTTTAGTACCAAAACACAATAATTGCACACTTGCGATCATGACACACATTCATCACACTGAAATATTTTCTCTTCGTTCTTCCTTGTTATTCTGATTAGATAAGATTTAATAACTAATACACCTTTTCCATTCCTGACAGTTCTTATTACTTTCTTCTACAAGGAAATGAAATCAGATAGAAGTCAGAATAAAAATAAAAATCTGGTGTTTAAAAACAAAGGAGAAAAATAATGCTGCTAATTCTGTATTACATATCATGTTTATTTTTGCTGTACCAGGTTATAATTTCTTCAAGAGTGAGGAGTATAAATGATTACCAAAATTTATGTTTACACTTTTAAGGATGTCCAAGACTAGATTTAGTAGAAATTCTCGCATTATTATCTTTTTTAAGGCATTTCTTTCTTTAATGACATACAAAACATCGCTATTTTACCTTCTTAAATTATGTTAAGTGTAAATAAATTTGGGAAGTGGCTTTTGACCACATTTCTGACTTAATGCAGTTATAACATATGATTTGAAAGAATCAGAGAAACCTAAATGAGAATAGCATATTGCTCCTTCTGAACCATGAAAGAAAATAGCCTAAATGAGAACAGATATGTTAAGTAGATAAAGCTGGTTACCCTTTGGTACTGAAGCAGTCTGAAAAGGCCAGATAGTTTGCNTAAATGTTGTCCTGGTGTGAGGTAAAACAGGACCAATAACTGGTAAGTTCAAATTAGTGTGGGAGAATATTTTTTTTTGGTTGTTATTCTTTTGTTGCAGTGGAAGCTTTCACTTTCACACAGAAAATCCCCCGTTTTCAGATTTTGGGGGGGTGTCTTAAAACATGTTGTCAAATGAAGTTGGCTAATAACCCTAAAAGCTTCCCATTTTTTGTTTAGAACATAAAGAGTCTAACATACTTGATTCTTTTTTCTTCAAGCCTCATATCCCATGAAGCTGATAGTGCTGTTGGTAGCATCTCTGAAAGTCAGGACAGTTTTTCAGTGAATTAATTTCTTTACAGAAAGGTTACAGAAAAGGTTACAGCAGGCGACTCACGTGGAGTCTCACCTCTGGTTCGGCTCTTGGTTCTGCCACTCGCTGTGTGGCTTGGGGCATCTCACTTGGCCCTGTCTGGGCCAGTCTAAGGGTTTTGTGTGGCTTCCCTAATTAAGATAAAAAGGAATGAAGAACACTAAAATGTTGCAGAGGTCTATCATCATCGTCATAAAATAGACAAATATGGTTTCAGGGATTCTGTGCTCCCTGTTCCTCTGTTTCTGGGAAAATCTGCACAAACCACACCAAACTCATAATCTGTTGCTGCACAGCTGAATGTGCATGCCAAAAACCATCTTGTTCAGTGTATGATTGTTGACCGTTACTTCACTAATTTTTGACATTTATGCTTTTTTTTTTAATAGATTGTACTATTTTGCTACCTCTTATAGCAATAAACTGTACACTTTCAGACATGCTAACAAGTCCTAGAGAATTAAAATTATTTTATTGCTTGCAGTCCTACAGTTCTCAGTACCCTGAGCAGCCAGAGAGGGTGAAAAGGAACTGAACATATCTTGCTGCTACTTTTGGAGCATCTTTCCAAGTGCTGCAGATAAAGTTTTTGGATTTCTACCAAGGATCCTTTAAGTGGGAGAGAGATCCTTATTGGCTTCAGAAGTTTCTGGCAGCTGCATTTAAGCAATATGTTTGAGATGTGAATTTTATTTATATGTCTCTGATAAATGCTAGTAGAAACACAGAGTCTTCTGTTAGTAAGAAGTTTGTTATTTTTAACCTCAGAGAAAGCTCGTGATTATATTCATGTGTTGATTGGAGATGGTTATCTTGGCAATAGGTTTTTGGAGAGATGTTACAGGAAAAATATGAAGAAAAAATGTACAGCTTTCATTCAGAGTTACGGGGTAGGTCCTGATTAGCCTCAAGGGCTCAGTGCCTGAGAGCAGTCCAGGAGATCCCGCTGGTATGCGAGGAATGAAGATAAATAGTGCTGCAGTGGAGAAGCACAGTACTGGTCCAGTTCTCAGTTTTATTTCGAGAAGCAGATGAGATGAGTCACTGCTGTGAATAGAAATCATCGATATCACCACATGCACGCCCACGTGTATAGGATTTAAACTGTCATTTAATTTGCTCACTATTAAAGTTTGTGTACTTGCTCAGCAATGGTAAAAACTTCTGAGGGCTGGGACAGAGGAATAAATTCCAGCTAGTATCATTTTGCCTACCTTTTATTAACCTGTTTGTTCTTTTCATCACATTTTATAATTTCAGAGAGCTTAAAAAAATTAATTCACCTTAGAAAAGGAGGTCCTGCATAGCACAGATCAATTCACTAGTATTTAGGCTGTTTATCGAGATTTAGAATATTTGTATCTCTCTTTCCTTGTAAACTTAATGAAACTGAATAAATTACAGGGAATCTGTAGTACACATATGTGACACAATTCCAATATACATGGATACAGAAATGTTGTACTAGTTTAAAAAAATATACTTTCCTATGAAATTTGCTTCAGAAATGTTTCTAATAAGAGAACGTGTACTATTATCCAAAAGGGTGCCTACTTGGAATATCTCTTCCTTTTAACAATGGAAAATTTGATTTATCACAACTGCCTTTTTGTGGCACAGTGAAAGCTGGCATTGGATATCCAGTATCCTCTAATATTCCTTATTCCATGTGGCAACACAGTGAGCCTGAGGAAAAAAAAACCCACAGTTATTTATTCCATGTTTGGTTATGTGTTTTAGTGAACAATACAGTACACACTGGTCCTGGATCCTCAGTGATATAAGGAGTAATTCACTGCACACAGATACTAGAGAGGCCACTGAATCTTGAACTGACTATGTCATTTTTCTCTGTGACAAACAGGACAAGTCCATTTCCTATCAGCAGCTTGCAAAGCCCCGATTCAAAAACGGACACTTGGTCCTTTCAGTTATGCTTTTGGGAAGAGTGGAAGGACTCATGACAGTCTTGTGCATTGGGGTAACCTTGACTTTAAAATAACCTGATTGCTAGACTAAGATCAGTAGGAGTAAAAGTAAACCAAAGGAGCTTAAAATAACATGAAAAACCTCAAAATATTAGATACTGAAAAAATTTCCGCATTCAAAATATGTATAAGTTAAACTGATTAATCTTAATTGATCCGTCTCTCATTTGTCCTCTGCAGTGCAACTCAGGGACTGCAGTCTACATAGACGTATCTACACTGAAAATCCCACATGTCAATAACAATCCTGCTATTGATTCAAAAAGGGCTGTAAAATCTACCCACCGTATTGCTGCTGTTGCACTGCGATCAGTACCTGAGCTAGCTGAATTAAAGACAGATAGATGTAGGGAACCACTAGAGTCAGTCCTCTGGATTCTATGGCAGATCTACCTTTAAAATACAAAGCTTTTACTTAAGCACGGGGACTGAAAAGTGAAAACACAATTAATACGGAGCAGCAGCAGCCGGCATTGCTCCTACTACAACTGGTAGCAGAGTAGTATGGGTTATGGTTCATTATATTGTTCTGACTCTATTTTGTTAGGAAAAAGAGTTAAAAATGTGCAGTGCCCTGTGATGGTAGAGTGCTGCTCCAAAAGGCACAGGGCACGTTTTGACAGCGTGATATTCATGTTTGGTCAGACTTAGCATTCATTAAAGGATTTTAAAAGTTCTGCATGTATTCTGTTTGTAAATGATGTTAATGAATTCTGACTGCCTTAGGTTGACTTATTTGTCCTGGATAAAATATCTGCATACTTTTCCCATGCTCTGTGATGTGTTTGACTGATGACAATGAATATGATTTGCACAGTGCAAGTTCATAGACAGGGAGATTCTGGGGCGGGTAGGATAATTCCCTATTAAGTTTAATGACAGTTACTCATAAATAAGACCAAAAGACTTGTTAAAAAGTATTTCATTCTTTTTCTATTCCCCTCTCCCAATTCTTCAACTGGAAGATTTTCCTTTCAGGATAAAGTCTCCAGGGAAAAGGCACAAGCAACAAACACTTATTAAAGACACTGAAAGACTTTTACATTAATTAAGAAGAAAGAATACATTAGAGAAATTTCCTCCTGTAAATATAAAAGGAGCTGCAAGCCAAAGCATTATCCATGTTAGAAAAAGTAGTCTTTCAAAAGATCTAAATTATTTATGTTTATCAAAGTGCCTAGCCTTTTAAACACTTTTTAATGCCCAAAGGAGTAAAAAAAAAAAAAGAATAGAAAAATCCATCAGAGGCAATTAGATATGGAGTGTCTGCTTCTAATTCAAGAGGTGATTGTTTCCCAATTCCCTGATGTCTGTGAGCGTATTCTGAGGAAATACTGCTGTTTACTTGCTGGGTACACACATCCTCTCACCATCCACGCTTGGATCTTACCAGAGGGGATGATGGAGGACGTGTCACCAAGTACAGCTATTTGTTACTGTGGTTAGACAGGAAGTTTGCCCCCTTCTAATAAATGAGGAATATAATTGTCTTGTGACAGGTGCACTGATAAACCACAGTGCGTGTCAGAAACCAAAGCGTGGTGGAGCGTTTTTATGATGCCCAAGACTTATTTTCCTTACTCCCATGACAGCCTGCTTCTCCATGGATGAAGCTGGAGCGTATCCTCTTCATGTGCTGTGCTAAGCCGCCCCTCAGTGACCTGGTGAAATTGTGAGGCAGCTTAATATAACACAGAGAGCACCAGTTCGGTAACACAATGCACATTTTTCACAAATTTCAACAGGAATGATGATGCAGTCAGCTCTCTGCAGGGTGCTTTCAATGTTGTAATTCTAATAAAAAGCCCTTTTTACTATCTTATGGCTGCATTTACACACACACCCACACACCCACACACCCACACCCCCGTAGGTTTTGTAAACTCAAAAAACCCAAAAGAAAAGCTTTGTCAGCCATAGTGTTAGAAAGCTTGCGCACCTGTAGCTCACCCTCAGAAAATTATAGTCTACAGTGAAATGGTAGGACGATTATAACATACCTTATTACTCTCTTGAGTAGTGTAACTTTACTGAAATATTCCACACACAAATTGACTTGAATAAAAGCTAAACAATTTAGTCTTTCTTCGTGTTTTACATTATATTAATTTCTATATTAATATAGAACTTTGCCTGCAAGAAGGGATACAAATATAGCAGAAAATTATGAGTGAAATCTTGCTTTAATTAAAGCAACTTTTTTCATGCACAGTCAAAGCTTAATTTACAAAGCAAAATTTACATCCACTTCTGTAAGAAAGGTATTAAAAGTATCTGGGTTGACTGTATTGAAATCTTGTCTGTGTTTAAATTGTCAGCCTCATTTATTTTATTTTTTGGGGAAAAAAAGAAAAGCATGGCTCCACTAATTCCCTGGTTTTGGACTTCCAGGAGGGTCCCCATAGAAATGTTTTGAAGTAATTCTGCATTAATTATATAAACGATAACAAGTTCTCAGCCTATAGTACGTTCCTGTTGGTAATCTTGTAACAAAAATAAGTCCTGTAGCCAGTGGTAAAGGAATAGTTTCAGCACCATAGAAACAGTTTTAGTTTAGGTGAGCTAAACAAAATATTACTAGTTTAGCTTATTTTTAGGTGCATGCAATTTTATTACTCCCGGACAACTGTTAAAACTCTTTGAAAACAAGACAAAACCAGATATATTTTTCAACTGCTAAACCTTTGGTCTTTGTTTTCATTGTGATGGTAAAAATCCCATGATATCCCATGATATTGACTTTGCCTCTGGTCTTAAAAAAATCCTACCACATAAAACTATAACCTTGAGGCTGAAGTAGTTTTATACTAATAGATTAAGCACAATGCGTTTATAAGCACTAGTACAGCTTCTGCAATTAGCAGTTGCACAGTCCAAACTTTTCATAAATACTTCCATAAATTAGATTCTAATTCCCTATTTTATGTATAACTATTGCCAAGTTATACAGGAAACTCAATTTCCCTTTATTTGCATACCGCAGTTCAATTAATTTTCTTAAAATAATAAATAATGTTTAATTATTGAACAATAGTATCTTTATTATAACTTAGCTAAAATTTTACACTGTTGGTTTAAATCATTACCAATCAATCTGTTAGCTTATTATAATTTTCAATCTAACTGCAAATTGTCATAAATTATTTAAAAATAATTTAGTCATGGTTTGATTTAATAATAAAAATAATTTTATGATGCATTATGTTTCTAGATGCAGAACTATTTTCAGCTGATTGGGATCCTATAAGTATATCCTTTAATGTTTATTATCATGACTGATTGATGACAAGCCTTACATCATGCACAGTTCTACTCCTTTTAATAGTAGTCTTTAAAATTCTAAGAATGAAGAAAAGATTGTGACTGTTGACGAACTATAAAAAATATGTTATTCATAAAAAAAAATCAGGTGTAAATATTTGAATAAACACAGGATAAAATAATCTGGACAGCTTCAGCCAGATGGCTGCAAGCATGAGGACAGCATAGCTATTTTACTTTTCTCTGGAATAAGGGAATATTTACTGTGTCACATCTATTACAATAATTCACATCGATTAGCACAAGACACTTAAAAAATTCAGATACTGCTGTCCGTGGAATAATACCCTTAGGAATACTTTTTAGGGATTAATATACTCAAACTTTCTTGTTAGCATGTCACGGTGGGAGTGAAAGGTTCTGGATATATATAAAAAATATGTTTTATTGCAGGTTAATCACAGCAACGCTAATCAGGCTCTGGGAGTAACGGTTCAGGCTTCTGAGTGTTGTTGTGTAATGTCTCATGAGAGTAAAATGGGAAAGACAACTTGAAACTTAGGAACATCCATTTTGATAACTGCAGACCACTTGGAAAGAAACCAGAGAACAATATGAATATTCAAAGCTCAAGGAGAGGTGACCTATTACAGCTGTGTTACCTGGAGAAGACAGCATGGATGAGTAATGGTAATGGACTTCAAGTGTAGAAAAGTTGGCTGCAGACAGAAAGAAGATGAAGTGGTCTTCATAATTACCAAGCATAGTACAAGAGCTAATGAGATCATATTTCAATAAGGGGGAATTAATTTAAAGATTAAAAAACCTTTCCAGTTGCAGAAATAGGTAAGCAGTGGAACAAACTGCTGGGGCAGATTGTAGGATCCCCGTCACTGGAAGATGTTACAAACAGCGTAAGAAAACGTATGTTGTTATTTAGGTTACTGCAGGTAATCTTCCAGGGGAGAAGGGAGGGACCTGGTGTCATGCTGCCTGTTTTCCCTTGGCTCTCTGATGTAGTTCAGATATCTATCAAGAGGCCAGATGGCATTCAGAGCGTTATCGTCTAGCAGACTGCAGCAGGAACAGGAAAGCAGCATGTCCTGCGTGAAACATCAGTAGCAGTGTCCTCCACCCTTCCATCCTATGCACATTTTACCTTGAACAGGAAGATCGTAAAGAAGACTCTCGGATTGTTCAAATTCTTCAGGACTGTCTCAGAACACATCTCTGTGTTGTGAACCTCTTTAGATGGACTAGTTTCTGTCAACAGTTGATGGCTGAAGAGGTTACATGGTAAAGAGTCTACACAGCAGAAGAAGACAGAGTTCCTGTTTTTTTTCCCCTCTGCAATTGATACATATAATCTACTTGTCATTTTTCTCATACGAGTAAGACAAACCATCCCCCAGTCTAAAAAAAAAAATCCCTCATGTAAAACTGGTCCCTATGGGGTTTTAGCAAAGAGGGGAGGAGGGGGGAATATCCTGAGGATTTTTGTATTGAGTTGATGGTTTGGCTTTGTTAACTTTTACTCTAAATAATAATACATTTATTTTGGGTAACTTCATTTCTTTATTCAGATAATAAATATAACTTGACTGTAGGCACTGGGCACAAACCATTAAAAATAACAACCGCTGTAAGAAAAGAACTGATTTCTAAATATGGAGCCATATTCTCCATTAATCTGTGGTAAAATCTTGCAGCCTACATTCATAGATAATCTCCTCAGACCTGCTCTTTCATGGAAGGACTTGTGAGCCTGGTAAAGTGCCTTCAAAATCAGCTGTCTCAGTTACCCAAGCTACATGCAACAGATCTGGATGTGCTTTTTATGACTACTGAGTATCTCCAATGGCAGAAAATGTTGATTCCCTTGGCTAGCAATCTACTAAATGGCTGAGGGTTTTTTAACTGCCAGTTAAACAGTGACATTTGCTCTTCACTGGAAGTTGGGAAAAATATTCTGAGCCCTTTTGTTGTAACTTGATACAGATGAAGTTTTCAGTTCTATAGTTAGTGATAAGCATATGCCACCTTGCATGGGGATAAATTGATAACTAGGTCCTCTTTCACAGTACATTTCTGAATATTCACTGTCATTCTATTGGATAGAGAAATAATGTTATTATAAAACTCCACCGTAAAAGGTAGGAGTTTCTTTGGAAGGAAAATGACTGTAGTGGTGATCTGTGTGCAAGAGAGTAGGGTACTAATCGATACTATATCCGGCGTACTCCACGATCAATATACTGAAGTAAAAAAGAAGTAGGAAAAAGAAAAAGAGACCAAAAGGTCAGATTACAACCAAGCTTTATTATATTGGCTGCAGAGCAGAGAAATGAAGCAGCTACTGAAAAAGAAAAAAAAAAGCCTAGTTGCTTCTCTTTTCTTTTCAGGTAAAACATGACATCGTAGTTAATGTTTATAAATCGCACACAGTGTGATGCAAAGTGTACAAAAGTTTCTGAAGCCTGACCACTCCTGCATGCACAGGAGCACTGAAGCCTTTCAATATGCAGGAAACACTCTATAGGTCTGACATAAATGAGAGAAAGAGGCTCCTAGTGTCCTGTTCAGAGTCTTGGTTAAAACATACTTTTTGGTGAAAAGGCTTTGGTGATTTGTCAAAAAAAAGTGAAGCTTTCCATGGGAACATGCCAGTTTCCTTGAAACCTTCTCCATGGATCTGCACTTCTCAGTGGCAGCGTGAAGCCAGAGGAAAAGGAGCACGGCAGAGGAACAGGCAACCTTGCCCTGACAGATCTGGTATGAGATTTACATTTCCAGCCTGGATCACAGAGATAAGGGAATTAGATGTATGCCTTCCAGCTTCCTCCACCACTGAGCTATTTATCCACCTGGAAAGAAGATTTTTTTTTCTGCACTATTTTGTTTTGCTTTTAAAAATGTATGTTTGTCTTAGTTTTTGCCCCACTTAGAGAGTGATACAGGCTGAAGGTTTGCAAGTATTTGGATGCCTATGTGGATGCCTATTCAACATCATCCATATAACCAGGACTTTTTATCCTGGAATTGTGTTTCTGGGAAAAAATTATCACAGAATCGGGTCATGATAGCTGTCACTAAGACATACTTATTCAAATATGCATGCATGCAGGCACACACTCTTCAGCAAATTGAATCACTCTTCACAGTTTGAAAGAGATGAATATATTCTTCTTGGTTTTAAATTCTTTCCAGGATTTGTGGAGAAATGTATAAAACAAGGCCTTTGGGAGAAGGATAATTACAGAGTTCAAAGCTAAATAAATAGATGTTAACAACATCTTTTTATTCTCAGTCTCAGACTCTTTCTAGGGGCTGTATTTACAGACCCTAAAGTATCTCTCTTTTCTTTTGTGTGGATTGTTTTGCATTTACTGCCTGAAGCAATCAGTAGCTATTGGACACTACTTAACATTTCTTATGAATTCAGAAAACTGAAAAAAAAAAAAAAGCTCAAAGTTCGACTTTGTTTATCCTGGACTGCTTAGTCTGAAGAAATGCGTTGTTACAATACATGATCTGAACAAGACTTCAGAAATTATTAAAATGATATTTTTATGGGAAAACTCAGGTTACCTAAATTGAGGCTTAGGTACACAAATTCCGGTGATTCAGACAGCCTGTTCTCAAGAGGCAACACTTTTGAAGGCACCTGAAAAGAGAGAAAGAGCTAATGTATCGTTGTGGATCCCAAGTTCCATCTGTGACCAAGCAAAGCCGAGGAGTGTTTATTGCGACTTTGCCAGGTAGCTAATGACGGGAAAAATGTCTGAAAACAGGTAAATACTGTAGTCAAAAGGTAAGTGAGTGGCAAAACCCAAATGAGCACCCAACATTTTGAATCTCAGGTGGAAGGAAGTGACTATTGTGACACATTGAGTCAGACATGGCCTTGTGCCCGCGTATGTGGATCAATCTAGGATGCTCCTCAACCGATGTCCAGGCATGTTAATTTGCTTATACCCATATGCAGGTGAGAGAGAGCGTTAGGCCTTCAGGAGTTTTCAGAGACACCTAACTCCCTCCATTGACCATGCATGGGCCTCAAACTTGTATGATCTGATTTATACTTTGAGTGACAGGTACCCCATTTTTAATCAAGTTTAGAAGAAATTTGGGAGGCTTCAGAGAAATTTGAGTGTTACCCTTGCTTTTTATTAGATATCAATAACTGTGATTTTCATAAAAAGATGAGTGTTGCACCACCGTTCCCTTTCCCCCCACCATACTAGCATTATCTAAGTCTTTGGTGCATATAAGTTTTGAGCCACTTATTGGTATTAAGTCAATATGAACTTCAAGTCACCAGCTTTCTGAAGTCTTGGCTTGACTCAGCATAACACAGTTTTCCTTCAAGCAACTAAGTAAGTACAGTTTAAACAGTGCTTAAACGTCAATGATGAGATTGACGTAATGGTCTGATTGTGCCAAATAGCAATTTTTGACAGAGATTTGTGAGTCCTTCACTGTGACTTTGCTTCAGTAAAGAGGCAAGAGCTGGAAATTATAGTTACCTCAACACAGGGTAAAGAAAGCACCAGAGTCAGAAAAGCTTTTGTGTACCTAAAGCAGGATTCAGGTATCTAAGTGCAACATGCTGTTTCACCCGCAGCCTTACCTTGAAAAAAAAGACTATTTTAGAAATTTAGCTTTTTTACGAGACTCATTTCAATATATTCCTCTAAACATACCTAGAGCTGTGCAAAATTTTACGTGTACCACCAGTTACAGCTTAGTTTCCTGTAGCTCTCTCCTGTTTGATTTCTCCTGTGCATAACTAGATAACTACTTTCACATTTCAGCCTTAGCCACAGGGAGGAAGGAGAATCATAGTTTGGATTTCTCTTTTTTTAATTGGTTGCCCATTTTGAGGCAGTGTTTGTCACTGAGGCCTCCAGGCATCTCTCAGGTTTGACTAAAATTAGCCAGTAGGTTCAAAAATTACTATGGTTGGCTCTGAGCCTGACATAGCCTGACAGAGGAGAAGGCAAGTAGACAGACCACCACACCCGCAAATGGACGTGGCAGCCATACAGTCCTTGTCAGCAGCCAACTAGAGGAATGAGTTATAACGAAGGTGATTCAATCTGATATAATTGAATTAAACAGATTAATGACAGGTTCACAGTCCCTGTTCAGATAAATGAAAGTCATAGCTATGGTTACGGTCATGGTTTCTTTTTGCTGCTGTTTTTTTTGTTTTACTTTTTTTTTTGGCCTTGGAAATAAGCACTAAGGATTCATAATCATCCAGTTAAGTGTCCACTGCCATGAAATATTCTAATAATGTGCCTGTGGGGAAAAAAAAGCAAACCTATGAAAGAAATAAATTTGTATGATCATGTCATTTGTGTTCACATTAGTGTGTATGTAGATACTGCAGGAAGATTTCTAATGAAAAAGATGGCCATCTTCTTTCAAAATTAAACAAGTGCACCCTGGAAGTTGAATTACGGTAAAAGGACAGACCGGCATTTTAGGGTATGCATGTAATGAAAAAGTCCTTCAGCAAATAGGCTTACAGTATGTTATTGATAAACATACGAATATTGATAAATGTATGAACTATAATAACAGGTTACATCCTTTTCTTTCTATTCTATTATACTGTTAATGAAATGACAATAACCTTTTTGTGCAGTTCTAGTTCAATTAAATAATTATTTTTTTTCTGTTTCCTCCTTAACAAATATTTGAACAAGAAAACAACCAAAACCAATCCCAGCATTAATTTAGACCTTAGTTATCAAGATATCAAGACCTCAAAATGATCAAAGAATGATAATTCACATTTCAGTCATTCTCTGTAGTAATTGGGTGGAATTAACATCCTCGAAAATTAAGTTGTTAACCCATTTTTGCACATCGTACGTAAAAAAATGTGCAGTGAAAAGAGTGAAAAGGCTACAACGGCAAAAATGACAAGAAGTTTAGAAAATGTGACTGCATGAGAAAGCAGTGAAGGACTTGGACTTGCTTAGTCTAGGAAAGAGAAGAGAAATATGTAATAAGTATCTTATATAAAAAGCTGCACTCCCTGTCTATTGCAACAGAGTGATGAAGAAAGTTTAATTTGCCTCAGAGAAGATTCGGTCTGAACACTGTAAAAAGCTTTCTCATTACACAGGTAGTGAAACACTGCAGCAGAGCAAGGAGACTGTGCAATCCCTTCACTGGAAATTCTTACTACTAGGTGAACACTAGTCCGTCTATGTGAAGAAATGATCTAGCTGTATTCAATCCTGCTTCAACGCAGGTAACTGAGGTACATTATCTCCTGCAGTCCCCCCGAGGTCTTCATTTTTATACTTTTGTGTGTGATTCTTTATTCCCTATGACTTTTGCACTACATTCCCTTTGAACTTCAAAATATTATTCTACTCTTATTTCAGAAATAGTGTGTGTGAGAAGAGATTCTTTTCCTAGGAAAGTTTTAGCTCTACAGAAATCACTCTTCTTTACTCGATTCTCCGTTGTTTAATTTGACAGTTAAATTGCAATGTGAACAGAACAAAATTGTTGATCAGAAAATTAACTTTACAGTTGTCAAACTGTTCTTCTGTAGTTGCAGAATGAACAACAACAGACTTCCCCCCCCCCCCCAGATCACTGGAGATGTGAGAAAAATAGAGCAGTGCAGCAAGAAGAAAAAAATCTTTACAAGTATTCCCAATCTTTCCCTGCTCTACTGCTTCTCAAGGCCAGCTGAGTTTGAATAGTCTTACAGTATGCTCAAAAGTGAGGTTTGGGGAATATCCAACAATTAACATTTCTCACAGACCGTAAGAGAAAGTGGCAAAATGATCTCAAGAATGGTAGTAGACCCACGAGCCGTTGCTGAGAAGCAGGTGGCCTAACTTTTTTAGGATTTGGCTTGAAATTTGTTTGGCTTGGAGCCATTTAAGGAATTGAATCCCACCAGTTGCCTCAAGTGATGACATGTGAGCCTGATGCAGTTTCCTGTGCTCATTCTTGAGGCCAAACCTGAAATAGGAGTATTTTGGTGGCTGTATAAGAACAATAAAGGGTAAATGAGGTTAATGGACTAGGGTGAATTTAAATGAAAAATGTACTCTTTTGCAACAATTTTTACAATTTTAGAACATTGTGAAGAGGCTTTACTATGGAAGAAAAATAGATAAGCATGTGACCTGTAGAGTGTTTTTGTTATTATTATGTTAAAAGATCTTATATCACCCACGACTGTTTCTTAAGCTATTTTCCTTACTTTCCTATGCCCTTTTTATTTGAGTCCTGTGGTTAAAAACAGATTCTGCTGTCTTTTATGTGTGTGTAAATTTAAATTGCCACTGGAATCATTGTTTTAAAGCTTGATCTGCTAAATTTTGTAGGGAAATCAGTTAGCTTGTGGGGAGTTGCTGCTGCACCTACAAATGGACAAGACCTGTTACCTCTCCAAAAAAATTCAGCATCTCATAAAATTAGGTCTTTGTACTGGCACAAAATCTGACCTATTAAGGTTTGGGGTTTGTTTTGGGGTTTTTGAGACAAAAAATAGTGTGTGTATTTGACATATTATTAAAACCACAATTTAACTTTTATTCGTGCAGCTGGGACAGCTATGATAAGATGACCTTCAAGAAACTGATTTATCCTATAAGTAGCGAGTATATTTTATTTCTGTTAAACTGAAATTATATCACAGATTATTACTTGCTGTGAAGTATTTCCTGGTGAGTTACTAGCTGTGAGTTCTAGTCTCTGATTTTTATTTAGCAGAACCAGTGGTTACAAGATAAATATTTTCAGATGGTAAGATCAGCAGACTTCAGATTTAAGCTCTGCAAGAGAGAACATCTTTTTCTGTGTTTTATCCTTTTTATACTTAAATGAAATCTAGAAATGTGTTAATAAAACTTTTGGGAAGGTGCTAATACAACACAAATATGTAGCTAAAGCTGAAACAGGTGTAGACTTTCACTGCTTTTTGTTGTTTGGACTGCTAAACTGTGCACACACAACTTTGTTTACTCATTCCATTTTTAGACGGAATAAAGTATGTGATAGAAAACTTTTATCTAGCCTCCTACCTGAATAGAATCAACAATAGTAAGTCTGAGTTCCTGAATCCCTATTCTTAGTGGTCTGTTAGTTACACAAAATCCTCAAGGGTTTCGGACTTTGTATCTCATCTGAAAGGCTTGTGATTAAGAAATAACACACTTGGTCGTTAACTGTTACATGCTTGATATGGAAATTGTTGTGATCTTTGGTATTAAATGATGCCCTTTTTCACAGAAGCAATTTTCAGTATATAACAACAGTGCAAAAGGAACCAGAACAGAAGCATATTTGCACTTGCTTGTAACTTTCTAAATACAATATTTAAATAGTTGAATGCATTAATTATCCTCTGTTCAAGTGCCATCCATACTTAACAGCTGATGTTGTGAACGTTTCATGTTGTTACTTGATCACCAAGTATTTGGGTAATCATCTCATCAATCCTGTAATCAAAAACATAGAATTTAGTCTAACACACCTGACACATTTGACATACCTTTCTAGTCTGTGGAAGGAGATAGATTCAGTCTCCGTCTAGCACTGTAGAGGGATAGATACAAATCAGGTTTATAATTCTAGCATAGATATTTAATGTATGTTGGATGAAATAACCCTTGGAATTGTCTGTCTGTCCTAGATGATGACTTGAGAGAGAAGGAATAACTCCCTGTTTAGATAAATCTGACTTAGGTTGCTAAATGTTGTTTTATATGCTCTTTATAAGTCTTTTGCTTCCTTCACACATTCCTTAAATAACTTTTGTATGTAAACTCTTGGCAAAATATTGACTCTTTAAGATTTCAAGTTGATTACCCTCAATCTTAAAAGTTCATTTGCTCTCTCATTTCATCCCTGCCTTGAAATTCGACAGGTTTCTCCAAGGCCTTGCATAAGCAAACAGCTTCCACCTCCTTTTCTACAATGAAAGACATCTATTAGATAGAGAGAAAGACACAGCTATTAACTTGCCTTCCCTCTTTCCTTCAAACTCTCAGACAACTGGGAGTCAAACACTCTTCAGCAAATAATTTGGAACTATGTTATGCCTTCTCACGAAAGTCAAGCAGGGATAAGTAAAATGACATTCCAAATAAATTGAAAATGCCTTCATGTATAATCAAAAGGAGAGCTTTTAAGTGGTGAGATAAAGAAAGTGGAAGGTTGGTATGCAATTGAGAGGATTCTTGGAGATTAGATTCACTGCACATCAGAAATCTGCAATATTCTAACACTAGGTTTTTAGGCCTGTGCTGAATATGACATCTCCACGGATTCCTATTATTATTTCTAATCCCAGCTGATTTCACCTGCAAATCATATTTCAACACAATATGATCCGATCATATTTCACAGTTATATTGGTCTCACTTTGCCAATATGTCTATAAATGCACAAGTGTAAAGCAAATTAGACACTTAGACTAGAATGTTTCAGTTCACTTAGTCCAAATTTAATCCATTTAAAATACTTTCTATTACATCTAACAGGAGAAGTCCCTACTGCCTGAGTTCAGGTAATATTAATTGCACATTATGCAAAAGCAAATTATTTAAACTTGTCAACTCAGCAAAGATGTATTCCAAAGGACCTGCATAAGCCCTTGTAACACAAAATTCTACTCCAAATTGCATTTACTTCATAAGTTTCTCTGCTTCCTTCAGGAATGTTCAGCTTGTAATATTCCCTTTTCAGCTCTGTTTATTTTTGCTGGATAAGGGAATTTCAGTCATCAAGCTTATCAATGGACTGTTCAGTCATTGAATGAAACACTAAGCACCCCAGAAACTGTGCCTAAAAACATTCAAAGAGAAAAAAAAATAATGGATTGCACAGGGCGCATAGAAGGTTGACATTCCTTTGTCTTCATCTCACGTTATCCAAATGTTTACACTTTCCATGCTGCTTTAAGCCGTATCCCTTCTACCACCTCAAAAGTGCAGTTATGACTGGGAGAGATGCTCAATGACTATGGCTATACCAATACATTAAGTGATGCCAGGATCCAAGGCTGAACACTGGAGCTTTGTTAAATTGTTACGATGACTTGTTCTTGGTTTTAGTCAATCAAATTTTAGGTGTGGTTTTAAAGTCAGACTGGATGAGGGAACATTGCCAACAGCAGCCTACATGTAGCCACCCTCTTCTGGAAGCTAAGAGACCTTAACAACACATATGTAATCAGTGTTGTGTCAGATGACCTCAGTGCCTGAGAACCTGTCTTGGCACTATCTAGTTTACTAGTATAGATGTAGATAACACACACCAGTGGGAATAAGCAAGATTGATACAGATGTACTATATTGAACCATACAATATCGCAAGAGCTATGAGAGTCACTCTTCTGTGTGTGAGGGGTTTAATTCACATTAGATGTTTGAACGCCTGGGAAACCTTTTCTCACCACATAAATGACCAAATGGATGTGGAAACAGACACTGTCTATTATTCTGATCTTGATTATTATTAAACTGTAATATCAACCCTTTTTCACAATCCCTTTCCAAAGGATACTCTTGGTGGTGTCACTGCCCTGGCATAGGTCACACATGGCTGTAATAGCTCAGGGGCATCCCTGTCCCACTATGTGTCACCCATGGGCTGCTGTCCCTCAGGACTGTCCCTGCCCTGGTGTGGGTGACCCATGGCTGTAGTGTCTGAGGGATGTCCCTGCTCTTACTTGGACCCCCTTCTTCCAAGAGCACACCTCCAGCTATACCCCAAACAATGTCCCCATCCATATCTCTTCTCCAGTTTCTCCTGCCTTGTCTCCTCATGTGTTTCTTACCCTGGCAGCTACCACCCAGCAGAGGCACCACATGCCCCTCTCTTTCATTTAAGTTTTGGTGGGTGTTGGGTTGTTTTCATCCATTTCAGTGCTGTCTGGAACTGGCTGTGGCTGGCACAGGGCAGTTCAGGGCCTTGTTTCATACAGGGCACCCTGCAGCTCCTACTACCAAATGCAGCCAACTATGCCTGATACACATGAGGAAGCTTTTTCCTACTCTCATGCAGTTCTCAAAATTTCAGAAAATTTCAAAGGTGCTCCACACAGAAATAACCTCCCCATTAAAGCTGGGTTTTAAAGCACTACACTGTAAGTAAGGTTATAGTGTTATGTGTAAAGATTTTGCAGGTGACTGAAAGCCTCCTGCACACTCAAAGTGCAAAAATGAAACTGATTTGAGGAAATTAGTTCAAGTGTCTTCTAATGTAGAGGGCGGGCTAAGGTCTGCATTCCCAGTGAGACACACACACAGACACGATGATTTTCATAAGTTCATAGTCTTGTTTGACAGAAAATAAAATATAGGCACAGGAATGTACTCTGATATGTATTTGGTTCTATGGTATCCTAAAAATAGTTGCTGGCATAACAGGATTTCTATTATGAACAAAGAGTCATATCTTTAGTCAGTCCTTATTCATTTAGAAACTCTCAATTTCATTGAACAGGGTCTATATGCCAGTAATTCCTCTGACAAAAATGTTCCCTGGAATCTGGGAGATTATTCAGTGTCAATTTAAGGAAATTTACAGCAGGGATGACTGACTAAAGATAGGAGTCTCTGAGAGCATTAGGAGAAGGAAAAGGAAGAGTGTGAGAGAGTGTGGGTGGGAGAGCGAGCACTTTACTTTCTCATATGAGTAAAGCAAAGACACTTCTACCTGTCCTTAAATTTTGTGGTGAGTGGAGTCAAGGTCCCTGGTGTTGGGTTTGGACCTGCGTGCTTTCCTTCCTTTCTTCTTTTCTTTGTCCCGCTCACTCCCCTTTTGTTATGTGCAGACATCATATTTATTTGAAAAATTTACATTGATTCTTCCGTAGTCCTTTTAGACTTACATGTGTTAACAAAAAAGGACTCCTAAGTTAAAAAACTCTGGGGCAGTGCCAGCAGTGAATAACAGATTGCTGCTGAACCTGGGCTGAGTTGGGGCTGGTAGATGGCTGCTTCTGGTACCAAAAGGGAGTTTCCAGGGAGACATTACCTTGGAAAACCTACCCAGGGCAGGACCATCAAGAGCTACCAGATCTTCCTCTCTCTCTCCCTAGGTTGGGGGGTGCATTCCCATCCCATGCCTGTCGGAGGCACTGCAATCCCTGAGTTTAAGAGTGTCCGATTGATTCAGAAACATTTGAGATTGATTGCTGATCAAGCCCATTTACTCATCGTCATTGCTAAGAGCTCCTGCCCAACTCACCCTTAGGCGTGGTTGGGCCAACCTTACTGTTTAACCCTTACAGCTTTGGATCTGACCTTCTGCTTCAGCCAGCATGGCTGTGAGTTGGTGGATTGCCTGGGTACAAACTGGGAGCTCTCTGTTACAGTGTACAAAACCTTTATATAAATAAATACATGCTTTCTTCTTCTTTCCTCCCTGATCACCCTAAGGCAGAGCAAAAAATATCATTTAGCCTTGTATTTCTTGAAGAGGAGTTTTCTGGGGGGGTTTGATTNTGTTACTCCTAAGGAGAAGCAAAAAAAATTATTTTGCCCTGTTTTTTTTTAAGAGGGGTTTTTTGGGGGGGGTTTTTTTTTTTTCCCCCCCCCCCCCCGTCCTCCTGCTAGTTCTAAATTATTAGTTTAGAAAATCTCAATATCCTAAATCTGGCATGAAGGCTCTCATTGTTACACTGTAATACTTCTAGGTTTATGAATGCATCAGATGTTTCCTATGGTCCCTCATTTCAGTCCAGAGTGATGGAAATCCTCACAGAAGGTACACAAGAATGGTACGTACACAAGAAATGGCCAAAGACATGTGCTGTTCTCCATTTGCAGCATACTGACATTCAGTTTGTGCCTTAGGAAGATGACCTTCACTGTCCCCTTTTTGCTTAGGGAAGGCACTTAAATTTCAGATGTCTAAATTAGTTACTTTATAGTCTGAATAGTTATACAAGAATTTTTCAGTCAGAACCCGTGACATCTAAGTTGTCTATTAATTTCTTATTTTCTAAATATTTAGGAACGTCTTGGTGGTTATTTCTGTATGTGGGCCCTAAAGAAGCTTTGCTGGATATGCTTTGCACTTTCTTTTGTTTCTATGGGAATGTTCAAGGGTGAAAGTGAGGTTTTGTGGACTTTAAATTACTTCCAAGTTTAAGTATTACTGTTTTGAATCAAAATGAATGACTCTGCTTACTGTTGTGTCTGTATGTACTTAAAACAGCCAGTTGCAAAAGACAGTTGCTATTTCAGTCTCCAGGTTTTAAATATTTTATTCTACTTTCATTTCTGGCAAGTGAAGTGGAATCCCAAAGAATGACTGTTCCTTGGTCAAGAAAATTTCTTAGGTTTTCTTTTTCTTAGTTGTTTTTAAGAGCATAAAGTTTCTGCACTGTCCAGAAAGTAACAAAATTCAGATGCCCTGGATTTGGTTTCTACCTTTAATTTGGTACACTTTTGAGAGCATGTATTCTGACCCAAATAACATGGGTCATAGGATTTAACAAGTGAGAGAGGTATTAAATCCATTGCTAGTTCTTCTGGGCCTGCTACTTTTACGATTCTGTACTTATTTCAGTACAGAATGCCCGGCTTCAACACTGTGATTGAGCAGATCATTTAAAGACACATTTGCTCTTTCTTTAAAGATTTCAAAACTATTTTTTTTCAGGATGACACATACTGGATTTTTCTAAAAAAAATCTGTAACAACCCTAAGTCCCATTTAACAAAGCTAGGTAGTGAAGCAAAGAAGGACCTTTAAGTCTCTTTTTCTTCTTGATAACAATAAAAAACAGAATTAGAAATAAATTGTCAGCTGAGCAGAATACAGTTTTCCATTACCTGCATTTATATCTCCCTGGCCTTTCAACCTAAATTTAGCTTGTTTATTCCCAGGATAGATTATATGCACCTTACTTTAAATGAGGCCATTCAGATGAATGATATTACGTTTTAATATCACAATAGATTCAAAAAATAAATGCTTGTGAAAGAAAAGTCAATTCATCCTGACAAAGAGTGGTACTCTCTGTAGTACACCTCCTCTCATCAATCATAAGCAAACAAATGCTCATACGCATTCCTATGATTCTATCATGTCTGTGTTCCTAATTATTTATACAACCTGGATCTGGCTCTCCTTTGGATAGCTGAGATGTGGAAAGGATAACTCTCTGCCAGGAATTACACGTTGCTACCTCCTCTGACAGTCAGTGGGGATTCTATGACAAATTTTGAAACAGATATTTTACTGTTGGTTAAAGAAAAAAAAAGGCAGAAGCTATGAGATTTGAATCTGAACTTTGATTATATTCAGCTAATTACATGTGGTTTTGAGTTTTCAAAATCACACAGAGCTTATATTTTTTAAAGATATCTTAGCTATCTATTTTTGGCACTGCATTATCTAATTGATCTGGGGGACTAACTGTTTTGGCATACATTTTAATATGCAAAGATAATGAGTCCAGCTTCCCGTGATTCCAGGATCTGTGAAAACTATTGGACACCAAATGATTCCATCTACATATACCATTAAGGACTGTGAAGAGATGTGTCTGCAAGAACCCCACTTATCTGTGGCTGGCTCAGTTTGAAGTGCTGTAATTTGATGGATTTCTGCTATCTTGCTGTGGTAGAGAATTATTACCAACATAGACTAAGTTTCTAAACATCCCAGCAAATTAAAACTCACCCTATAATTATTGCCTTTGTTCCTCTATGTTGATTTCTATTTATGACCTGTTAAAAATGAATAATACTTTATTTGTATAGTTCATATCTATAAGAAAACTGGCAGTAAAATGATCATTTAAATACAATAAAGGCTTTATTTGGAAGGTTGTAAATATTCCTGCTTCTCTCTTACACAGGTAGGTGCATTCATGGGGACACTTTATCCTTTTACACATAAAGTTATCACAGATCAGCTAATGCTCTTCTGCCTGGACACTCTCCTGGTTTTGTTTGGGTCTTTTTGCAGTACCTGTTTCAATGCATTAAGATTTGTTTGTAAGATTTTTTTTCCTGTGATATCTTCTGATTTTAAGATCATAGAGAGATGTGAACCATATTCAAAACGATGTTTGGAGTCTCATTTCTTTTTCTCCCACTAAAATTCAATTTAGAACCATTTTCCATTGTACCATACTGTCACTTATACAGTCCGTTTAAAGTCAGTGTGAACACTGACTTTTCATATAGTATCTGTTGCTGATGCTTTCCTTTTGTAACATATCAAAAGGATCTTCTTTAGCAAACTCATTATCCTCAGGATTTTTTAATGTGCATACAGTTTGCGTCTACCATTACAAAGGCATTCAAGCCTAAAAAATGATTCCAAACTCAATGATATACAGCAGAAAAAATAACTTCTTTGATTGCCTAGATTGAAAACTCTGGAAAGTGCTCTTTATGGAGCATACTTTATTCTCTTGACTAATAAATTAATTAGGGTTTCATTATAAAATCATTCTTATGAATCATATTTATCTGTAACGTCACACTTGCTCTCTGAAAGGCTGTGAAAATTAGTGGATATGGCATGTAAATCCAACAAACGATAGTACTTATTTTATCATCAAACCATAGTTAATCATAGCTCACAATGAATACAATTTTAGCGCACTATCGCTTATTAGCTGTTCTTTTTCTGAGAGGTGAGAAATGTTAGCTTTTCAAAAATTCCTTTTTAATCCTACCTGTATTATTTCTGTGACTTCACATTAAGTCTGTTGCCTCCATTGCTCATGACTGTAAGGTACTATTAACAGACTGTTTTGATGATGATCCCTGAAATATAAATTGGGTTTTGGCCATGTCATAAGTGCAGGTGTTCACAACATCACGTTGCTATTACAATTAACAACTCTTCTGGCATATGTAAAAGAAAGGTTCTCAAACATCACAATAACGAGTAATGAATAATCTACGCTAGAGTGGCATGGGCATGCAGACTGAAATACATTTTAGACCCTAAAATAGATCTCTCCATTATTAGAATGAGTCACCTTGGTGAATCAAAGTGGAGAACTATATTGTTACAACTCTAGTGTTCTATTTTGTTCAGCAATAATTAAAAAGTTCTTTCTCTGTTCCTGTTAATTTCTGGCACTTTACATAAATCTGAAGCTCATTTAACAAAGACTAAAACCCCCATGACTCTTGATAATAGCCCCTTTATTCTATAGTTAATAGAAGAATGGCTCCTCCTCCAATTCTACTCTGAAACTCCCTGAAGCGCTGCTATAACGACATGCATTTTTCTTCTCAGATGATACATATAATATGAAGTGTCTGTGAAAAGCTCTTTTCTGGAAAGAAAGGTTCTGTTTTTGAGCGTATTGTGGTTTTACCCTGGAGGCTATTTGTAATATCTCATCTTTAAGAATATCTATAGTCTAGGGCTCTTTTCAGTGGTGCCCAGTGACAAGACCAGAGGCAATGGGCACAAACTGAAACACAAGAGGTGCCGTCTGAACGTCAGGAAACACTTTTTCACCGTGAGGGTGACCAAGAACTCGCACAAGTTGCCCAGGGAGGTGGTGGAGTCTCCAAGCTTGGAAATATTCAAAAGCTGTCTGGACATGGTCCTGGGCACCTGTCTCTAGGTGGCCCTGCTTGAGCAAGGGTTCAGGCAAGATGACATCCAGAGGTCCCTCTCAAACTCAACCATTCTGTGATTCATAGGAATTAACATGTCATGTAGTCTTCTAAGCAATAAAACATTTTAATAAGCAATAATTTAATCTTAACTCCTAATTATTTTCCCTTTTTTTTTTCAGTTACTTGCATTAATATTAATTATTCCTTACAAATTGAGGAAATTTGTAATTTGCTGAGTGTAATTCTTAGTTAAATTGGGATATGCCAGATAACTGGCTTACAACATATGATATTGTCCCTCTCAGATTTCGGTGTTCAAGGATGAATGCCATCTTATTTATTTATAATATATACATATTTATTTACAATAAAAAAATAATAGCTTACCTCCTCTAAAACCATTTAGACTGTACAATACTTGAGATTATCAAGACCACAGTAGTGATTAATATTTTAAAACTAAGAAGTACTGTTTCTGCTATTATCTTCATTTTCTGTCATTTTCACTCCTTTCTCACTTGTTTTCTAGAGTCACAATCCTGGACCAGGAAAGATCTGAGACAGATAGTATCTCTATATTATCGCAATACTTCATAATACAGAGTCATAATATTTATATTGTTTGGAAATTACCACCACAATTAGGAATTAATAACGTAATAATTAATATTTATTTTATATAGTGACCTTATTTGTATTTTATTTAGAAGAGATCTGTCTGATTATTTCAACTTTGCAAAACTAAGTTTCTCCTGGCTTTGTTTTTAAAAACCGTGTATGTAGCAGTGTTCTGTGCTTTCTCAACTGCTTCAGGTGCAAGCATTTTTATCCATAATGCTCCCGATGCTCAGGTGTGTCATAGTAGTGATCATTATACTCTGGGGAAGAAATTTAAATAGTTTTCTGCTACCTTTCTAGCCTGTGACCTGATTGTTGCAGCAGCTTTCCAGCTGTTTAAATTTCTGCCTACAAAAGTACCTGTGTCTCTGTCCAGTTTCCAGAATGCACTTATTCTCCATCACGACCCTGAGCACTGCGGCAGAGCCACGAATTGGTATGAATGTTAGGGCAAATCCCCAGAGATGTTTGGACCAGCAATCAGCATTACACAAAGACTGGAAAGGATCTGAGGTTCTGGCCCATGGCTTGGAAATTTACTTTCTTTGAACAACAGATTGGGATGGTCCTCTCAATATTGGGGACCTTTACCTTTAAAAACTCATGCCACAAAATTGGCTTGCATGGCCTCAGGCAGAAAAAAAGCCACATTCTTTGTGAATTAGTTTTAGACTATTAGCATACTCTGGTAGTATCTAGGTAATCACTGTGAGGTAATGAAAAGTTTCTGTCCTAGGGGAGCTTAAAAAAAATCTCATTCCAATAGAACAGAGCAATAGTGTGGATTGATGTATTTAGTTAAACTGTAAGTAGTCTGAGAGTCACTCAATATTTCTAAACAGTGAAAGAAAATACCAAGAAGCTGATTACAAAGTGACATTTATAGGTAGGAAAGTGAATTTTCATCCTATAGGACTGGTAAAGTTAGATCCAAATAAACAGTTTAATAGGTTTTATAATGAGATTATTACCAGGGGATAATTTTGCTGTCATACTCCATGATTGGTTTGTTATGATTTTTGTTTTGCTTTTTTCTGGGGAGGGTGGGATAGTTGATTTTTTGTTTGTTTAAATATTGGTTGGGTTTGTTTTGTGGTGTTTTGTTTTTGTTTTTTTTTTTTTTTCCCCTGAAGAGAAAGTAGTTTAACACACAATTTGCTGAGCATGGACATCTTGATCCAGAGAATAATAAGTGAGGGTAGCTCAAACCTTCTGCATGTCAGGTAGTTCAGATCTGAAAGATTAAGAGAATGACAGCATTGCTGAAAAGTTTATTTTTCCTTCATTAAGTGAATGCATTGCACTGTGTATTGGAGTTTACATCCCTTTGGAAGAGAGAAGAATTCACTGAGTGAGAATAATGTTTAGCAAGATACTACTTGGTGGTACTAAATGTGTTTTACTGCTGGACTATCGTAGATTTAATGGGCCTTTCTATCTGTTGGCAGGAGATATTAATGCCATAATGATAACGAGATCTACTAATTCATATCTTTTTGTGGGAGAGATTGAACTTACGATTTCGGGTTTGTTTTTTATTTTTTTAATTTTCTGCATCCAAGTTATACTTACAAGAAATTTAAACACCTGAGACTGAACAATTAAACTCTATGGTACTTATGGACTATAGTAGACTTGGATAAAATTGCTATTTCCTAGAAATTTTCATTATTACAAAGGTTAGAGATTACAATTTCTTAAGTATCTACTAATTACACCCAAAGATATGGTAGGGGGGAAAATAGATTTCATTTACAGTTAATGACTAATTACTTGCTTTACCCACTTTGACAGTTTGAGAGACTTGTAGGTATAGGATAAGATTTCTTTTCTGTTTCGTTGTCTGCTTAGACCACTTCATACAGCCCTTTCTGAGTGAATTCATCAAATACAGTGCATAAAGTACATAGCAGATGGATTAACTATGCAAGCTTTAATAATAATTGAAATTAAATGAATAGCATTATGTCATTTAGATTAGATTTAGTCTGTATGAAATATTTCCCACGGATGAGGACTGCCAACTTGAGAGTATTATATATGCAGCGTAAATTAAAAATTGGCAGTAAAGGTTTATTGACAAAATAAATTTCAATTAGCAAGTACTAAATATCTGCCCCTAACTAGAAAAGGGTAAGGCTGTTAGAGACGAATTTTGAGAAGGTTTATATGAGGCTGTTATATTTATTGTGCATCATTTATCTTGTTTACAAGGCAGTTCGTACAAAGGTAGCTAAGAGAAAAGCTTGGTCACATGACAGTCTATCTGAAATGAACATACTGAATTATTACAGAAATGATACAGTTTCCATATTTTTCTGATTCCCTTCTCTTTTGCATTCCTCACCAGGGCTCATTTTCTTCTAGTGAATATCCCTTGAGTTACAGAATAGTCATTACTTCATGAGAAAAATATCTGATTATTATTTTTCTACTTCTTACAAAGTTGAGATGCTGTGAAAATGTGGTTTTAATAAGGCATATGTGACTTTTTAACTTTTCTATCTCACTAATTCTTCCCAAGCATATTTTTTGTTGAAGACAGGTTTTCCAGTCCAAGTCTATTCACCAAAAAGGAGAGAGTCCCATCTACAGCTGCAGCTCTCTAATATAGACCCCCAAAACTTACAGGCAGCCATCATATTTGCTCTGATTACTAAACCAGGAAGAACACTTCTTTTGAGATGGTAAGTAAAGGAAGCAGAAGAAGGTTCCAGAGGGCCTTCAGAATAAATGAAAACAAGCAAACAAGCACCTAGGTTTTGGTTTGGTTTGGTTTGGTTTGGTTTGGTTTTTTTTAACTTACTAAGAAGATGAGGAGAAAAAGGCTCGGGCTTAGCACACAGCACTGAGTTCAAGAGAATCAAACAAGTAGTTCCAAGGAAAATGGAGGGCTCAGCCTCAGTTCTCAGTTCATCTCTGGCAAGCTTTAGTACCACAAGTGCATGGTGCCTTTGGGAGACTTTTTTTGGAGGTAAACTTTCAGACTCCTAGAGTTAAGAGATGTGTCTCCCTGACTTAACTGGTCAACATGTTTTGCACTGCACTAACAAATACTAGTCCCTATAGGGCACAGAACTCACTTATTCAGAAAGTGCTGATTGCTACCAAGACCACTGTTCTGGCAACAATGCCTTTCTTGCATCCTTTTGTCAGTTACCTATCAGTATGTTTAGCAGACTGACAGCATCTCAGTAGATCCAGGACTTGGACTTTTCCTTAAAATTGAACAAAACTAATACTTCCCCCTGAAAAATCAGCAAAACTATTTTGAATGTCTGACTAATTTACACTTTAATACAATATTCAAGAAACTATCTTGCTCATAAAAAGAAGACTAACTCCTTTACTTCTTCAGTTCATCTTCTCCAACTCTATCTCTGTAGCAATACTTTGTCTGTGGGTGAAAGGATAATTCATGAGCCATCCTGTTTAGACATTGTTGTCATAATGATTTCACCAACTGTGCTGCCAAATATTTAAAATCTGTGTAAAGTGAAAACATAAAACCTTCATTAAGTATCACTTCTCTTATCTAGGAATATTCCATGTCAAATTCAGTTTTACAATGATCTGTACATGGAATTGACATACCCCATTCTAATACTGTATGTAGCCATTTATCTGACTCCAAAAAGACATGTTTGAAAGCATTTAATATGATACAAGTGGTAAATATGACAAAGCAGTGAACTTTCCAAGGCCAGTAAATTGTTAGGAATAGCATTTTAAAGAACTCTGGCCAGGAGAAGTATCATTTGTTACTTCCTGGAGTTAATGATCTCATGTGGCAGATAAACTAGGTTATAATCTGTTCTTATGACTCAAGAGAAATATCTAAGAAAATACAAATAAATCATGACCACTGTCAGGTCATTTGCCAGAGCATTCCTTGAGAGCTTAGTTTAAAACAACCTCAAGGCACTTTCTAATACACTGCAAAGGTCTATCCCTTTCTGAGGACACAATTCTAGTTCTTGTCTTTATGACACTGTTTTGATCTTTAAATATTGTTGGGTAACATTAATGCCCTGACTCCTCTTAAAAGGAATTGCATGCTCTATTAAAAGAATTCTTAAAGTAACTGGCAGATTTCAGGTGGTCACTTGCTAAGTAACTTCATTCGACTACTTAACTACACGTTAAAAACTTCACTTGTACATACTTTGTGGTTAATCTGCATCCGTGAGCTTCTTAATGCTTTTAGAAGCATGTGACAGAGAAATAATAGTTACTTGGAACAGCTTTGGGGATGTAATCCTCAGTTCTGACACCTTTCCCAACCATAAGCAATTCCTCCCAACAAACAGACCCTATTTATAAATAACCAGATTATACTATGCTAATAGTATAAAAGCATAGACAATTATAGAGAGACATAGATATAAAGCATAGATGATTACAGATTTATGGCTAATGTGTCAAAAACGCTTGTAAAGCCAAGACACCAGGTTGGTTGATTACTGACTTTGATGGGAGTAGGAGTGTGCCAGGCACTCATTCCTTACAGACAAATATGGATTAATCCATGCTATTCTATAGCTCTTTAAAAAAAAGAGATTTCCTTCCTTGGCTACAGTTTGCAATTCCTTCTTTTTACTTTTATTTCTCTCTTTTCTAAACAGTGGAAAAATGGGAGCATATAGCTCCAATCATGACTGCCTTTCCACAATTTTTTTATTATTCTTTCATTATCAAATTTCACATTCCCTTAGTTTAAGTTACTGTCTTTCACTGTCTGTACTGTTCTGTCTTCTCCATAGCCAATATTTTCAAGCAAATTGAAAACTGATGCACATCAGTCACCTGTTTAGAGATAATACCTACATTATTTTAAATCATGGCTCCATTCTCACTTCTTAATATCTGCTTCTAGTTGCTTTGTTCTCTTTTGCACTTTTTAGTGAACAACATTTACTATTTGGTTTTATTTATTTTATAAGGGCTGAATTAAGTTGAGGTTTTGGTACATATTTTATTTTATTCTAATTTTTTTTTTTTTTCTTTAAAAAAAAAAAAAAAAGCTTTTTCCTGTTGAATCCCCAGTTCTTTAACTTCTTGGTTTTCCGTTTATTAGCTGCATTATTTCTGGAATACTGGACAGACAGTTTGAGGTCCTTTTATGCAGTGTTTCCCCCTATAATTTTAGAAGTTCCACAGCTGCTTAAAAGCAGTTCCAACCTTTCACTATGTTCTTGTCTTTTGTTTTTCAGTTACACTGAATTTAATAAATAGTTCCAAGACATCCCTCTTGAAACAGAGTGCCTTAATTACAGACTATTTAATTTAAATTTGTGATTACTGCTTCCTAGGTTATTTTTTCTAACCAGCTCTTCTGAAATTTCTTTACTTGTAACCAAAGCCAAGTCTAAGATACCATTAACTCCTAGAACGTTAGGATGCAATTTATCTTAATTGTGTCAGACATCCGAAATATCTACTTTATAATGTGATGAATGGTGTTCCAGAAATGACCATTACTCAACATTGGCTGTCAAGGGAGTATAGAATAACTTGCCCAGATGTTGGTGATTTATCGTGTCATTTAACTAAATGAGTCCTTTGTTTAGTTCTTATCCCATCATAGAATGGTTTAGGTTGGAATGGACCCTAAAGATCATCTAGTTCCAAGACCCCTGCCATGGGCAGGGACACCTCCCACTAAACGAGGTTGCTCAAAGCCACATCCAACCTGGCCTTGAATACTTCCAGGGATGTACACACACAACTTCTCTGGGCAGCCTGTTCCATTGTCTCGCCACCCTCACAGTGAAAAATTTCTTCCTAATATCTAATCTAAATCTACCCTCTTTCAGTTTAAAGCCATTGTCCCTTGTCCTATCACTACATGCCCTTGTAAAAAGTCCTTCTCCAGATTTTTTGTAGGTCCCATTTAAGTACTGGAGGTTCTCCCTGGGGCCTTTTCTTCTCCAGGCTGCACAACCCCAACTCTCTCAGCCTGTCTTCATAGGAGAGGTGCTCCAGCCCTCTGATGATCTTCGTGGCCCTCCTCTGGACTCGCTCCAACAGGTCCATGTCCTTCTTATGTTGGGGGCCCCAGAGCTGGCTGCAATACTCCAGGCGGGGTCTCATGAGAGCGAAATACAGGGGCAGAATCACCTCCCTCATCCTGCTCGCCACGCTTCTTTTGATGCAGCCCAGGATATGACTGGCCTTCTCGACTGCAAGCCTACGCTGCCGGGTCATGTTATCCAGTACATATTGCTATCACCAGAAAGAATTCACCAATAGGTTCTCCTTTGTATTTTGCCTGTACAGCCTCATTTAATACGGGATCTCACAGCATCCTTCCTCACAAAGCACATAAGAAGGAATCCACTGTATAGCAATAGATTTTCAAGTGTGATATGAATGCAAGCTTTCTTCCTAGGAGCCTTACTACGCAGCACATCCTACTGAATGTGTCTAAGAGCCAACAAAGCCCACGCTTATTGCTGAGAGCAATAGGTGTCCAAAGAGGCTTCTACGGCAAAGGGATTAGGACCTTGTCAGACTGTGTGCACAACAGAGATTGTTGATGTCTGTGGAGAGTGACAGTGGGCAGTGTCACAGAGAATGTTTGATTTACATCATAAATGTGTCATGAGCAGTTTTGTTCATAGAACTGCAGGGCTTTCTGTCTGTTCTTTATGCAGGGTTCTTCAACAGTCATTTTCTGTCCAAAGACACCCCTTTCTCCCTGTTCCCTTGAGAACTGCTTCAAATCCCGCTCTGTCTGCTTTCCCAAGATTTGCAAAGACAAATTAAGTTTGATTGAAGAGATAAGATGCTGTTACAGAAAAATAACAAATAGTTTATACTTCAGGTTGTGTAGGGCTAAGTATGCTTTGGGTCAGAAAGGTAGAAGCATTGTGAAAAACATGCCTGTGTTCTACATTCAACAAAAATGCCTGAATAACTGCATGAAGACAAACAGTGCCTGGTGTCTGCATCTGGAGCTGTAAAAGCTCTGGAGGAAAAAATCTGTCATAGCCATGTTGAGGTAGATGTTTTGAGGGGATAAATGCATAGAAGTTTCCAAGCATTCCTGTCATCTTGTGAGACAAGGTTCTGTTTAGCCTATTTTTTGTATGCTTCACTCGTAGACATCTATGGGCAACTTTATACTGCAGGACAAAGTTCCCAGGTTGCTGTTAAATGAGCCTGAAATAGGAAGTCATTAGCTTGGGTGCAGAACTGTTATTTTTAATTCAGTTGTTTTTCAGACCCAAGCCACTGCCCATACAGTGCTTATCATTCTGTCTTAAGCAGATCTTCTCTCATGATCCCTTGCACAGTATACACACATCTGGTCTCACCCATACACTCTATAGGGAAACCGGGATCCAAGACATAGGGTATCTGTGACTAGATGACTTTCTTTTTTATTTCCTTGGTTGCTGAATTCATTCCAAAGATAAATTCAAAGGAGAGGGGAGGAGGGATTGGAAATGGAGGAGTAGTAGGAAGTACTTCTTGTGGAGTCATGGATACGAGTAGGTTTTCTGGATGAGGACATGTAAGCACTCAGCAAATGCAAAATTGAGATGAAGACTTTGTACCCTGAAAAGGTGGGGAAGGATGATTATGACTAAGAAGGGCTCGGATGGAGAGGGAAGAGAGACAAAAAAGAAAGGTCTCCACATCCAGGCTTCCACAGAAAGACCTTATTGAGACCTTCTTGCCCTATTCCTTTTCAAATGTACTCACCCAGTCAAGCATCTTAGTCTGCAGACTGCCCCACTCCTTCTTCTTATGCATTTAATGCCACTAAATATTGAACAAATAAAGCCCTTCTTAAAAGCCCTTTCAATCGCCCTCATACATCCTCCACATCCTGGCATCCCACTTACCCTTTGTAGCTCAGTGCCATTGACCTTGCAGTCTTTTCACTCCCTTGACCCCAAATCACAATTGCTACACCTGTAAAATTCAGCTGCTTTTTTTGAGGAATCTCTAAGTTAGGCATAATGGCAAGACACCTGTGAAGTGTTTGCATCTGAGTCACAACTAAAATATTCTACAAATAAATAACAACTCCTCAGTCTCCCAAACAACTCCCCCCCACCTTTTTTTCCAGATGAAAAGATTGAGATAAAAATATTTCAAAGAAGATATCCTTTGTCTGTGTATAGAAACTGTATACCTCAAGAAGCTTTAAAAAAAAAGAGGAATTTTTTAACATCCAGGAAGTAACTAGAGGGACTCATTGTTCTGGCTTTAAATGAGAGATTTATATTGATCTCTGGTTTTCTTAGCTCTGTTACAATGGATGAAGACTCTATTTCCAAGCTGATTGTTTGCTATTAGAAATCTTACACTTAGAAAAATCAACTTAGTTTAAAATTCAAAGTAGGTTTTAAGTAAGGTCTTTTAAATAAGTGTTAAAAACGGGTGTTTTCAAATTAATAAAAAATCAATTAAATTATACAGAAATTTGAATTTTCCATTTTGGCAACACTGAATCTGAGGGCAAAAGTTGAAAGACTTGTTCCTACACAGTGCACTGTACTCTACTCCAAAAATTATGTACAAAACTAACCACATTAGCTTAATTATAGATCGTTTTTCTTTCTCATCTTCATTTTTCATTCATGGTGACTATGTAAGAAAAAATTTTGCAGGGCTGTTAACTGAACATATATTCAGGTGAAAATAAAGATTATAGTATCCTGTCATAGAATGGAGAAGTCATTTTCACAAGAATGTTGTATAGAAGCTACAATGAAATATTTTTATTCAAATTAATTTCCAACTTCTATTTCAGGAAGCCTTACTAAAGTATATATTTTTCAATGTATTAGAAACAGAGTATATTTTTCATTATTTACCATCCTCTTGTATGTTTCTTTCTTGAAATAATTAATATACAAAGTGAAAAGGAAAGATTACATCCAATTTTAAATGTAATTTTACATTCCATAAGCATAGTTAACTATGCATATGCCTTATCAATTAGTCTGAAAGCAAGAACCCTTAACTGGTTGACATGTTTGATCGTGAAGCATGTTGTTTGCGTATTAAACATTACAGATTATCAGGATATTCTGTTATTTTGCTTTGATTTTGTTAAATATATAGAAAATTTGCTTGTTTTCAGGATTTTTTTTTTTTTCTGGAGTAATCGTGGCTTAAGTTTTTGCTCTCTCCGCTGCTGTACCTTCTTTGTCCAACTGCTGAGTGCCTCCGTGTATCATCACATCACTTCTGTCAATATAGTTGGCTTCAGGGTCATGGGGAAATCAGTTCAGAGAAAGACTGTAACTTGCCTAAAGGTTCATTCAGCAGGGAAATCCACAACGAATCCTTCTGGCAGAACTAGGAGGTGACATGGGATGGAAGACTACACACAGTGGCCATGCCATTAGAGAAATGTCTATGAATGTATGAGACATGTCTACCCATAGTTCAGGTCTTAGGCCTTGCTTCTGAACACTGGTGTGTAATGCTATTTGAATATCCTGGCTGGCATTTCTGAAGGACATCAGGTCACAGGCCAAATTTCATATCTACCAGTTCCAGGCACCCTGGACACCATAGGAGGTCTCAAATAGTAAGAGATACCAAAGAGTGGGCAGAGAATCTAAGACCTACGGTGAGAACACAAAGCTTTAGGATTAAGATTCAGTTTAAGATTACAAAATTTAAATGTACATCTGCAGCTTTGGTCTCCACATACATGGTAGCTCTCTAAGTTCCAATTTAGCCAATGGAGGGCTAGTTTAACACAATTAGTAGCCCTGGAGACCAATGCAGTTCACCCTAAGGTAGGCTCCTGGAGTTCACTTCAGTTGCCTAAGCATAATTATCCAATGGATATAGGTGTCTTAAGGTATCTCTTCTGGCTGAAGTCAGCTGAATCACTCTGTGCATGTCCTGACTTTCTTTCCATTAACTGCCCTAAAGTTTATACACTTAGTACCCATGTAGATACATACATAAAGATACGTCAATTCAGAATTTTTGATCTCAGCCTTATTGTAGACATATTTAAGTACTGGACTGCACATAATATGTTTATTTATGGAGTGAAGCCAACTCAAGAAATTCTCCAACTCCACACCACAATTCTTGGCCTCGCCCATTATGCTGAGACAACAGTTTATGAGTCTGTAGTAGAAGCAGATGACAGCAATAGCCTGGATTAAAAATGGTCCTTTTTGTTTCAGAGGGCTACTTTTTATCTAGATTGTTTCGGTCTTCTGGTTCACCATTGCAGCCAGACAAACGGCTGTGTTAGCACAACTGAAGAGGTGGTAAATCACATCAGTGGTACAGAAATGATAAGACAGGGAAGTGAAGGGGGTTGAAATTTCTCAAAGTTGTTTTGTCGCTGGAGTCAGAATAACTATTCTTTCAGAAAGTGGAGGCTTTGTGTAAAGAAAGTGTTCCCACTTTAGTAAGCACATCCCAGGATACTTAGAAAAATGAAATCCTTGAAGAGAAAAGTAAGTGCTGATGAAATGTTAACAATAGATTTCGTTCAGATTTCACTTGTGCAGAACAGTTTTCTAGTACAATTGTATGCTGCAGATCTTACGTTGATATGACAGTTGGTATTCAGAGACCTACACATGCTCAAAGGCTGATAGTACTCTCTTAGGGAGGGGGGTAGGAAAGGAATCTTTTAGATGAGATCACAAATGACTAAGTCAGTTTGATAGTCTGAAGCTGCTCTTGAAAGAAGGAGTTACCACTTAAGTCTTCCTTTACCCCAGTCTCCATTTCCTTCTACTTATTATGTGGCTCATTTGAGCTCAAAGTGGAAATTTTTGGTGGGCTTTTTTTTTGTTTTGTTTTGTTTTGTTTTTTATTCCTCTTGGGTTTAATAAGTGAATTTACATCACAGAAGGTGCTGAGAAACATCGGAGTAGTCTGAAGAATTACACCATGTGGATCACAGAGAGAGAGGACAACGGAAAAATAAACCCTATCTTTTGTTGGTAGGGGACTGTGAATTTTATTTACCACACCCACAGTGCTTGTGCAAGGCAGAGGCTGAGAACATGCAACCAAGGCAAGCAGAAAGGTAGAAGTGCATATGCATAACCTGAAGTTCCTTGATCATTTCAGGCCAATGTAATTGCAGGTCACTGCTGATGGGATGGTACTTTTCTTGCTCTTAACTGCAGCTGCACATTCACACCTTTTATACTGGTACTACATGGAGTACAGCTAAACTGCAACTGAGAAAGAAATTCACCTGGAAAAGTATAATGTATTTTCTTAAAATATAGGCCAGTTCACCGAACAGACTCATCACATAGCTGTATAAGCATAATGCTGACACTTGGGCAGTGGTAATGGTATCTACTTGGAGGCAGAACACATCAGACTGGATTGGTGATTATCTTTCAGGAACACCAAGTTCCCAAGTGGGAAGAATTATTTGAGTTGCAAGTCTACCCTCATCATCTTGGCTTTTTGCCTGTCTGACAACATTTTGAGTCTGCTTCTCTACTCACTTTACTCACTTCATAACACTTTCTGTCAGCCATGATTTCCTTATTTGGCCACTCAAAGCATGAGGCCCTATGGATTGGATTTGGGAGTCCTGGTAGATAATAAATTGTCAATGAGCCCGCAATGTGCCCTTGTCACCAAAAAGGCCAATGGAATCCTGGGCTGCATAGGGAAGAGTGTGTCCAGTAGGTCGAGGGAGGTCATTCTCCCCTTCTACTCGGCACTGGTGAGGCCACAACTGAATATATGACCTGAATACATGCAGTAAAAATAGAATCACAGAATGGTTTGGGTTGGAAGGAACCTTAAAGATCACCTAGTTCCAAACACCCTGACACGGGCAGGGACACCTCCCACTAGACCAGGTTACTCAAAGCCCAATCCAACCTGGCCTTGGACACCACCAGGGATGGGGCAGCCACAACTTCTTTCAGTTTAAAACCATTACCCCTCATCCTATTGCTACACTCCCTGATAAGGAGTTCCTCCCCATCTTTCCTGTAGATCTCCTTGAAGTACTGGAAGGCTGCTATAAGGTGTCCTTGGTCCCTTCTCTTCTCCATGCTGAACAACCCCAACTCTCTCAGCCTGTCTTCATAGCAGAGGTCCTCCAGCACTCTGATGATCTTTGTGGCCCTCCTCTGGACTCACTCCAACAGGTCCTTCTTGTGTTGGGGTCTCCAGGGCATGTTCATCCACGTAAGCCTCCTGGCATTTTTGCCTGACTTCCTCTTCATTGGAATGCATCACTCCTGAGCTTGAAGGAGGCGATCCTTGAGTAGTAACCAACTTCCTTGGGCCTCTCTTCCCTGCTGGGATTTATTGCATGGTACTCTGCCAAGAGGCCAAAGTCTGCTCCCCTAAAGTCTAGGGTAGTGAGCTTTTTGTGCACCCTCCTTGCTGCCCTAAGGATCTTGAACTCCACCATCTCATGGTCACTGGAGCCAAGGCTGGCCTTGAGGTTCACATTCCCACCAGCCCCTCCTTGTTGGTGAGAACAAGGTCCAGCATAGCACATGCCCTCGTTGGCTCCTCTGTCACTTGGAGAAGGAAGTTATCATCAACACATTCCAAGAACTTCTTGGATTGCTTATGCCCTGCTGTGTTGTTCCTCCAGCAGATATTGAGGGGGTTGAAGTCCCATGTGAAGATCAGAGCTTGTGAATGTGAGGCTGCTCCTATATGTCCATAGAGGGCCTCATCCACTTGGTCGTCCTGGTCAGGTGGCCTGAAATAGTATTCTTTTGTTTTGAAATTGTTACTTAGGAAATATTCTGAAAAAAAAAAAAAAAGCAGATAAAACTAATACTGTCATCTGATTACAGTTATGTAGGAAGAACCCATAGATTTGCGTCAACATTAATAGCTTTGAGGGCAAAAAATACCCTCTGGGTAAAAGATATAAAAACGTCTTCTAGAGAGATGAAATGGGAAGGTTGCTAAGAGATGAATAAGCTACATGACTCTGCTATTCATTGAAATCCTGCCTTCACTGCTACAACAAAAAGGCTTCTTTTGCCACATTAATCTCTCAACTACAATATTCTTTATTTAAATTATGAACTAATGGCCTGCATAATTTCATTCATTAAAAAAGCCCATTTTCTGTTACAGATTATGATACTGAAGAGGAACAGTTGTCGAGGCTCCAACACTGTAGACTTGGTTTGAATTTCAGAGTTCTGAAGAATGATGAAGCTGAGGGGGATGACTTTGACTTGTGTAACTAATTGTCTTTACCACAGTGCCCTGACTTCTCAGTCAGAAAAACAAGGGGTAACAAGCCAAAAATTTAGAAGTATCTTTTATTCCGTGCCTACTTTATTTAAAAAAAACCCCACTGTTCAAAATGAGAAGGCATTATAGCCCATAATAGAAACTTACTTAACTAGGAAAAAGATAATTAAACATGTTATTTTAATGCTCAGTATTCTAAGTGAACTATCTATTTTTAATCAAGATCTGTGTGCATTAAGTTAATGGTAAACTTACCACAGTTCATGTATTAAAAGGCTATTGAAGAAGGATAAACCTCCCTGCTTGACCACTGATTTCTTCATCTTATTATGAAGATTAAAAAATATTATTTTTATCAAATCTGTTACTTTGAATATATAGCACCAAAACAGTTCCAGATTTTAGACTACTTAGAAAAATGCATTTCCTATGTAAATAGGTAGTATAGAAATAGCCATTTTATTTGACTAC
The DNA here is from genome assembly GCA_008711295.1 of Anarhynchus alexandrinus. Lineage (NCBI taxonomy): Eukaryota > Metazoa > Chordata > Aves > Charadriiformes > Charadriidae > Anarhynchus > Anarhynchus alexandrinus. The sequence goes on along the minus strand of VUYV01000079.1, from coordinate 1,080,419 downwards.
AGTCATTTCTGTACTTGGAATTCATAGAGCTATGCAGACTCTCTCTAGTGTCCAGTCTACCCATTCATTGAATATATAGCACCAAAACAGTTCCAGATTTTAGACTACTTAGAAAAATGCATTTCCTATGTAAATAGGTAGTATAGAAATAGCCATTTTATTTGACTACAGTCATTTCTGTACTTGGTCATGAATTCATAGAGCTATGCAGACTCTCTCTAGTGTCCAGTCTACCCATTCATAGCTTATTTTAATCACTGCTGCTGACAAACAGGAGGTAAAACTTAGACCAGTACATTTCTCTATAATCTAAAGTCCTCTTTGCTAAATCTTATATGCTGGACTATGTAACGGGTGTAAACATATTAAAAGACATGGGCATGTTCCCCAAATGTGGTAGCTGGAGAATAAGGCTTCAATTTCGGTCAAAGTGTTGCATTGCCTAAGTGTGGTACAGTTTTCTATCATCTCCCTGACACCAGCTGTCATATGGCCTTGGAGTGGGAGAGAGGTCATATTGTGGCTTAAAATGTGGCCTAAACTAAGGAGATGGGGAAGCACTGAACCTTATGTTCAAAACATGACTTGCAAGATATCTAGACCACTTAAAGGCAGGGTGAAACTGCATCAAAAATAATATAGTTGCATTAAAACTAGTGGCTAAAATAAAACTAATCCACTTATCCTGGTGAATCTGAATAATATCAGTGTCCCAGACAAATGTTTGGGGTATCTCCATGATATAGTTTCAATTGCATCACTTTTAATTAAGACTGGCACATGGGTGTTCAGATTCTGCTTAGTTGTTTGCCACTCTACTGATGCTGTAGCTGTGTTCCTGCAGAATGACCACGCATGTGCTGAACAACGCATTACGGCAGAGGTTGCCCTTTGACAGAGGTTGTCCTTTCTAATCATCGTTATTGACACTTTCTACAAGCCTACTGGCTTCACGACACTCTCCTGCCTTTGGCAAACTGTAGTGAATGGTTGAACTGGATGATTTGATTTCACAGGTGACTGTGTAAATACTGTATATTGCACCCCGTGGGGAGGAAGGCTGCTGGTTTGCTTGTCTTGGCTGCTGTGATCAGGGCCAGGGAAAGCCATATGGAGGGAGCAGGGAACTGTGCCTGCCTGACAAGTAACTGGACATGCCAAGGTGGGAAATATGGGCAAGAAATAGAAGATGCACAGGAAACAGTGAAACACTGCTAGAAACTGGCAGGCACATTGCTGGGGAAAAGGGCTGGCATCTAGAAACAGAGCTACAGAATGCCTTAGAGTTGACTAAAATACAGAGAATTCATAGGAAACTAGTGAGAGTTTCTTGGAGTTTATATAAACCCAGAAAGGCACTGAATTCTGCCTGAAAGGCAGGCATGTGGAGGATACTTCCCTTGAAAAGGCACAGGTGGAAGGTGTAAGTTCTTTGTTAATCCTTTCTTTAGGATTACCCCACAGTCAAACCTCATAGTCCTGTTTTCTCAACTTGAAGGGTTCTGCTCTTCCAGTGTGTGAGTTGTGCTGTAACAAAATATTGTGCCTGATGATGCAGACATATGGTATCTTGCTGAGATACAGAGCCTCATGGTGTGATCACTTTAAAGAATAAATAGGGATGTTCTCCCAGCTCTGTCTGGTTTGGGGTCTCGGTATTCGTTACTATTCCCAAATTTCTCGTGTGATTTGTAGAGTATGTATGAAGATATTTGATTCCTTTAAAGAAGGACTTTGAGTAGGAAAGCTTTCTTCTGACTAAAGCAGCAACCTCAATCAGAAGAATACATGTAGCTAGCTTCTTTCTATTTGGGCAATCCCTGGTCGTTACGCTCCTGATTTGCTTTGCTCCTGATCCTTAATTTTTATATTTCCTTGAAATTTCGAAGAGGGAGCTTGTTCACATTACTGCTCCCCCCTGCCTCCCCTGGCCATTTTTATAAGAATCAAATGAATTTTAGTAAGTCTTTCAGTAGCTCTAAAGATTCCAGCTGAACTATGATTGTGCTTCTGTCCCTTTTACTGTTGCTATTCATGGTTATGTGGAAGCTTCAGTTTCTACTTCACTTTCTGGATCCTAGTGCGACGTTTTACTGGAAAACGTATTTCTTTCTAGTGATTTCACTTTCACACAGAAAGTTCTAATTCCATATCGCCTTGTCTGAAATAATTCCTCACAAATATTACCTTTTTTCCCTAAAAATATGTTATTTTGTATATTTTACTTCACCGGATAAGCAACTCGCATAGTATCTGCACCATTCTGAGCCAAAAAAAGGTCAGTAAGGATGTTAACTGTACCTCTATACATAAGTGTTATTAATAGTCTTAAATTTATATCTTAACTTTGGTATTTATCAGATTTTTTTTTTTAAAAAGTGTATATGCATCAGATCAGTCCTAATTTCTGTTATTGATTTACTTAACCCAAAAGGCCTGTTTCTCACCTTTCATTTGTGTAAATTTTCAACCAGTGATAGAACATATTTTAGTATATTGCTCTCCAGCATGTTCTGAATCTGTTTCTTATTACATAGGGTTTCTTAACAATCTTTTTATTATCTTAAAGGCATTTCACATCAGTCTATTTAGCTTCAAGTTTTCTGCGTTTGCATAGGTTTGGTTGAACTGTTGACCTTTCTCAAACACCACAGTGGGTTCGATATGTGGTGATCATACAATTATATTCCCTATAGCATGTTGGTCACCTAATACCAAGATAATGTGAACAATAATAATGTATTAAAAAGCAATCTTTGTTGGTATATGGAAATGTATTCCTACTGGTGACCACGACTTTCACATATAATAGGCATAAGTGTAATTTTTAGTTTTCTCATTTTTATGGTCCTTTTTGACCAGTATAGTACCTTTTGAAAGTTCTCCTACATTTTTTCTGTATCAATATGTCTATTAAGTCTTCTCTGAAGCATCATTACCTTTGGTCCCACTATCCTCCAACTCCTAAGTGGTATACCATCAGTTACAGACACTTCTGTTTCAGCTCTGTGGGTGACACAGACATGGTTACATGCCAATTTATTCCCAAGCTGCCGCCAAGCAATAGATGTTAATGACTTTTTTCGATGTTTCACCTGTGTGAAACTGTACCTCTTAAAAACAAAGTGGAACATAGTTTCGGGTTCACTCTTCTTACGTGATGTTTAAAGAGACAATCTACAATCCACACTGTTCTTTTAGCACAATTGCAATCATCCTTGAGCTGTGTTTCCCTCTACTGTGTCTTGAATGAACTCTACACAATTTTCCTCCCTCCTCACATTCGGTACTATAGATGACAGGGATATGCTGGTGAATAATTTGCTCTCTGGTGTCTGAATGACAAGTTATAGGAAGTATTACTGCACTTTAATAAAATGAGAGGATTATAGTGTCCTGGTTTGAGGTAAAACAGGAGCAATTTTGTTCAGTAACTTTGCTTCTTAGCTGGGCCTCTTCTAACTACTGAAATGAACAGCATATTGTGCAGACAATGTTCACTCTCTCAGAGTGATCAGGCCTATGTTAATAGCTGATGCCCAGGCATGGTATGCAGAGATGCTCTTGCCTATACTTATTGCTATAACACCCAAGGCCAGCTGACTTTGTTACTTGCCCTGTCGGAGGGTCCCACCTGCGGGGAGTAGCAGACAGGACAAGTGACCCAAAACTGACCAACAGGGTATTCCATCCCATCTGCCTCATGCTCAGTATAAAAGCTGAGGGATCGAAGGGTCAGCTCTCTCTTACTTCAATGGCTGATATCCGAGGAGGACTCTGTGTGTTCATCTGCCTTTGATCCTGATCCGGAATCCAGATCCAGAATCCAGATCCCGTCCATCTCTGAGTCCAGTCTGGGACTTCCCCAGTGCCAGCTGATGACGTGATTGTCATCCTGTGAGCTTGATATGGTTTTGTATATATTGTATATGTTTCCTTTTTATTTTATTATTAATATTTCATTAAAGTAGTTTAGTTCCTTCCAGACTCATAAGTCTCTTTTTCTCTCCTCTGCCTCTCTCTTTGAAGAGGGGTGGGTGTCCCATCTGCGGTGCCCACATCCCCAGTGGCCAATTCAGCCTAAACCATGACATATAGTCAAAAGAGTGAAATGGCCAAGCTGCTTAGCTCTTAAAGTCCTACTTCTTTGTGTAGACATATATCATTTTTGTAGTCTTGTTCTTTAATTTTTTCTTGTGTTCAGGAAATTTTGCTAGTTCGAACAAACCACTGTCTTCCAAAGTCTGCATTTGGTTTACTGTTAGTTCTCTTACCTTTTTTTGACCGTTCCTAGGCACACAGACAAACCTCTTAGGTTTCTTGCTCACAGTGAGGGAAATCCCGCTCTCTGATCTTGCAGGATCACATACAGAAGGGAGGTCATAGCTCAGCACTGCGAGTGAATGAAATGCAGCCCTGCGTGTGGGGGAAACCATGTGATATATCAGTTGTCTGAAGTTCACTCTCTTTATGCAAGACTTGACAAATGTCTGGAGCTGTGCTTTGCAGCATTTTGATGCTCCAGCAAGAAAATCAACAGCGGCTGTCATTTTTGGGGATGGAAACTTGGTCATTTGCAATTAGTTACAGGCTCCTAAGGCTATGACAGAGCTGACTGGGAGAGTCCAGCATTATGTTTGCTGCTTACATGCTTTAGTGTCCAGAAGCCATGGCAATTAAAGTGTTTTATTTCTTAGAGGTTCTATAAGTAATTTTGTACTGTTCCTTTTTATTGCCTTGTTTGTGGTATTAATGAAATTGCTAATGCAGACTTACCGTCTTAAGAGTCTTATGCTAAGTACTAACATAAACACAAATTTACCTGAGCGATACGGTGTAATTATTTTCTTTGGTTATCTACAGGCTAATGTGTAAAGTAAATGGTAAACTATTACTTCCTGTTTTGATGAAAAACATTTTAATTATTAAAAAATTTTGAAATTAGGAGCTGCATGTCATATTTTTAATCACTCCACTGTTGCAACTTGCTCACCTTACAAATGGACATGTGAGCAGGATGCTGTGTAACAGTATGTTCTACAGGGACTTCGTGAAATGCAGGCTGAATCTGGCTGTTTCTGCAAAGTATTAGCACATTGAAAGCAGCATCAGCAAATACAGATTTTTTTCTGTTCTATTATTATTTATCAGTTTTCTATTTTACAATCACTATTACTGTAGTAGCTATTTAAGAGCTAGGTCTATTTAACAGATTTTTTCCCTTTCTTTGCTTCTGACAATTTACCCTTCTTCTGTCACCATTTGAGTGATATAACAGAAACTTAAAAAAGGAGGTAGTAGAACACTCTAAAAGCTGTCAGATTTTAGATTGTCAAATCTCTTTTGGCAGCTCATTCCACAGCTGAGTAAACTTGAGTATGAACACTTTATCTTTCCTATTTTGCTTGTGATTAAAAAGGTGCTTAAGCTTTATGCATAACTTTGAACCATGTCAGTAATCCAATTGAATTTTGGGGACAGCGGACATGCCTCAGGTTTTATATCTTTAAATTCCCTCTCTGAATTGGAGTTTTGGTTCAATGTTTGGGCATCTGTCATATCCCCCCAAAAAGAAGTTCTCTTACTGTATGATAAGAGGATGGGAGTGTGGTTGCTGAGATACCTGGATTTTCCAAACACAAATGGTTGAAAACCCGACTGAAGTTTTCAGATGGTAATAGAAGAAGATTAAAGGGAGCAATGTTGTTATGGTTCGTAGTGATGAGAAGGGTGGTAACGTGCTCCACACTTGCTAAAGACTTTTCTTGAGCTCTGTCATTAGCTTCAGGCACAACATGCTGCACAAAATCATTGCTGAGTGACAGCAGTTTTAACAGTATGACCTGACTTCTGCTTTTATTGACAGAGAATGAAATGTCTGTGTGCCCCAGCTACGCCGTACGGGAAGATGAGCCAGGAGACAAGAGCCATGGCGAGGCAGGCAGGGCAGGAACCTCACGGTCACAGTGAGGGCACAGTGTCACAGTACCTGAACAAGAAAAGCAGAGTGGATTTGGTCAGAGTAACCAGGGTCATCCAAGAGTCCAGATCATTAGGTGCATCCACAGTGACAAGGCACGTCCAGGATCAAGCCACAAAGTAGGAAGTCAAGGCAGCAGGTTGTGGTCCAGTCCCGAACAGTAAAGTACACAACCAGCATGACCATGACAGCAGGACCAAAGGCAAGGGCTTCAGCTTATGTGCAGCTCCTGCCAAAAGGGACAGTCCCTTGCTTGTCAGAGCATTTTCTCACACAGCTCTTTCTACAGAGCTCTCTGATTCAAGGCTGTATGGCTGCACCATTGAGGCTGACCCTGAGCCCAGGCAGTCAAACCCTTGGGTGCTCAGCGCCCTGGCACAGGGAACTATAATGGAAAAGTTACTTAATGAGTATTCCAGTTAGATCTCTGTTTGGTCTTCCTGGTATTTGGATAGTGTAATTTTAGTCTTGTTTGAATTCATATAGATAGTCTGTAAGCTTTTATTTCCAGAATGAGATTCAGCTTGCCTGTTAAGACAGTCAATAGTCACTTTGACAGGGCAATCTATACCCACTGAAATAGGTAGGCTTTTTGTCCAGTTGATAGTTAGACATATGCTTTCCAAAGGTGATTTAGAAAGCTAGCATGCTGTACAGAAATACTGCTATAGCCAGCCATTACCTTTGGATGCAGGAACCTGTCAAAGATCTGGCTTGACTCTGAATAACATTGTAAATTAAGTGCTGTCAGCTTTCAGGCTGAGACAGTTGGGGTTGTTCAGCCTGGAGAAGAGAAGGCTCCAGGGACACCTTATTGCGGCCTTCCAGTACCTGAAGGGGGCCTACAGGAGAGCTGGGGAAGGACTTTTTACTAGGGCATGTAGTGATAGGATGAGGGGGAATGGCTTCAAACTGGAAGAGGGCAGGTTTAGATTAAACATTAGGAAGAAGTTTTTCACTATGAAGGTGGTAAGGTACTGGAACAGGTTGCCCAGAGAAGCTGTGGATGCCTCATCCCTGGAGGTGTTCAAGGCCAGGCTGGATGGGGCTTTGAGCAACCTGGTCCAGTGGGAGGTGCCTCTGGCTATGGCAGGAGGGTTGGAACTCGATGATCTTCAAGGTCCCTTCCAACCTAAAGCATTCTGTGATTCTATGATTCACTCAGGAGCCAAAACGTAAAGGTCTCCTGTGGGAATAGATATCAAATTAGTTTGATGCTTTTTTCTATTACAGCAGGTGCTGATGGTGTTATTTACCTTTTTGGACCTAGCCTCGTTGTCGGAGAGCTAGCCTAGGGGAACAGAGTTGCAGGCTGTCCTCACCTCGGAAATGCAACCAGGGAGACACTGATCCCTGAGCTTTTATTTCTCTGGACCGTGTTAGAACTATAGGATCTTTTACCATAGCGCCTTTTACTATTGCTCTTCCTATTGAGTCTGCACTACCTTGCAACAAAGCGTGCGAGTCATGAAGGTGGTGGAGAACAAATAAAAAGAGCATGATTCTAGCCTAGAGCTCAGGGCACTTGGCTGAGAGCCTCGATCCTAGCTTTACAGTCACTGTTCCCTTGCAGTGGATTTACATGGAACAGTTATCGAACAAAACAAAACATACATCAGAAAAGAGTTCTAGAGGGATGACCCAAAATCACAGGAGCCCTATGCCAGTAATCAGTGGCATCAGCGATGATGGTTGAGCAAAAGAGCCTTTCTTGAAGTGAATAAAACTGCAGCTTGAACCCTCCCTTCTCCTCCTTCCTCGAACTCATAGCCATTCTCTTCCTTTCACCTCAGTATATCAGCATAAGGAGGTTTTAGTTGAAAGTGGTTCTTACCACTTACCACAAGCCTTCAGGAGCCCTTGGAGATAAAGAACAACAAGTACTTGCTATTTGAAGGGAAAAGAAAAGCAGCCAAAGGGGAAAGGAAGTCAATACATTCAACAACATGAACAAAACTCACTCAGGTTTTTGTTGAATGCTTTCATCATCACAATTCTATCAATTGTCCATCTTGATAAAAACAAGATTTGTTACACATAGAAGAGTCCTCACCTATCTAAAATCTCATTCCCAGATCACTCAGTGTTTGTCTGCATTGCTAAAGGCATCCATTCCTGTCCTCAGAAACTATCCCTAGATAGTTTTTTTGTATCCTCAGATACAAAGTGTCTTGCACTCACATTGCTCAGAACCAGCCTCTTCTAGGCAGAAAAGCCATGCCTCAGCATAGAAGATAGACGACTATGGTTGCTATTTTGGGCTTCATGTGGCAGTGGTTCTCAGGAAAAAAAAAAACAAACAAACAAACAAAAAACAGAAGAAAAAAAAAGAAAAATAGGAAAAGGTTTCTGCAGTTCAGAGGAGTGAAATAACGTGAGACTGTGTCACAGTTCTTCAAAATAGTACTTTTATGCCACTTGATGTTGAGTTACCTGGAGAGGTGTGACAAGTTTTTTGGGGTAAAGGCTGTTGTGTGTTGTGTTGATGACAACGTAGAATTAGAATGTGCATATCTTCTGCTCTTGTCAATGTCACCTTTAGGCAGTGGTGCATGGAGTGAGCTATCTCCAGTATTCTGGTTTCATCTGAGAGCAAATTAATGTATTAGTAGTGCGAATATTCCAGGATACAAGGGAGAATGGGGGATTTAAATAATTTGATGATATAGATGTACCCTGTCTAGGTACAGCCAGCTAGGTCATTGACATGCTATTAGTTCTGTCAGCTATTGTCTTCGTTACTATTCACAAAGTCACTTCTGTGACATCACTAGAAAGTGGAGTTTGAACCATGGTTTCAGCCTGTTCTAGGGTCACAAAATTATTTCAAAGGAGACAGAAGCTTGAGGTGGGAAACCCAGAGCAAATCCAAAACCATGATGAAGCTCCTACTTCTTAGGAAAACAATTCCTAGGCTTTGGGAAAAGTCTCCCTGTGTTTTCTCAATTTCTGTTATATCTCTACTCCACACCCACAGAATATCTTCTAGCACTTAACCCTGGGTCTATTTTGCATACTTGATATTATCCATGAATGTCATTATATTAACAATTATGATACATGGAAGATCAAGGAACAAGATTCCATGTGGAACTTTGGACGTACAATTATTAAAGTTGGACCTGGTGAGAACTGAGTTTTTCTTATTATTTCTAATAGATACTGAACTGGGAATGGGCAGTGCAACTCTTTCAGCTTTGAGCTTGCATCATACGCTGGTTGAAATACACTGACTTCAGATACTGAAAAAATAAAAATTTAATAGTATCCTTCTGGAAGATTTATATTTATAATTATTAAACATGAACAATATATTTAAATTACATGTTTCTTTTCTCTGAAAACTAGTAAAACATTGAAATAATAATGTCATTTCAAATTACTGTCTTGAGTAAATAAATAACCTGAAGGTTTAAACTGGATTTTGTATCTTCTTTTCTTTTTTGTCTGTAATTCATGTCTTCTATTATTTCTATTTATGTCTCTTAAGGCTTTTTAAGATGCCTTTTCAAATAGTAAACCTTTCTGAGTACAGAACACTAAAATCCTTGTAGTGTCAGTGTTACATATTCTCAGAGCTAGTCATCTGGAAGCTCTGTACCTCACAATGTGTTGTGCTTTTAAGGTTCATAGATTTGTTGTTTCTTTTTGCTTCTCAGGGTTAATTTTGCATGACAGGAAGTGCTGGGATAAGTGGCCAAAATGCAGCTTCACATGGCAAGAAAAGGGTTTCTGCAAACCTTTATGAATCGTTTTGCCACATTACCTCTGTTTTCCCTCTGTTGAACCTACCTCTAATTTAGTCACAGATGTTATGTTATCTTTCTGCTTTTCACAAATTATAACAAAAAACAAGGAGCTAAACGGTTGAGTTATACTACTGCCAGTAGCGCTGTGACATTACTGCTGCAGCAGGAGGTAGTGATTACGAAGGGATCCTGATGCTTCTCAGTGCTTTCAACACAGACGGACTACAATTATATTTTATTACGGAAAGGGGTAGCTTAAATATTGTGGTTCATTGTCATGTTTCGTATCAACTTTAGTAAACAATGGGGCTATGTGTTCTTTAACTGACCTAAGCATCAGAAAGGCTTTGCTAGGATTAAACTAAATGTTTTGGAATAAGAAAGACACAGAACTCACACTGAATTTTAGGAGTTAGATCTCTACTTCTTCTTCTTTTTTTTTTTTTTTAAATGAAGATAAAAAATGTGATTTTTTCAAAATTTGTTTTTAATATTAAGATTTTCACTTCTGGGATATAAGAATGATCCTAAACAAGTGAATCTGGAAAATTAAACCTTTATTCCAAAAATACAGCACAAGCATTCAGATTGCAGCTGCAGAGCTGCAGTTGATGTTGCAATTGTTTCTCAGAGGTACAGACTTATAACCCCAAAGGGGTTCAGTGAGGCAGTCCCAGGTATTCGCTCTTGGTTATGATTATTATTCAGACCTCTTTCTATGAAGTATTAGATCCATCTCCCATTTTACCTTTGCTACAGGTTCTCTGTGTTAAGGTCACAGATATATTGTAACTGTTAATGAAATATATCTAAATGATTATCTAGGTCTATGAAATCCTCGACTTCAGCATAGCAAGACTATAAAAAAAACAGATGCAAAACTATTCTGAAAAGACAAGAAAACAGAAAGCAATTAAGATCCAGTTTTACTTCCACAAGTTTATGAACTTTCCATGTAAACATCAGCTTTAAGTTTCAAGCAGAACAAGGTAGCATTTTCATAGTCCTTAGAAATGGGAAGGTATCTCACTCAAGGAAAACATATTCGTAATTGCAGACTGTTGAAAGGCACTTCAATTCCCTAACAACTGGTGGAAGTTAACTAAACATTAAAAAAATGTATTTCAGCTCTTTTTAATTGAATTCAGCTTTGGTTTTGTTATATCTGAACTGGATTACTCGGCTTGATTTGCATGGAGTTTCTTGTGTTCCTTTTGTATATGTGTAGGAAAAATCAGAGGGTTCCAGTGAGGGGAATAATTTTTTTTCTCTGGGAAAGCTGAAAGCAGATTGTTTGATAATGCTAAGAAATATTAAAGTGGCATTTGGTGCATTAAAAAATATGTATTCTTATAATCATAGAATCATAGAATGGTTAGAGTTGGAAGGGACCTTAAAGATCATTTGCCAGTGTTGAAAATAGTATCCCTGACAAATCTTGTTTTAAGTGTGTCAGTAATCACTAGTTACTGATATTCTAGAAGCAGCACAAAAAAAAAAGTTAATATTAAGTGTGCTTCCCAAACTTTTTTTTGTATTACTTTAAATTCTCTTTTGTAAGTCACTGAAGATTCAAAGGCACATAAACTGATTATAGACTCATAGAATTTTTAGAATTGGAAGGGACCTTAAAGATTATCTATTTCCAGCCCCCCTGCCATGAGCAGGGACACCTGGTTACTCAAAGCCCCATCCAGCCTGGCCTTGAACACTTCAAGGGATGGGGCATCCACAACTTCCCTGGGCAGCCTGTTCCAGTGTCTCACCACCCTCACAGTAAAGAATTTCTTCCTCATATCTAATCTAAATATACCCTCTTCCAGTTTAAAACTGTTACCCCTTGCTACAATCCCTGATCAAAGGTCCCTCCTCATCTTTCCTGTAGGCCCCCTTTAGGTACTGGAAGGCTGCTATAAGGTCTTCCCGGAGCCTTCTCTTCTCCAGGCTGAACAACCCCAGCTCTCTCAGCCTGTCTTCATAGGAGAGGTGCTCCAGCCCTCTGATCATCTTCTTGGCCCTCCTCCGGACTCGCTCCAACAGGTCCATGTCCTCCTTATGTTGGGGGCCCCAGAGCTGGATGCAGTACTCCAGGTGGGGTCTCACCAGAGCAGAGTAGAGAAGACAAATCACCTCCCTCGTCCTGCTGGTCACACTTCTTTTGATGCAGCCCAGGATATGATTGGCTTTCTGGACTGTGAGTGCACATTGCTGGCTCATGTTGAACTTCTCATCAACCAACACCCCCAAGTCCTTCTTGGCAGGGCTGTTCTCAATCCATTGTCCACCCAGGATGTATTTGTGCTGCACCCAGGTGCAGGACCTTGCACGTGGCCTTGTTGAACTCTATGAGGTTTGCACGGGCCCACCTTTCAACCCTGTCCCTCTGGATGGCAGCCCTTCCCTCCAGCATGTCAACAGCTTTGTCCAGCTTGGTGTCTTTGGCAAACTTGCTGAGGGTGCCCTGAATCGCACTGTCCATGTTGCTGACAAATGAAAGGCTATTGTACATAGTTTGCTAAAGATTTGCATTGCTTCTGTTGTCAGTGTACTCTTGTAAAACAAAATTTGGAATCTGCCATATGTATAGGAAGGGTGTGATCCTAGGTAGGTGCAGCAGTGAGGAGCTATGGCTTTTAAATGTGCCAAAGGTTTTTTGCTTGCTGTTGAAGTTCCTATCATGGACAAGTACTACGACCAGCTTGTGATCACTTTAATGTCTCTAAAGTCACACTTTGGAACTCTTTGTCCAGACCCTGTGCTCCCCATCCCACCATGTCTTTGTGTGGAACCGATCAGTATTTTTGTATGTAAAGCAGAAGATTAATCTAAACAAATATGAACAACAAAAACATTAAATTCAAATATTCATCTGATTTTCAATCAGAATTTTAAATTTTAGTAAATGAATTATGAATGAATGTACTGCTTTCCACTGACTGTAAAAGGAATTTAGACAATGAGTTCAAATTTAGACTTCTGTACAGGGAACAATGAAATTTAATTGAAACGAATGTAAACAAAAGTGGCACTACCTGATTTTAAAACTTGGTGGTTTTTTTTTTTCAGATGAACAGTTAACTCAAAAGAAGAGAAACAATGATTCCATCATGGGGAACAGTTCATATTTATTCCACAGTATATTTTATCTTGAATTTTGACTCAGAAATGGCAACAATACTTATAGATACTTTGTTCCCACAGCACATCAGAAAGCAGCACACCGTACTTTGCACTCCAGAGTTACTGATATTCACAGTGAAAGGATGAAGATTATGAGCCTATAGCAATGGGACAGTGAATATGTGGGTAGATAGACTCTTTTTCATCTCTTCTGTTACAAGTGTACCCTATGAAATTTGCAGCTTTCATATAAATTAAATACTAGAACAGGTAAAACAATCAAAAGACTTCTTTATTATTGACTAGGAAAGAAACATTTCATACATCAATGACAATCTCAGAACTTGTACTACTCATTGCATGCAAACCATTGTATTCCCAAACTTGTATTCCCAAATTGAAAGGTGATCTGTTAATTAGTATCAGCTGAGCTGGGTAACTGCTTCTCATTTAATTGAGCTAAGGGATGTTGTTTCCTAATAAGAAGGTTGATTCCAGGTGCTCTAAATAAAACTGAGTAGTGGTTGTGGTCTGGAACAAACATTTTGTGTTATGGTAGCTGAGATGAGTCTTAAACAGAAAGGTTATGATTCAGAAGTGCCTCATCCATGCAATTCTGGATCTGAAGTGACAATGTTATGTGATTCATCTAGAGAAGCACTGCTATCTTTTCATGGTTTTTGTCATATGAAGTGAACTTGAGAACAAGGTATACTAGTTATCCTTGGATTATTCTGGGCTATCCTGGGCTATCCTGATCAGACAGCAGCAATTTAGCTCTCAGTTTAAACTTTTTATCACAGGAAAGGAAAGTAGCACATTCCATTGGGGCTACTGTAATTATTTCTACGTCTTCTTTCCGCACCTTCCATTGTGTTATCTGTGACCACCATGTCCATACCCTTTCTGTCATTCTTAAGTGGCTAAGATATTGACATGCTAATCCGACCATCAGAAAAGTTCACAATTCCTTTGTTCACGAGAGAATGGTGCTTTGATGCTATAATGTTAAGTGGATATGATCAGATCTTCTTTGTGAATAGACTGCAGGTTTCTTTAGCTTTTTTTTAAATACCAATCTCCCTGTTAAGCCACAGGACATGGAGAATCATGGGGCTAGTTTCAGGATCTACGTGACTCCTCCATTCAAGATAAAAAATACTGCCAATGATTATTTTCTTATGAGGGAAACTATGGTAATTAAAAGTTTCGTAAGCTGTGACAACTTTCATGCAGTTGACCAAATATTTCAAACTTCCCTAATTCAAACAAGACAGTTATTTCAGAAAATTACTCCAGGGATAATTTCTAATGATGTTCTCTTCTTCACTTAAGGGTACAAAATTTATCTTTATACTCAGTGGCTTGGACCTACATGAAAAAAAAAAAGAAAAAGAAAAAGAAAGAAGATTTAGTTATTTAAGACTTGGCATAATGGTGGATATAGCTGGCTTAAAAACTTTGTTCTGTTTTATAGCCTGACTGTGTGGACTTGCGCTACTCATTTAAGCTCAGATCATCAAATAAAGGTATTTAGCTGTATAAACTCTGGTGCCTAAATACTATATGAAGTTTCATTTTTAATGTCTTTTACCTTATTTACTTGTCTCTCAAATGGTAATGGAAGCACTTCCTCACTGCACAAGAGCTGCATTGGAACATACTGTGAAGCTCTTGGTTGTTGTTGTGGAGGGTGAACAGGTACTGTGAATTGATAATGGAATGCAAGAGTTGTAACCAGGCAATTGATAGATGTTTTCTGGCCTAAGAGAGAACTTCTGTGTTCTTAAGGCAGAAATTGCCAATTTATCTAAGTCCAGTAGGCAGCGATTCATTTAAAAAACAAAATCCCTTTACAACTAGCAACCTCCTGAGAAGACTTAGAAAAGAGAACTTGGACTAAATACCTTATCAGTGGCTTTTCCAGGGGAGCTGAGATATCTTGATAAAATCTTTTATTGCTCCAACTTGCTCAAACCCTGTAAACATACAAATGGGACTTCCACTTCCAAGGCTGTCAATCTGCTGTCTTTCTGAGCACAAAAATATCATAAAAAGAAGCAGGTGTTGCTGAGCAAGAGAAATAAAAGAAATTGAATGGTGAGCTTTGTTAGAGCAGTTAAAACCCCACAAACTGCATTCACAGAAGGTAAAAAGGAATGAAGAAAATAAGCCTGATACCAGAATAAAGTAATAATTGTAAAGTGAAATGAGAACACTAAATTCAGAAGGTGATAATAGTTTTTAGCTCTAAAAAAATAGAAAATGAATAGAAATAAATGTGTAATCAGCACGGAGGGAAAAAAAGGAAATCAGACTCTGTAGAAGTATGATCAGCAAGTTTTTAGGAGCCTAATTAAGCATAATAATACTTGGCATTATACAGTGGGTGTTGAACAGTCCTTGCTTTTAAATGTTCTAAGATGTGCTTTGAATCTGTCAGCAAGTTATGTCCCGTATCTTTTTTTTTTTTCCTTGTGGTGGTAATTACAGACTTAAACAGAGCTAATTAGAAATTGAAGTTGAATTTTTTTAATTTTAGGGGATCAATTTCCTTAAAAACGTCATAACTCCTGTTACACCTGGAAATGGACACTGAAGAGCAGAAATGCTGTTCTGAGTTTAGTGAAGCAAACTAACCTGTTATTTAGGCATATAGTTACTAGTTTAAATATTAGTTCATGGTCTGCTAAACTCTGTAGTGCTTCTAACTTGGAAAGAAACTGCAAAGGAGATCTGCAAGAGTTTCTGACATTGATTAATTCCATTCTGAAAACAATTAATCAGGATATACAGCATCTGCTTTTATTTCAACAGCAGAAGGAGAAAAAGCAATAAGATATAGTGTGTCCATGTAAAATCAGTGAAAGAGTTAAACTGCCAAGTGGGTGATCATGAGTAATGGGAGCCAAATTTAGTGCAGCATGTGTTGCGTGTATGAACATCGAAAGGAAATTTTAAAAGGAAGGCTGGCCAAATGAGAAAACTTGGCCATGTGAAATATATACGTTACTGAAATATAGTTGAAAGAAAAGAATCAATGGTACATTGTGATCTAGCCATAAACTATTCCTAAGAGAAAGGATGTGGGTAATAAAGATGGACATGTGGAACTAAACCTACAGGAGAGCAGAGAAAATGGGATAGATTTGTGCTGTTGACCTCATAATCAGAGCAAATGGAGAACAACTTGTTGTGAGACATTCAAAAGAGTTAAAACTAATGAGTGATTTCAATGGTATGCACACAAATTGATCAAAGATCACAATAAATGTTAGGAGAAGTGGTTTCCTAATGACTTTAAACAGTTACCTCTTAGAACAATTATTTCTTATGTGTAGAAGTTAAGAATTTCCCCTCAACCTATTATCTTGTAATTCACAGAAAATATTTGAAAAAGAAACAGCTAAGGTGAAGGCTTTAATAAATACTGACCATAAGAGATTTAGAAAAAAACATTTTATTTGGAAAAAAAAATAACAGAATGCAATCAAATGACATTCACCTTCAGAAGATATGATTAAAACCCAGCCCTTAACCCACATACTCCTCTGTAAAAAACAAAAACACAAAAACCACCTGGTCTCTTAGAATCTAAATGTTTCATGATAATGTGTTTTCTGTTAAAACTTCTCTGTTCTGAGTGGTTGCCTGCCACAGTTTTTCAGCTCCCAGATACTGTAGTCCATACTATAGCTGCAGTAAGAGGACAAATTCTGTAGGTACTTGCTCCATCGTGCAACCTGATTTTCCAGTCAGTTGACTGAGCAGCTGAAGAAGAACAAAAAAACCCTTTCGTTCTCCAAATACAGAATTTTCCATAATTTGTCTTTCATTGAAATATTTAAACTTGTGCATTTTTTGTCTCAATTCAGATTATCAATGCTTTCCAAACATATAATAGAGGGGAATTTCATTCTTTGGCAAGCCCTAGTTAAAATACCAGTATATGGAGGCTTCCTAAGTCCATTATTAAAAAATCATGGAGACATGGAAGCCACCTGATAAGACAGAATAGAAAAATGATGTAAAAATCCCCATAAATATTTGAAAGTAAAATATAAGTTGAAAAGTTGGAGTTGTGAAGGGATTTGATCTGCATAATCTCAGGCTCATTTTATCTGTGATGAGCTCAACTGGGGTAGGGATTGGAATGGAAATTACTTTGCAGAAACTTTTTTGTATTTCCTGAAATTCACCTGTTCTGAAATCTGGTCATGTCAGAAATGATTCATAGCATTATATCCTTCTTAAACCTGAATTAGGAATAACCTCAAGGGGTCAGTGTACTTGTTTCTATACCATATTTAAAGCTTTATAACAGCATGTCTAGTACAGTTTTTCTACAATTCCCTTTTGTCCTTAAGACAGCTGATATCAGAATTCTTCTAGGAAAGTCCACCTGGAAATGCTAAATGCTTACAAAGCCAGATGGCATACGAGATAGAGTCACACTATGCCTTAATATGACCAAATGTACAACTAATTGCAGCATGAATTAAGTTTTCTCTCCAAAATTGTATTGAGTCAGGCATAGCATCATAGAATCATAGAACCATTTAGCTTGGAAAGGACCTTTAAGATCATCAAGTCCAATTGTTAACCTAGCTGCCAAATCCACCACTAAATCATGTCCCTCAGCACCACATCTGCACCTTTTTTAAACGTCAGGAGCAAAGGAGGTTAATTCTTTTGGAAGAACTGAGGGAACTGAAGAAGTGTCCTGTCAGTGAACTCTGAAATGTTCCCAGGACCGTGTGTAAGACCATCATGCAACATGAATAAATGTCACATTACTGAGTCTAAATTTTTAAACCTCTCAGATGACCTGTTAATGGAACAGTTCAAAGTAGTCCACAAAGAGAGACTTGGTTTTGAGCAGGATGTATGCTTTGGTTACAAAGGTGGTTGTTACTAAAGCACTATATATAAGTTGGCATAATGTGTATACTTTCCAGAAAGAGGAACAGAGACCATTCACCCACTGTGGGAATGCTTATTTTTAAGAAGAGCAGCTGCCTAAAATAGAAAAGTATGTTAAACATCAACTAGAAGGAACAGCTAAAAGTGACATTTGCATGTCACATATAGGCTGTTGTGTTACAATACCATAT
Source organism: Anarhynchus alexandrinus (assembly GCA_008711295.1). Classification (NCBI taxonomy): domain Eukaryota; kingdom Metazoa; phylum Chordata; class Aves; order Charadriiformes; family Charadriidae; genus Anarhynchus; species Anarhynchus alexandrinus. Next base: position 1,062,456 of record VUYV01000079.1, on the reverse strand, counting down.
TGGTATTTTTAAAAAGATTGAGAATCAGTACAAATAATAGTAAATCATAGAATCATGGAATCACAGAATAGTTAGGGTAGGGACCTTTAAAATTCATCTAGTCCAACACCCCCACAATGAGCAGAGACATCTTTAACTAGATGCCCCATCCAACCTGACCTGGAATGTTTCCAGGGATGGGACATCTATCAAACTTGTCCAGGTCACTCTAGATGGCATCCCATCCCTCAGCTGTGTCAACTGGATGGCTCTTAGAAAACAAAAACAACAACAACAACAAAAACCCAGAAAAAAAATCCAGAAAAAAAACCACAACAAAACCAACCCCATGGTTAAATAGTTAACTAAATCCTAGAAAGAGCAAAACAACAAAAAGAATACTTGCTGTGATACAAAGCCAAAAGAGATTTTTAAAGTTAAAAAGCATCCTGATGAAAGCTGAAGTTATATTCAACAAGTAAAATTTAAAAAATTTAAAAAATAAAATATAGCAGATGAAATTCAATAAAAACATTTGCAAAGCAGTCAAAACAGACATGTAAAAACCCATACAGAAGCCATAAGACTAATATAAAAAAAAGATTTTTCAAACACATTGGGATTAAGGGAAGCCAGAGAATCTTTAGGGCCAAAAAAGATCAATGTATAAAAAGTCTGTTTTGAAAAGATAAAGCCCTGGCAGAAAAACTAATTTTTACACCTGTGTTCGGTGAGAAGGAGAGATGGAAGAGCATATGATGGTGCATTTTTCATGCAAAGTGTATTTGAAGATTCATCTAAGGTGGAAATTTCAGTAAAAAATGCTATACTAGAAACGAAAACAATAAACAGCTCAAAAGATCCAAAGAGCTGTAGTGGAACTAAAGGATGAACTAGATGAATTACCAATAATGGTATGAAAAGTCTTGCTTAAATTTATCTCAGTACCGGGGATTTAGAAGGTGGCAGATAGGATGACAATTTCCAAAAATGTTACCAGAGAGAATTCAAACTACTGTAGACAGGGAAATCCTTATCAGATGAATTAGCCAGAACAGTGTTATGGGGCACATGGATAAAGGAAAAGAGCTAATACTGATTTTGTAATGGGAAGTAATCTCTTATGAATCTATTGGACTTCTTTGAATGAATGAATAAGCATAATTGAGGGATATACAGATGATATGCTCAGGCTTCCAAAAGGTATCATCACCACTACCAAAGTTTCTTAATAAGGTTGATGTAAGAAAAGAAAGATGGTCTTTCCATAGATTACATTTATAGGATAGGAAGCAAACCTATATTTGACCTCTAATGTGAAGGGAAGGCACTTATGGCATTTTATGGCGATCTCTGTTGTGTTGACAATATTAGTTACTGCTAATCAGTTATTCTGATTGTCAAGTTGTTTAGAAACACAGGAGCTGACAGTGAAGAACTGGAGAAGGACCTCTCGATGCTGAGTGACTGAGCGATAAAGTGTCAGATAAATGGGTCAGAAAGCAAGGCACAGGGAAGCAACCTATCTTTATTTACATAGAGGTGAGTTTTGAACCAACCATCCATCTCCAACTACTACAATACAGGAATGAGAATCTAGTTTTGTGACAGTAAAATGCCCTCTCAATACCCAGTAACTCAAAAAAAATATTACAAATGTAATTAAGAGAACAAAACAAAGAAGAAACCCAAAATATAATGCACTAGTAGTGCATGTCTTGAACAGTATGTGCCATTTGGGTCCTCTATGTCTAAAAGGTAGAATTGGAAAGTGTACAGAGAAGGTTCTCAAGGTGATCA